>CM055109.1:19461782-19950266 GCA_029204225.1 Diphasiastrum complanatum | reverse complement strand
AAAAACATCCTTAATTAAGCATTTTATGAGCTTATATTATTAGCAAAAGACTTTACCAATTATACAATCTTTTGAGTATTAGATAATTATGCAACATGGCCTATATGGTTGTAAGTATACAACACTTATAAGTAACAAATTTTATATTTAAATATGGCAAACTGTGTTTGCACATTACCTTTAACATGTGGGACCCAAAATATCAAGCAAATCTCCTAGAACGTGATGCTTGATGACTCCCTCACAACTTATTTGTAGCAAAGTGGGACCTCTCATCAACACTTTCATGAAACTATTATGTCCATGTGCAATTCAATTTGATTTTTGATGCACATGATTGTTCAGTAGCATGTTTCATAAGAAACAATTTAAAAAAAACCATATTTTTCTAAATAAAATTTTTGTACAAACTGACATTTTTATATTAAATTAACATGCTATTGTAGATGAGATGTACAAGTATTCACCATAATAAGATTAATAAATGTGAGATCACATTTGATAGCTAATGACAACATATGTTTGATTGACTTGGACATAGTTTTTGCTACATTAAACTATCAAGATGTTGTTAGAAAATTGGGATGTAGAAAATCCGTAATGGGAAATAGAGCCAAGTATCTAATTGAAAAATTGCGTTCATGAGTTATTTCCAATTAAGATTGCACCTATTTTTTTGTAGCAATCCAACCAGGGATTATTATAAGTTATCATTTATTCTTTTATTTTACAAAATACATAAAGAGCTTCGAGTTGAGAGAGGAAATAAATCCTCTTGCCTTATCTCCTATGAACACTACAAGCACTACAAAAATATTGTATGAAAATAACATAAGAGAAATCATACAAGCTTATCAATTGCATCTCCAAAAGATAGGTGAAAAAATCTCTTGTTATTAATCCATTCTTAGAGATGGGACAATCTCCTTGTTGCAGTAAAGATGGGACAATCTCCTTGTAGAATCACAACAAGAGAGCAACATAGTTTTCCAACCCGGTGCATCCATTTCTCACCTTGCACTCAAATAAGCATAGAGGGCAGGGAGTCTCATGTCTTCATGCCACCTATAACTATAGGTGTAGAGGAAGGATAGGCTAGTGCACTGACCATGGGATATAAAACACACATGAACCGATATGGAGAAGTTTGTAAGAGACATCATACACAAAGCTAATAAGTTAGTAAACTATCTAAACTTGTTTCTGTGGTCATGATTTTCCATGCAGACATCATTCACAACATGAAAAAACATCATAAAAAAGTGTATGTGTCCTCTTTCCAATGAGCTATGATACATTCCATTTATGTACTCATAGGTGTTTTTTTTGTTGTGACCAACATTCTTCTTTATTTTTTTCTTATGGCAAAAACCCTAACTAGAAAGTTTCAACTATGGTCCCAAGTGCCTCAAATCCTAAATACATTTAAACAGTCAAGAACAATCCTAGGGTAAAACAACCTCTCCCCTTGAGTGACTTTGTCCCTAAATATGAGATGATGGATACAAAAAATTATTAGTTACCTCATCCATGGTCCTAAGATACCGATCAATGATGAACTCTAGTCGTCATGTTGTCATGTATCTGCAATACATAAAAATGTTGAGAAGTGCGTAATAATATCCATTGAAGGCTTTGTTGGGCCCAAAAAGAATCATTGGCCTTCAGAGTAAAGGCAATTCCTTCTTTAGACCCCTCAAAGTGCCTTAAATAAGAGTAACAAGCCAAAAAACTCGTAAGTAGATTTAATAGTTTATAACAAGGGCTAACTATAGTTAGGTGATATTTAAGTCAAGTCAAGTCATTGGATTTTCTATAAGTAGACATTAGACATTATGTTAAAGATCTTTTGGCACATTTGCAATTGAGTGTTCCTGGAGTCTCCTTCTCTAATTCCTCTTGTGCATGAGAGCTCACAAGATCTTCTTTGTCCTAACACATGATGCTCCAGAATTCAATGTAAAGGTTATTATATTTTTAACTTATGACGGGTTTGTTCAACTTTTTTTTTTTTTTCTATTTTCTAGTTTGCTTTGGATTAGTTCCGTCCTAGCAATGGTAGTAGTGCCTGAGGTAAAGGAACGTGATTTTTTTGGTATCAAATTTTTTTATTTATTTTGTTTATTGAAAGGTGTTACAGATTTCTTTTCTTGTACGGTTTAGAATTTCCAATGTTTTTGGTTTCTTGTAGTTCTGTTTGGTTTCCAGTGAGGAGAAGTAATATCAAATTTGTGCGTGTTTTTTAAGTTTTAGTTTTTATCTTCTATTATGTGCACACATATTATGAGAGTGGATGTACATAATATCTATTTTGAGCACATAAGCCTTGTTTGAAATTTTAGAAAGCCCAATCTTGCATGGTACTAATTTGGAAAATAGTTGTATCAAACTATTTCCTAGTGTTGATGAGCAAGCCATTTTCAAATGGAAGCTCAAGGATGATAATGCTTTCACCTTTATCACCCTTAACATACCAGACACACCGATTGGCCATATTAGACAAGCCCAATTTTCTAAAGATGCTTGGGACATTATGAGCAATCTTTACAAGTTATCGTCTAGTCTGTCATCCTCATATGAAAATTGGGTGATGGTTATTTTGACTCACTCAAATCTTTCTTTGTCTAGAGTCATAACTATGCCGCTACAAGAGGAGATTCAAAGGAATGGTGTATCCTCATTCTCCATCGAAGACTCACATGCTCTATACTCTAAGAGATTTTTGAAGAAACAACCGAAGAAGAAGAAAGTAGTCAGCCAAGCCTGAATCAGAACCAGCAATTTGCTCAAAACAAGAAGAAGATATTATGTAAATGCTACAAAGGAACAAATCATAGATCTAGGACTATCAAATCCTCAAGTTTAACAACATCAAGAAAAAATAGCTGGACCAACAAGCCAATATAGTAACTGAAATAAAATAGAATCTCAAAGATGATGATGAGCAGAATGCATTCATGGTGAACCATCACCATGTTGATCAACATGAAGAATGGTGCCTCAATTTAGGAGTGACACAAGATATCACAAGCCACCAAGAATGGTTCCATGTCTATTCGGCATATATTACGAGAAATTTGTTTCACCTCGGAGATAACAACTCACACATGATCGAAGGTGAAGGCATTGTCAAGCTGAATTTTTAGAATGGAGAATCCAAACTCATTCCAAAAGTAATCTGCTATCTGTCAATATAATTACTGATTAATAGGGTAGAGTTTGGATCAGATTTATGTAAGATTCTTGATAAATTGAAATTAGTTCTTATACTTGAATAAAGACAAGGATATCTTTATCAACATATTCATTGCTATTCTGTGATTGACCATGCTTTAAATAGCTCAGTATTTGTAGGAACTTTTCTATCTAGCTTGATCCATAAACCCAAGCACATGCATAACATTCAACATGTAACACGATGAACCCAAGCACATGCATAACATTCAACATCTAACACTATGATCCATTAACCCTAATCTCCAAGATTACGCTTACCCCTCTCTCTCTCTCTCTCTCTCTCTCTCTCTCTCTCTCTCTCTCTCTCTCTCTCTCTCTCTCTCTCTCTCTCTCTCTCTCTCTCTCTCTCTCTCTCTCTCTCTCTCTCTCTCTCTCGTTAAAGTACAATACTTTAGAACCCTAAATGGATCTACACAAGATCCACAAGAGTGATTGGATGTATTCTAAAAAATCTACTACAAAAACTAGACACAATGATCTAGAATAACAATTTTGCACTTAACAATCAAGAACAATCATAAAGCATTGATCAATTAGGGAAATTTGAATTCACATGTGTGTGGTACAGCTTGTGGTATGGCCTGCAAACATATAATGGAAGTAATATCACTTTGGTTGCATTTGGATAATAAAAACTGCTTTGGAAATTATGAAACTTTTATCAATTACTCCAATTGAAGATCTTAGCTTAACAAATGAATCTTTAGGCAAGGATTTAGTGAATAGATCAGCTAAGCAACTTGATGAAGGCACATGTTGGAGCTTGATTTCTTTGGCTTGCACCTTCTCCCTCACAAAATGATGAGCAATCTCGATGTGTTTGCTCCTTGATGGAATGTAGAATTGGTTGCAAGTGATTGAGCTAATTGGTTGTCACAATAGATGGTAGGCACCTCCTTCTCCATGATATGAAGCTCCACCAATAGCCTCTTGAGCCATAAGACCTCCTTGCATGTTGATGTCAAGGCCTTATACTCGGATTCTGTGGAAGATAAGGAAGTTGTGTCTTGCTTTTTGAAAAGCCCTGATACTATTCCATCACATAAGAAAGTAGAAAATGCACTTGTAGACTTTTGATCCACTTTGTTACTTGCAAAATACGAGTCACTATAGGCTCTTAAGCCAAGATTAGTCCCCTTGTACAATTTGCCAAAATTCCTACTTGATGAAATATATCTTAGAATTCTTTGGCCATTTTCCAATGTGACACAAAAGGATTTTGCATGAATTGGCTTAATTTTCCAACACTATAACTAAGATCAGGTCTAGCTATAGTCAAATAGATTAAGGAGCATGACACTAAAAAGGACTTTGCATGAACTGGCTTAATTTTCCAGCACTATAACTAAGATTAGGTCTAGTTATAGTCATCATTCAGGCTGCAGCCCAACTTCTGAACAACTTCCTAATGGTTGGCAACCTCAGGAAGGAACAAATTTCTTCACAAATTCTGCACCTTCTTGTAGAATCCAACTACAAGATAGGGTCTCGCCCCCTCGAGCCTTATAACTGGTATAAGACGGTTTTTGGAGAGTTGAAGAGGCAATCAAGGAGAACACTAAGCAACAATTTGCGGCTGGCCCTCTCCTCTCTCTATTATCTACCTCGTACCTGGAGGACAAGGTCCGTGGGTTTGTTGCCAATTTGTGTTGTCTATCTATGAAGAAGCACCTGTAGAGTCGTCTCACCAGGCCTCTACTAGTCGTCGTCGTCCACGACTCGCCTTTTGTGTCACGTCGAAGGACTAGGCAGACATCTTCAGCTGCGCTTTCACCCCCTGCTGCTATCCGCACTGAACCACCTATTCCTCCCGCCTCTGATGCTTTTCTCGCCTCTGCTTCCTCTCAAGGACAATGTGTGGCCATTGGGGGCTGTTTCTCCAAACACTCACTATTTCATGGATATGTTCGATGATTCCGACCCCCTTGGGGCCTCAGAAGATTTTGTAATGCCCCAGAGCCCTACGCCCTTTGAACTCCAATCCCCCGGAAGAGGATTCAAGACTGTCCATGATTTAGAAGCTATTTTTGAAGAAACCTTTCCCACATAGCGACAAGAAACTGTTGGAAAGAGGTGTGTGAAAGATAGGTCAAACTAAAAAAAAAATGAACTCGAATGAAAAGTATTCAAACGATTAGAACTTATCGTGTGCAGCAGAATAAACTTCCTCTTTCTTCATGCTTGACTACGCCTATCAATTTCGAACAAAACAATAGGGATAGAAATCATGTTCGATCTTATAGTAACTAACTTTGAAATCATTAGTACTACAGTGATTACGTAGCCAAACATTAAGCATCGAAACATCAGACACATAATTTGTCACGAACCATTAGACAAATAATTAGTCGCAAAGAACTACAGAAACGCATACATTTTGAGATGAAGCAGAATGCAATAAGATATAGTATTGATTCAGTATGGAAGCGAAACATATGTAAATGAGTACAACAAGTTGCGGATCAAAGCTGCGTATTCTAAGCTATTTCTAAGCAGCTAAAATGTAAGTTCGAATTAAGCGCAATGCTGATAAGCAGTAAGCACAATAGCAATCTCTAAACAACTCTAAGAAGTGAGCTAGAATGCTCTGGAGTGTTCAAGCTAACTATTCAATACTTGATCATAAGATGTTGATCATGTTCTGATGCTTGTTTTTTTATGTTGAAATATGAATAGCTATTTATGCTAAGCAATTAGGATGTCAAAAGCGTTCATCCAGTTGGCTATGATGTGCTGGCATCCATCCAGTTAGGACTTCTCAAAAACTACTTGCTGATGCATTAATGCAAGTCGGTGGCTTTGGTCACAAACATTCTGTTTGCAAAAATGAACGTAAACTGTCATTGTGAGCCGTTTCGAGTAGTTATGCAAATTATGTAGAAACACGAAGAAAATTGTAGGTCTGGATAAAAGTTGGATGAAGATTAAAATGTCGATTAGTCGATTAGTGAGAGAATAATCCAACACTCCCCCTTAATCTGAATCCATGAATGCCTTGACCTTTAAACTTAGTTCTGCACAGAACTTCATGTGTGCATCCAATCTTAATGCATTAGTAAAAATATCTGCTATCATATCTTGCATTCGACAACACTGCAATCTGACCTCTCTGTTGAGAACTTTGCTCCTGACATAATGATACTTAAGTTCAATGTGGTTACTCCTAGAATGAAATCTAGGGTTGGCTGACAAGGCAATGGCACTTTGATTAATAATGTCGGAGCATATTGATTTAAACTGATATCTGAAAGTAAGTTTCTCAACCAAATTGCTTCCTTAGTAGCTTGTGAGCCTGCGATCGAAGATTGCTTGCGACTGTTCCAAAGGCCTTGGGGGCTCGAGCGCCTACCCAAAGCTATTTTATCCCAACGTAGAGAGAGAGAGAGAGAGAGAGAGAGAGAGAGAGAGAGAGAGAGAGAGAGAGAGAGAGAGAGAGAGAGAGAGAGAGAGAGAGAGAGAGAGAGCTTACGTTGAGAAAGGCCTTTGGGGCTCGAGTGCCTACCCAAGGCTTTTCTATCCCAACGTAGGGGGAGAGAGAGAAAGCGAGAGAGAGGGAGACAAAGAGAGTGAGAGAGATGGAGATGGAGAAACCAAGAGAGTTTTATTAAGAAGAGAATGGAAGATGATACAATGCAAAGGAAATGGCTCCCTCTTATAGAATTTAGAGGTGAGCCTCCTTCACTCTCATTGGCCACTTCATTGGGCAAGAATTGTAATCCAAACCTTTCAAATAAACACAACTTAAATTTAGTGGTGCTAAGAAAGCACAAGGGCACTCACATGATTCATGTGAGTTCTACTTTGTGCAACTTAGGCCTCAAACTTATTTATTTACAACTAGAGCCCAAGTCACTAGAGCACAATTTAAACTATTTAACTAATGTGCTCATTGGGTTGGGTTTACACATGCAGGACGCTCGTGCCCTCGCACTTATTACCCTACTTACAATGTAATGTGGTGGGGCCCACTAGGTAAGGCTTGGCCAATAGTATTTCAAGTGGTGAGACCCAGTTGTTCATTATTGTACAGGGCACAATAATGAACAAGTGGGTCCCACCACTTGAAATACGGTTGGCCAAGCCTTACCTAGTGGGCCCCGCCACAGTACATTATAAGTAAGGTAATAAGTGCGAGGGCACTGGCGTCCTTGCGTATGTAAGCCCAACTCAATGAGCACACTAGTTAAATAGTTTAAATTGTGCTCTAGTGACTTGGGCTCTAGTTGTAAATAAACAAGTTTGAGGCCCAAATTCACAAAGTCAAGCTGAAAAATAAGAAATCTAAGTTGCACAAAGTAGAACTCACATGAATCATGTGAGTGCCCTTGTGCTTTCTTAGCACCACTAAATTTAAGTTGTGTTTATTTGAAAGGTTTGGATTACAATTCTTGCCCAATGAAGTGGCCAATGAGAGTGAAGGAGGCTCACCTCTAAATTCTATAAGAGGGAGCCATTTCCTTTGCATTGTATCATCTTCCATTCTCTTCTTAATAAAACTCTCTTGGTTTCTCCATCTCCATCTCTCTCACTCTCTTTGTCTCCCTCTCTCTCGCTTTCTCTCTCTCCCCCTACGTTGGGATAGAAAAGCCTTGGGTAGGCACTCGAGCCCCAAAGGCCTTTCTCAACGTAAGCTCTCTCTCTCTCTCTCTCTCTCTCTCTCTCTCTCTCTCTCTCTCTCTCTCTCTCTCTCTCTCTCTCTCTCTCTCTCTCTCTCTCTCTCTCTCTCCGTTGGGATAGAATAGCTTTGGGTGCGAGCCCCCAAGGCCTTTCTCAACCTAGGCATGATCTCTCTCTCTCTCTTCTCTCCTCTCTCTAAGTAGCGACCGAATAGTTTGGGGAAGGTGCTCGGGCCTCCCAAACCTCTCTCTCTCTCTCTCTCTCTCTCTCTCTCTCTCTCTCTCTCTCTCTCTCTCTCTCTCTCTCCCTCTCTCTCTCTCTTTGCTATGCAGGTAAAGGTGAGGTTGCCGCTCCCAGCGAGGAACAATGTAGTATAGATGTTCGTCGCTGGGAGCGGCAACCTCGCCTTCACCTGCATAGCAAAGAGAGAGAGAGAGAGAGAGAGAGAGAGAGAGAGAGAGAGAGAGAGAGAGAGAGAGAGATGGAGAAACCAAGAGAGTTTTATTAAGAAGAGAATGAAAGATGATACAATACAAAGGAAATGGCTCCCTCTTATAGATTTTAGAGGTGAGCCTCCTTCACTCTCATTGGTCACTTAATTGGCCACTTAATTGGCCACTTCATTGGGCAAGGATTCTAATCCAAGCCTTTCAAATAAACACAACTTAAATCTAGTGGTGCTAAGAAAGCACAAGAGCACTCACATAATTCATGTGAGTTCTACTTTGTGCAACTTAGATTTCTTATTATTCATGTGAACATGGGCCTCAAACTTATTTATTTACAGCTAGGGCCCAAATCACTAGAACACAACTTAAACTATTTAACTAGTGCGCTCATTGGGTTGGGCTTACACACGCAGGACGCCAGTGCCCTCGCACTTATTACCCTACTTACAATGTACTGTGGCGGGGTCCACTAGGTAAGGCTTGGCCAACAGTATTTCAAGTGGTGGGACCCACTTGTTCATTATTGTGTAGGAAATACCCACAATACTAGATGATGGCTACTTCAATGGTAGGTCCAAGACTATATTAAAAATCTAAATTCCAGCCAATTTTGAGCTCCTCCTCCACTTTGACCTAATAGCTAAAATGCCTCTAAATCATCTCCAAATATCTTGCAAGAATTAGACAAATGTGGATCTATCGATAGTTGCTTCAAATCCACCCAACACCAAGATGTAGCAAGTAGCAAATATTGCTAGCCTATGGAAAATGACAAATGTTTGGATCCCTATTTCTCCAATCGTTGATTTCTTCCATTAAATTGCAAAAGTTCCTCAATATGAACTCCAATGAACGCTTTGATACCATGTGAAAGTTTCATCATGAAGTGATTGAATTTAAAGATGGAAACATTGGTATAGGCCAATTTACCAATGTGGAACAAAATTGAAACTCAAATATTGTGAAACAAAGGATGACACAGCCAATCTTCACTACACTAAAATATATCCAAGATCATATAAATATAAAATCTAATTGAGAATTACTTGTAGAGATGATATAGCCAATATGGAAGATGGATTGAAAAGTAATAATGTCTAATTAGCTTAAATTTTCCAATAAAGTTTTATCTACTTTCTCTACTCTCTCTTGCTCTCTTTCAAAGAAAAAACCTAACTAATGCAAGTTTCTACTCCTATTCATCTATTCTTAAGGCCCAAATTAGGTCTTCCACATAAATTGCACTTGGCCTAATTTGAGCCATTTGTCCCTCCATTGGTGAACCCTAAAGGTGACTTACTCTCCAACTTATCATAAATGTGGCACATGGTGGCTTCTCATGTGTGGGCTCAATAAAAAGTGGCACTTCGCCCTAGAGAGTATTCACATACAATTCTAGGCCTCAACTTGTGACTTTGGGCCCTTAAGACCAGGGCCAAAGCATGGAATTGGGATTTGCATAATTTTTCACATTGAATAGTGTTTCATTGAAAATAGATTATCTTCCAAGGCTCATCATACCTACATGTTTGTTTGTGTATAAGTGTCAATCAACAATGACTAAGATGAATGAGCTAAAGTCAAAGCACAAGAGACATGTAAATAATCCAAATAAAAAAGCCAAACGTTAAAATTTTACTTGGTTGGCAGGAATAAATCGATATTCTTCATATTTCTTTTCTAGTTAAATCTGTCAAGTTTTGACCACCTTTTGGTGTTGCTTTTTGGTATTAAGATTGAGAGGTTTTTAGAGGAGTTGAATATTTGACTAAGCATTTCTTCTCTCGATGAGCCATTTACTTTCTAAATTAGCTTTCAATGACGTGCTACACTACAAAAGGTGATCGATCATCTTCTTCAAGAAGAAATGCGGAGAAAGACCAGCGGCCTATCCATCAAAGACAAATCCATGGCCCTGTACACCAAGAAGAAATACTATTCCAAGGGCAAGAATCAAATGCAGCAGCAACAGCAGAAGCCTCACACTCAAGATGAGCATGGTGGATCGCGCAAGAAGCTTTTGTAGATATTGCAAGAGAGTCAATCATGACATCAAGGAGTGTCGCATCTGCATCTACAACGAGGCAAAGATCTCTATCTATTAACATCATCCGGAGTTTTAGCTTCTAGATGTAGAAGTTAGATCCATTGAACTTGTCAATGATTCTAGCTTCGTTGGATGATGGAGACAAAGAGATACCAATATGAAACATGTTAATAGTAATATCAATAGGACAAACTTAATTTCTCGGTTTATATGAGCTAGGCTCTGATACCAATCTGATGGGACAAGGAAAAATAGAGAACATGAACAGAGAAGAGAGCAGGAATATTGCAGAACAGCTCTCCCGTTACAATCAGCTGCTAGATGCAAAAACAGTCTAATAGAAAGCTTATGCTAAGTATAATCACAACTTTAAGTTTTCTAGTTGCCCAACAAGATCTTACAAATTAGTTCATACTCACAAAAATGAGAGTACAGTTCACCAAAGAGATTAGAAATGGTTTGTGTGTGTGGTATTACTGGAAATCAGAATCAATATGAAGTTTAGTTCTGAAATAGATGGAAAGAGCAGTATGATATCACGAGTTCCTCACGCGTCAAAGACAGCCATTGTCTGATCAGAAGCGAAGGAGTCGTAGACGTCCGTGTTCTGACAGAGTGAGTAAACAAGTGCGATCAAACAACAATAAAGTGCATTCAATCACAACAAGCGTTCATCTATGTTATACACAGATAGAAAAGCATGTTGTTGCTATATTACACTGAAGCACAATAAAATAGCAATTACAACCAAAATGACGACGTAACTGGGAGGCTCAAATCATACGTCTCATGGACGGAGCATCACGTAGAGTTTGCTTGGATGATCCATTTATAGAATTCATCCATGTATTAATTACAGTAAATATTTTTCACCTAATTAGGTAAGCCA
Source organism: Diphasiastrum complanatum (assembly GCA_029204225.1). Taxonomy (NCBI): domain Eukaryota; kingdom Viridiplantae; phylum Streptophyta; class Lycopodiopsida; order Lycopodiales; family Lycopodiaceae; genus Diphasiastrum; species Diphasiastrum complanatum. The sequence goes on along the minus strand of CM055109.1, from coordinate 19,939,027 downwards.
TTGTACCTGGAGGTATTTGGCTTGTGTGACAACTATACATCGTCAACCCGTAGGGAATGTTGACGTGGACGAGGAAGCTACAAATTCTCTCAGTTCACATTTTACATGAAGTGGCTTTCTCTCACTTCGCATTTTTGGGAAGTGGCTAGGAACGTTCCTCGTTCAAAATAGACAAATGTCGGGTTTTTTTTCTCTCTCTTCAGGATTTTGCGAAAAAGTTGATCGTGCCCTTAACAAGATGCATTGTCCTTAAAAAGTAGAAGGTGCCTTTGAAAAGACGACAGTGTCTTTAAATCAGTTTAACTTCTTCAAAATAGCTGAAAGAAAGAAGCTGAAAGCATCGCTTTTTCGAAAAAAATGTGAAAAAGTCGACACTGTCAAAATAATTGAACATGTGAACTATGCTGAAGTGTCGCATTTCAGGAAAAGCCGACATTGTCGCTTTTTGGAAAAAAGCCGACACTGTCGCATTTCAGGAAAAAGCCGACACTGTCGCATTTCAAGAAAAGCCAACACTATGGAAACCATAGTTCATTTTTGCAGACTGTAGCGACACTTAATGTATTTCTGCAGACTGTAGCGACACTTAGTGTATTTCTGCAGACTATTGCGACACTTAGTGTATTTCTGCAGAGTTGTTCTAAATTCTAATTCGTTGAAGTCCTTGAAGATGGCCAAGTCTTCAATGATCTTCAAATTATTGAGCTTAATATTTGAACTTGAAATATGACAGGATTGGTTACCCTTTGCTAGAGATCAGCCGGAAGCCCATTGTAGATGTTGTTCTTCAAATAATTTGGCTGTCTAAGTTATGATTCCTGCAGATATCAGATGAGCAGACGTAGAACCAAAATTGGTTTCACTTGACCCTAGAAAAAACGATCAATAAACGTGTAGGAAAAATCTGAAATTAGAAATTAGTCATTCACCAAGGAGACAACTGTGGAATTTCCAACAAAATTTGTGAATCAAAACCAATGAAAGAAGACTGTATTACGAGAATGTGAGCTATATATTTTCAAGTATGAGAAGAGATAGGCTTGGACTAGTGCACAAACTTGGCAAATCTAGGTCACAATGACGAAACATGGATCTCAAGTGTCTCGTCCACGTGATTATGCTTATATTGAGAGTTGAAATACTTCAAATAACACTTAAGAAGGCTAAAAATAGCTACTCATATGGTTGGATGATGGCTATTTCAATGGTAGGTCCAAAACTATATTAAAAATCTAAATGGAGAGGTTTTAGCTTTTACTTTTGTGGCTCCTCCTCCACTTTGACCTAATAGCTAAAATGCCTCTAAATCATCTCCAAATATCTTGCAAGAATTAGACAAAAGTGGATCTATCGATAGTTGCTTCAAATCCACCCAACACCAAGATGTAGCAAGTAGCAAATATTGTTGGCCTATGGAGAAAGAATGTGAGCTATATTTCTTGTAGTAGCCGAGTTGCATATTTGTGTTTGCCACATCCATAATGTCATAGGCTTGAGTTGTGGCCTCTACAAAATAGTACTACCTTGGAACCTCGTGCTCCCCAATCTTGGCAAGGCCTAATTCATGAAGGCTTATTAAACATTGTTGCATAAAAAGAAGCTATTAAATGTGATGTCCAATTTTCAACCCACAAACAATTAATGTTCAATGACTTCTCATCACACAATCAAGAAACACTTGACATATTGTCTCTAATGAGGCTATGAAATTTCACAACTTACAATGAGATTTCAAATGACAAAAGTTTATTTTTCATCTACAATAATTATATAAAAGTTTTTACATTTGTTCATTTGAATAATCTACAAGGCCAAATGAGATTAAAGGCTCATCATCAAGCCAACAACCAAGGCATCTGCATATCTAGCCTTTGGCTCATAAACATGATCAAAGTCAACCAAGGTTGGACCCAAATCCCAGAATAAGACCCAAGGCTAAGATGTGTTGACGAACAGTAATGTATTACAAAACCCCACCCTCACTAGCCTTTCAATGGACAATCCCATGTTTTGATCAATTATTTGAGCCAAATAAGCAAAACTGTATATGCAAGCCAATAAAAGCCTTCACATCTCTACTCAATGGTGTACTCCATCCCCACCTTTATGCCCACAAACCACAACTATAGAGACCGTTCCATGTCATTCGCAATTGGTAATATGTGTTGAGAGGTGCAAGCCCACCATTTGTCAAGGCCTACAACATTGCCATGTCATGCGAGTTGGGAATGTATGTAAATGATCATTCCAACCAAAGAAAGCCTCAAGATGCCAACCATACCTTAGAAACATTTTTTCATCTTAAAAAATGCAAGGAAATGGTAGTACCATTTGTAGAGTACATTTGGTTTCTAAATGAAGGGTTTTTATTTTTAGTTCGATATGATAATTCATCTTTTCATTTTACTCCAAATGGAAAGTGCAATAGATTTTAACCCTTTTTTTGTAATTAACTTTTAATTCCCTCATGATTGAAAGTATTATACTTCATGTTGAAGGTAAAAAATGACATATGTATTTAATCATTTCATTAGTCTCATAACTATGACTCTAGTGATGAGTCTTTGAAGCGTATACTTGATATCTTCGTAAAGCCCTCATTGAATATTGAATATGTGATCGACAAGGATTTATGGCCATTATGCCAAGGCAACCTATGTGGACAAGGCATTATGACTTAGGGCAAGGAATTACAAAAAATTTCTAAAAAAAGAACTAGGCTTTTATCTAGGTAAAGCCTTGGGCGGGGCTTGGCACCCCTCCGAGCACCTGGTTTCTAGACTTGCGAGGCAGATGCAGCTTCTACAAGAGGACTTACCCTATACACAATGTGTGTCTACTCAAATCATACATAAATCAACGGTCCAGATTGAGTTTGGAGACCACCATTACCTAGGGCATAATAATGGGACCTTATTTTTCTCCACAAATATGATTGGATGTAATTTTTAGCCCTCAAAATAAAAAGTCCTCATAGATGGAATTTTGAAAATACTTAACTCCCATGGATGGAATCTTGAAAATACATAAGCTTCATTAATGGAGCCTTGAAAATGTATATAGATGAATTGTTAACAAAATTTTGACAATTATGTTCATAATTTTTCTTCAAGTTTTCATGACACACATTATGTACGACAATGATTATTTGTCAGCCCATGGTAAGGACATAATGTCTGTTTTCTCATGTGACTGGACGAAAAGACTTGCCACTATCCTTAGAATGGACCTCCAAACAGCCATTATCTAGTCCATAATGACACTTCTAAGCGCAAGTCCTTTGGAACATGACTTTTTCTTAACAAAACCTCTACCACGGCTCGACCAAAAGTATCATTTTATCCTGACAATACCACATCTCGATGAAAAGACTTGTCATTATATCATGACAAAGGGTCTCCAAACAATCATTATCATATGTAGACCTTGAAGTCCTTTGTAAACCCACAACTTTCCCTTGATGTTAAAATCGGTTTGTGCTTTTTCATGAAGAAAAAAGAGGTGCCTCACAAAATGTAATTTTTGTGCCTCTTTTTTTTTTCATAATTTTTTACATGCACCTTCACGAAGGTTCATGTAAAAGAACTTCACATGACCTTCCGCGCGGAAGGTGCATGTGCCCCCTCGGCCGAAGGCCCAGGCCTTCCCCGACAAATGACCTCAAGGGTGATTCTAAGACCTCAAGGGTGATTCTAAGAGTCCTAGAAGACTTGTCATATAATGAATCTCCACACAACCATTGTGTATGTAGGCCATAATAACACGTCTTTAAGGTCAAGCTCTTCTCTTTGGAAAACTCACGGCTTTCTCTTAACAAATCCTCGTACCTGGCTTCAAGTCGAGCTCTCAAGTTCTTAATGCCTCATATTCCTTGCCATGATCTCTCTCTCTCTGTCTCTCACAAACAACTCAAATATGAGTCATGACACAGAGATTGCTTCTAGATATTCACTGCTCATCCATTCAATCATTCCCTGTATCCTGTTCTGCATTTCCATCATTCCCTATATCCTGTTCTGCATTTCCATCAGCTGCCTTTTCCTTCACAGGCAACAGCAGCAACAACCATGATATATGGTTGAAAACCCAGTTCAGAAGCAGGCTTTCAGTGTAGCATATAACCTTTGTATCTTACAGCAACGAGAAGGGATTTGATCCCACAATTTTACGCCTTTTTTAGATCCTTGTGTACGAAAGGCATGCAACTTTTAACATAACCTTCTGCAGTTTTTTTGCTATGATCCGTTTATCCCAGAGCGAAAGCAGCCCAGGCCTTCAATATACTACATGCTCTGCATTTTGCTTGCACACAACTCATTTGTGTAGCTCTTTGTCTTCGCAAATCACTGCTGGGACAGACTTTCTGTGTTTGGGATCTAGCTATGGTGCGTTTGGAGCTAAAATAGAAGAAGAAAATGAAGCGATTGTTGTAGTTTGCGCTCCATAGCCTGCCATAGCCAGAGAGAGAGCTGGGAGGGTAGGATCACTCAACCAGTCTGCTGCCATTGTGTGAAGAAGGGAAGATGAGAGACAAGAGCAATGGGCAACACTTGCATGGGAAATAAGGCCAGTAAGCAAGGATTTATCCCCGTCTCCTGGCGATCTAACTCCCAAGACTTCTCAGCCTACAACACACAACACAATTTCCACAAGCCCGACATTTTCCCTTCCGAGGGCGTTATCTTGGCTCCTGCCTCAAAGGGTGCATTGGTGGTGGATCAGGTGATCATGAGGGGGGGAGTAGATGGGCGGGTCTCTCTCACAGCCTCTGTGCTGGGGAGAGAGACAGAGAAGCTAGAAGATCTGTACAGCCTGGGGAAGAAGCTAGGCCAAGGGCAGTTTGGGACCACCTTTCTCTGCACAGAGAAGACCACAGGGAAGGAATATGCCTGCAAATCCATTGCCAAAAGGAAGCTCATCTCCAAGGAGGATGTGGATGATGTGAGAAGAGAGATTCAAGTAATGCATCACCTGTCTGGGCACCCCCACATTGTGCAGATCAAAGGAGCATATGAGGATTCCTCCTCTGTTCACCTGGTGATGGAGCTGTGTGCAGGAGGGGAGCTATTTGATCGGATCATTCAGCGTGGGCATTACAGCGAGAGGCAGGCAGCTGAACTGATAAGAAACATTGTGGGGGTTTTGGAGGCATGTCATTCTCTGGGGGTGATGCACAGAGATTTAAAGCCTGAAAATTTTCTCTTCTCTAATGGCAATGAGAACTCTCCTCTGAAAACGACAGATTTTGGGTTATCTGTGTTCTTCAAACCAGGTACATATATTTTCTTCTTCAAGCTGCGCACCTTTATATTGATTGGATCAGTGTGGGTAACATACTTAGCGGATAAAATCTTGTAGCATCGGACATCCCTTGTATTGCAGCAATGACAGCAGTCACGTAATCAAGAACGGTCTAATTTTATAAGCTCTTGCCTTCTTCAGATTTGCAAAGTCCACATGAGACTTAATGTATAGTGGACCTTTTGTCTCAGAGACAAAACTACATGATGCAGCATGTCAATACAGTTTGTAAAAACTGGTTAAAAAAATCCTCTGACAACCTATAGAGGATATGTATGAGATGTTTTTTGTGTGATAGATCAACAAATATTTCTGCATTCTCATGGTTGAAGGAAAAGTAACATTGATATCAATGACTGAAAGACAAAACTAAGATTTATGTTTCTGAATTTTTTGACGTTTGTATGTAGTCTGTCCATGTGTTTCGTAATGTGCATATCTAAGCCTACTGCAAGCTTCAATCTTCTGCATAATCTGGTCTTCCTGTACATAAGATACGAGTCTGTGGTCCCTGATGCAAGCTCAGAATGTTTTGAGCCTTTTGACCATATGCTATCATAAGTACCAGGAATCTTGTTGTGTCCTATATAATTAGTGGTAGAGCTTTTTGGCTGAATCGTTGAAGCGGAGAAGTTATGACCAAAATCTCATAGCAACAAAGAAAGAAAGAAAGGAAAGAGAAAGGTATATAAGTCTCTTTTAAGTTTTGGGTACCCAAGGTTACATAAGACATGTTTGTGGAGAGAGAGAGAGAGATAGAAGAGAGAGAGAGAGAGAGAGAGAGAGAGAGAGAGAGAGAGAGAGAGAGAGAGAGAGAGATTGATTTTGATTGATGTCTTATGAGTACTTGAGAGGGTACATAATAAGACTAAAAGGTACATTCCAAGTATGATTCGTTTAAATGGGAGCACAGATACCATTATGAAATTAAGTCAACGCGAATCCTAAATACTGTAAAAACTTCAGCAATACAAATATTAATAATGGTGCCATTACTATGCGTAGCTACCACTGACCAGCAGCATATCATAAGTCAACATCTACACAACTGAATAGAATAGAAAGGAAATCATCCTACAGATTTATGTAAGATGTAAGAACAATGTAAGATGTAAGAACAATGTAAGATGTAAGAACAATGTTGTGATTGTAGCTGAGATGGTTGATGATGGTAAAGATGTATCTTGGTGCGCATCTATGGGCAAACATTGTGATGATGGTGCGTTTGAGTAGATATGTGATGATTAATGTAGATGAATGTGTAAGCTGACGTATCCGTCTTTGATCTCTGTGCTGAGAGGGAAGGTAAAGGGAATGATTACCTGTTTTAGTCAAGGCACGTAGTAGTCATTTAGTCCATGAGAAGGAAGAGGGAGAGAGAACAAAACGCTTATTAGATACTAGCAACAATGATGCTAGAGAGGAATGTTACATGAAAGAGATGATGAACACATTACAAGGCTCTTGGCCCTTGGGCCCTCACAATCATTATTTACTAGATTTTGAGTTTGCCAAATAACATTGTAAGTAATTGTCCTTATGCTTACAAAATTGGCATTACTCATCAATTATTACAACACCCTCAACGAAAACTTTGTATTACAACACCCTCAATGAAGACTTTGTGAACTTTTGATGGAGGAAATTTTTGTTACGTGTGTGTGAAGGTCCTTGTTAGTACCTACATGTGGACACCATGCATGGCCATAGCAGCTCCACATGGACTTCGCTTTAAGTGTTGCTCAAACTGAGACTCTCAAGATGAAATACTGTCACCATAAAGGGGAAACTTCTTCATCTTCTAAGAAGAAAATTTCTTCAAACGGGAAACTTCTTCATCTTCTAAGAAGAAATTTTTTTGAAACGTTGAAGACTAGTCTAGCAAGGCCTTCATAGAAGGTGGGACCTGCTTTTCTATTTGACATCCTATCCACTCCAACTTTGGTTGAAAACTAGTCTGAACGGCTTATAAAAGCTGGGCGATTTGCTTTTTGCTTTGACACCCTATCCACTTCAACTTTCATTAGCGAACTTCAAGGAAACTCTTAAAGAATATTCAGTTTTGAGCACTCAGCGCATGCATATCAAGCCTAAGAAGAAGTGAAGGTTCATGTCACTGATGCAACGCTGCTAAATTCTAACGGTTAGGTTGGTATTTCAGTTAGTTTGTGTCGGATAGAAGTCCAAAGACTTCAGAAGACTATCAAGCTTTTTATACCAAGCTTGTGAAGCCTGCTTCAAACCGTAGATACACCTGTGCAATCGACAAGCATAATCTGGATATAATGTTATTCGGCTCTTCATAACCTTCAGGCTGCTCCATGAAAAGTTCTTCATCCAAGTCTCCGTGGAGAAAGGCTGACTTGACATCTATTTGATGTATCTCCAAATTATATTTTGTAGCATAAGCAAGGAGTAATCGGATGCTCGACATCCTGACCATCGGGGAGTGTGTATCGAAGTAGTGGATACCATACCTTTGAGTGTAACCTTTCGCGACAAGTTGAGCCTTGATTCTTCTGACACGACCATCTGACCTTAGCTTCTTCTTGTATACCCATTTGCAATCGACTTTCTTCTTTCCTTCGAGTAGTGGTACGAGTGTCCATGCCTGATTCTGCTTCATTGAATCAATTTCCTAACATAAGCATAGGGCCTCCTCCTTCAAAGCAATGATCCAATTTTGGCTACTAACTCCTAGTAATTTTATCAAAACGCTTGTTTGCACCTTTCCAACCTTCTCAAAGGCTTCTTTTGACAAACCTGGACCCTGCACTTTCCATCCAGCCATAAAGGATAGATTAGCCAAAGTTTTTGAAGAGAGAGCTTCTCGTTGTCCAATTCCTTGGTAGATATTCCTACATTTTTTCTGCACGAGAAAGAGGGCCTTTGAACCTGCCAATGCTTGCTTAATCCACACACATCTTCTATTTTTGATTATTTGGAATCCTAATCCCAAGTATTTATAGTATGAGACCATCTCGAAGTCCTCTCTTCATTAAATGTCACCAAATACTTATGTATTATGGAATGAGCCTGGCAGATGACATTCTGCCCGGTAAAGAGTCATAGGTGAGGTTCGAAGAGGCCGAGACTATGATTCTTTACCAGGCAGAATGTCATCTGCCCCGGCTCATTCCATTGCATAAAGGATAGTGGCTGCTTTTTCACATGACCATTATGCAGTAGAACTTGCATTTGAAAAACATAATCAACGTTTTCAAAACTGAGCTTTTTTTAAAGGACCATTATCTGCAAAACATAATCACCCTTGAAAATGGTGGGATGGTGGGTCTCCCATTCTGCTTTTTAAGCAGTCTGAATTATGGGCAGAAAATGCAGCAACTATCCTTTACATTTTGCTTATTGTTAACTTCCTTACTTGAGTGGTGATATAATTTGCTTAGTGCTTCCAAGTGGTCTTGACATTACTTCAGTCCTTTTGCTAGTAGTACCACATCATCAGCATAAATGAGCAACAATAGAGCATAGCGTGTTTAATGTTATGTGGATCCCTTCACTTCCTTGGTTCATATTAAATGTTTTGGCTTGTCATTTTGAGAGAGAGAGAGAGAGAGAGGGGGGGGGGGGGGGGGAGAGGATACATGTATCTGACAAAGTGATGAATTGAAAGGTCCTCTCACTGAAGGAACTTGATAACTGGCTGTAACTAGTCTTAATCTATATTGATCTGAGCTGCTCTAACTATGCTAAGCCTCTGAATGAAGCATACAGCTTTAATTATACTCATAAGAAACCTCATTCTGACCTTTTGGCCTTTCTCTTTAGGTTGCAGAAAAATCATCTGCATCAGTTCATATTTATATCAAATGCTGGGTGGCTTTGTTGTGCAGGTGAGGTCCTTACTGATGTAGTTGGTAGTCCATACTATGTTGCTCCAGAGGTCCTCAGAAGACACTATGGCATGGAGGCAGATGTTTGGAGTGCAGGAGTGATCCTCTATATTCTCCTGAGTGGTGTTCCACCTTTTTGGGCAGGTTGGCTTTAAGCTTGATTTTTCATCCTTCCAGCCTATCTCACCTTTGACTGAAGAATATGCGTTTTTTGGTATGTTTTCTTGCTAGAGTGCAAAGGGACTATGGCATTGGTTTTTCATATGTGCTTTTTTGTCTGTGCCATGGTTATCAGAAACGGAGCAAGGCATATTTGAGCAAGTTCTTCTTGCAGAACTTGATTTTGTGTCTGATCCATGGCCTGGTATTTCTGAAAGCGCGAAGGACTTAGTTCGGAAGATGTTGTGCCCAAATCCATACAAGCGGCTCAGAGCACATCAAGTACTATGTGAGTTTCTACAAATGCGATTCAATTTTTTCTAATGTCATCGATTAGGACCCACATCAAACAGATCTTCGGCCCCTGACAAGTATTTGTTCAGTGATCTACTACAGATCTATGGCTAGCCAGCTCCTAGATATTTTAATAATTTGGGTCTTTCTTTTCACGTGTCAAATTCTTTTCTTATCTGTAAAACTCAAGGACTTGGCTGTTTTTGTCTGTTCTTAGCCATCAGGAAATTTTGTTTCGCAAGAAACTGTGTGACAATATTCGCTTTGCAAACTTCCCTGATTGACCTTAACAAAGAGCATTTCAGGCCATCCATGGATCCAAGAAGATGGGGTTGCTCCTGACAGGCCCCTAAATTCTGCTGTTCTTTCTCGGTTGAAACAGTTTTCTGCCATGAACAAAATCAAGAAAATTGCTCTCAGGGTGAGTGCTTAAACTAGATTCCTTGTGAAGAGTTCAATGTTTTCATACAAACCTGATTTTGGGTCTTTTGTCTAATAGTAAGCTTGAATTTTGTGTTCTATGTTATGCCGATCTGATAATAGCAGGTGGCAGCTACTCGAACGGTTAATTACCACCTGCATACACAGACAGTTTTTCCTTATATTCCAGTCTCATAAAGAGCTAGTTTACGTCTTATGCTGTTAAAACACTGCCTGCTTACATCAATTGAAGATCAACCAAGATAAAACAGAGCACAAGGGGTTCACATATTTGAGAGGCAAGCACTACGATGATAGACACACTTCTCCTCTTTGCTAACTCTCAAGCATGCCAAGGTGAACAGGTAGTTTCCCTGAAGATAAGCAAAGAATTCAGATAGTAGTGCTTGCTGGATGTGTAGAGCAAAAGGATGCACAACTCCTTGAAAGACATGATCTGTGATAACATGATGTAAGATTCTAGACCAAGCAAATTCAAATAGCGGCCATGGCCAACTGAATGGCTTACCTGAAATTTTTTCCAGACAAATTTTAGCTAGTACTTTGTGCCTCGATCTCAAGATTGACGTCCTATTAGGAATCGAAGGAAGTTTTTGAAATGAGGCTTTTCTGAAGACTGATCAGGCTGTGCCTGTGATGATCCTTGGAATACTTCCTTGAACTTGATTCTTTTAGTGTATATTTTGGCCAGAAAATGTTATCAATTAGTGGCTAGGCTGCGTTTCAATGACCTCAATGTGAAGAGGAAAGATAGGATGAAGTTGTCTCTCATCTTGAGGTTGCTTGATAGAAAAACCCATGACTAGCTGTCAAACTATTCTATTGAACATCAGTGGGATTGCATGTACTTTTGATAAGGCAGAATATCAATGGTTATTATAAATCCTTCAATGTTTGATGCTATTCCTGAAGACTTGATTGCAGTCACTTGCCAAGAAAATTGAAAGAGTTCTGAAGAATTGTCAGTCGAAATAAGGCTTTCATTATTTGTATCTTTGTTGTGGTTAGGTTATAGCTGAACGCCTGTCAGAGGAAGAAATTGCAGGCTTAAAGGAGATGTTCAAAATGATCGACACTGATAGCAGTGGTTCTATAACTTACGAAGAACTGAAGGCTGGCCTGAAAAAAGTTGGATCTGATCTAGTAGACTCAGAAATTCGTGCATTGATGGATGCTGTATGTGTACAACGCATAATTGTCAACTTTTGCTTACTATCTTTGGGGTTATTAAGACCAATGAATCGAGTGATACATTTTTTTTTCTTCTTTCGTGAAATACAACTCATGGCACATTTGGTTGTGGTTTTTGTCAGCTGACTGATTAAAGCTCCATATTTGGACATGATTCCAGCATTATTCAAGGTTTTGATGGTGCTTTTTCTTGCAACTTTTCCAGGCTGATGTAGACAACAATGGAACAATAGATTACCAGGAATTTATTACTGCCACATTGCACCTGAACAAGATTGAGCGCGAAGAAAATTTATTTGCTGCTTTTTCATACTTTGACAAGGACTGCAGTGGGTACATCACCACAGATGAGCTCCAGCAGGCTTGTATTGAGTATAAAATGGGAGATGATGTGTGCATTGAGGACATGATTCGAGAGGTTGATCAGGATAATGTAAGCCAGTTCTTCCTACAGTTTTCCCAATCAGATTTATACAAGTATTAATCACTGTCATTGGCTGGATCTAATTATTGCTTGCTCTTGTTGATGAATGTGAAAGAGTTCGGCAGTTTTGTTTTCCTGCTTGTTTGTCAGAGTTATCTGCCGCTTTTGTATCCATCCATCCGGCCAGCCAGCATAGAGCAATCTATGCATAAGCGATGGTATTTTAATTTATCATGATTGCCTATAATGATTTCTATCCCTTTGAGGTGTTCTTTTGTAGGGTCATTGCAATTGTATGTAGGCCTCTGGGTTAGAACTTTTGTGATTTAGCTATATCAAAGAAACCACTAAGATCTAACTCTGGATAGCGAATGACTTGCGATTGAGAACATGCCCGTTAGTTTATTTCTGTTTGAAAAGACTTTCAGCATGATTCTCATCCCTGAGTAGGATATTTTTATGCATATAACCTTTCTGATCACTTGTTGTCTTATAATGCCATGATCCTTTAATTTGTGTGTCAATTGGTGTGTTTAAAGGGTTTTTAACTCCTAGTATGCTCCCGATTGTGTATATTACTTGAAAATACCATCCTAGTAGGTTTTTTGTAAAGTAAATGGCAACGAAATGGGCTCAATAAGAACAGTTCCGTTACATCGACACTGCTGAAACTTCTATTGACACAAATAAATTGCTCATTAACCTCCTAGTATGGAAGTCAAGTGTTCGCTGGTTATTGTTGCTTCCACAACTTGATGGGATTTTTAGACATACCCCAAGGATTCTGAGCTTTGTTCTTTATTTGACACCATGTGCAGAGCTTGCTGCAAATTCCTCGGTATCTAACAGAGAATTTTTTATTTTAAAGATGAGTCAAATTGGTCCCTTGCATGCATTCTGCTAGAGGGCAGGCAACAGAACATGATAGAAGCATAGCAGACAAAATTTGACCCACACAAGCGTCTACGGTGCCCACAATCATTGATAAATCGTTGTTTCCTTGGTTATTTCAGGATGGAAGGATCGATTACAATGAATTTGTTGCGATGATGCGAAAAGGAAATGGAGGAATCGGCCGACGAACAATGAGAATGACCTTCAATTCTGGACTGAGGGATGCTTTGATGATTGGCTAGACATGCATTGTTGTTGGCCATTGTCAGTGTCCAGGAATGTCTCAACCATTTTCTTCAATCAGGCAGCAAAGAGGACAATTACGGAACCTAGCACTCACCCTTTGATCATCTAATCTCTGATATGTCATGGCAAGTTCTGGAAATTTGACTTACTCATTTCATATAATTTAACCCAAATGGGCATTGCAATTTCTTTCCATGCTCATTTTTTATCATAGACAAAAATACAAGCACTTTTTGCTTTGATCCAAGAGGTGGTTTCTCAAGACATTCTTTCATCCGGATTGTATCTTGCAAATCATTTTAAGTGCTAATATATTTTCAGATGATTAAGAGAGACCATCCAAGGGATCACTCTATGAACCAATAAGAAACTTATTCTATCACATGTGGAGGCATGTTAGGACTCAAGTTCAAGCTAATCATGAAGGTTAAGATGGGTGTAAAAGAAGATAGCTCAATACTACCTTGATCTTATCCTTGAAATGGCAACTAGACTGAAGTACATGCAAAATAGATAGAAATCTATACTAAATGTATAAAAAGCTATTAATGAAGTCATTGTAAAAGTTGTAACCTTAAAATAACATTCAAAGCATCCTCGAGTTCTCTTTGAAGAGCCAAATAGCCGCATGGGTGCTAAGTTATTGATTATTGAGCTTTGAAACATGGATAAGTCTTGTATTACTTTTTGTGTTCAAGAGCTCTTGCCCAGATCCAAATCTCGTTTGATAGCTTATGAAATCCGAGTTGATCAAGAGAGATTTGGTAGTGTGCAACCTCTCGTGCATGTAGGTCGTGGTAGATCTATTCAAGGTCCTTATTGCATTTTTCTTTTTGAACTTTGGATATCTAAATTTAGGTATGTCAAAAACTTTCAAAAAATTAATTTTTTGAAGCCAAGTTGGGCACTGGCACTCCTAAGAAGTATAGTTTTATTGTGCTTCACGATAGTTCATAGTATTTGCATGAACCTCTCTATCTAATGTATCAAGGATTACTTGCATGTATGATCCAAGTATTCACGAGTTGTATGGATTGATTGGAGAGTTAGTCAAATTTAGATCACAAATTTGTAATGATGATTATACTTGTATCTAGTAGTAGCATACGCCCGCCCATGCACATAGAGTGAATCCCAATGACAAAGAATTTCTAGGCACTATTTTTTTGGGAGCAAATGCAATGGTTTTAGCTACAAGAAAAATTCTACTTTTCAAACCTATATAAAATCTAGATATCTCAAAACACAATGTAGAAGAGCTGTTGTGTTTAAGAAAATCTTGACATTGCAAAAATATTGAACATACATGTTACATACCTATGTAACTAGCAGTACTTCAGTATCTCCTATATGCCCATTTAGTATTTGGGGGGCTAAATGGCGTGTCACCCTTGGATGGGGTAGGTTCCTTTGGATTAAGGTACTTGAGTCCTTGGATAAGGCCGTGAAGGTGTCTATGCCTTGGATGGAGATATGGAATCTTGTGAGGTGTTAGGAGGACACTACCATGGGTATTGGTCATTTTTCTAAGTCTTGGGCCTCAACCTTGAGCCATGATCACATATTTGGCCTCGGGCCAAAGTTAGCAATCACATGTGGGTCATTGGGATCTAGTAGGAGGGCGCACCTACTAGGGTCCCTTGATGTCCCTAAAGCAACCAAGAAGTGGTTAACCAAGAAACATAACTTATGGAAGGTGTCTCTTGACATTCCACTAACTTATGAGGCTTTTGGCCTTTCCTTTGCCTCCCCTCTTCTCATTGGCTTGTGAGGACACTCTCTAGTGCTTTGAAGGGAGTCATTCCAATCTATAACAGAATGAGAGGGCGCCCATAGAAAAGGGGAATGTTGTTGCTTGCTTCTATTCACTTGTGGAGGGCTAGAATGTAGAGAGCATTTTTTGCTAGCTGTATGGGACTTAGATGGGGATAGGATCTTGAGTATGCTTGTGTCTATGATGGCAGCTATGTGATTGATTGTGGTGAAGCAGGGGGGGTGCTAGATTAGCTTGCTTGTGCATGGATCTAATAATGGTTGGGTGGTGAATTCTTGAGGCCATTTTGATTATCTACTTTGGAAGGATCTTAGGGACATTGGAGGAGAGGCACCTTCGAGGGTTGGCATTGGTGGACATCAACCTAAAAGCTTGGAAGATAGCTCTTCATAGCTGTAAAAGTGGTATCAGAGTCTCTTCCAAATTGGTGATGGTAAATTCTAAACCTCTTTTTTTTTTGTTGCATAAAAATCTACCATCAAGTTGTATGATAGTTTATTGAAATAGCAACAATGTCTTGCTTTTAAAAATTTGTGTGTTTTTCAATAGGGACTGGTTTTCTAAATTTTGAATGGCTATTTAAGTTTAGAATAGAATGGCAAGCAAGTACACATCTTCTTTTTTATAGATAGAAGTGTTTGCAAGTTTGAAAAGTAGGTTTAAACTGTAGTGTTTCATGAAAATGAAGGTTGGTGTTTTTTTCCTTTTGAAGTAGAGAAGTGAAAGTTTGGCTTTTTGTGGGCTGTCCCAAATCTGTGCGCCCAGCAAATAGGTGCGCAACTTCAACTTTCAAATCATCCAATAATACCAAGAATCTTCTATATTATATACACATAATTTTTATCGATGAATCATGATGACTTACAAATCATGCGTCTTATAATCAATATAGATCGACAGGGCAAACAGTTTCTGGTGAATCCTCTTCACACGGTTTGTGAAGAATAATCAGATCACTAAGATCCAATATGTCCCTTCGATCTTTGTTTATGAATGATAACACATCTAGCACCATTAACAATGTAGAAATCTAACATCTACTACACATAGAAGATGCAAACTCAATAAGATCTTGATCAAACATCAAATATATGATAAAATGAAGTTGTTTTCCGTACAATAACAGTAAAGTACTATATTTCACACGTGTGGATCCATTACTCAACTTACAATAGCATTCTACACACAAGATTGCAAGACATCAACACTATAATGCAAAAGTGGATACATGAGCCCAAAGAAAACTCATGTACAAGCATGAGAGAGAGAGAGAGAGAGAGAGAGAGAGAGAGAGAGAGAGAGAGAGAGAGAGAGAGAGAGAGAGAGAGAGAGATGTTCGCTTCCCACGCTTGTACACTATTTGTAGCAGGTCCTTGACCTATCTAAATGTCCTTCTCCAAGCTTATCAACAATAGAAAGCTTCTAGATCTATTCCAAACCCTACACAAAAATAGACTAGATTCAATGTACCAAACATTCAAACTTGAATCTTCCCAAACTGGACCTATTTCCTTTTCCCAAACTTTTTAAAAGTGGTAATTCAAATGAACTTAGACTAAAATAACTTTATAATGTTTATCTCTAAGTTAAATATGCATTGTTAACATATTCCTCTACTTGGCATCTATCAAAGAGTTTCTTTTTCATTATGTCTCTGGTTACAGATTTATTCTGCCTATGCTTCTTTGGGCAATTCTTGAATGTTAACGCTCGTGATTCATTGTCCAGATCAGGCAGAAATGACTGGTATCATTATAGTAATGTCCTGCCTAGGACACTCGGGAAGGTCTCTCTTGAACTATACTCACATGCATTCAATACCAAACATGAAAGCCAATCTGTTCAATCAAGAAATCAGCGTGCTGCTCAGTTGAACATCAAATGGTTTCCTACTTCTAATTGTTGTAGAATTGAATGAAATAGATTCTTGAAAACTGAAACTAATCTAACACACTCATTCCACCAAAATGCAAAAAACAAGAAACTAGAAACAAGAACTAACTAGACAAAATTTTGAAGGTCCAAGAATCAAGAAACACACAATTCTTGATTCTTGGACATCCAAAAACATCAAGAAATGGGATGAAAAAGGATTTGCAAGAACTAAATCACAAGCCCAATCTCAATGGTTTACCACAATGCTGATTCCTACCTTAATCCATAAAGCAATAAATCTAATCCACATTACTCTATTTCATAATTAGTCCACAACTACACTAAATCCACAACCACACACAAGGAATGGAAGGGCAAGATCATAAATGCATCACTCAAGAAAACAAGAATGATCAAGGAGCTCAAATGATGCACCAAAATCGTGGAGGCTATATGAAAATCCAGCAGTTCAACATAATCTTGAATTTTGAGCGGCACCTGAGGATCAAGCTGGTCCCAAGCTTGCTAATCTTCCCCCGACGCCATTTTCACCACATATAGGTGATTACTTGGCGCAATGTCCGCCTTGAGTTTCTGCACCAGTTGCATTAATAAAGTTATGTATGGAACCATCATAAAAAAGAACAGTCATAGCTTGGTGTCCTACGTTCCCATTCATACGAATGAGGTCATGGGGGCCAAAAACAACTATATTAAAACAACAATTATCACAATTAGTGCCATCCTTAAAGGATAAATCAACAAAAGAAATACTAGAATTACCTGGTGCTTTAATTAGGTTGTTCGCCAAATTTCTTTTGCTCTTTGGGCAATCTTTCGAGAGATGCGCCTTCTCCATGCAGGAGAAGCACAAGCCATTGGTTCTCGCCTTGTCATAATCTGTGTGCAACTTGATGCGCTTTTTCCCACCCTGGGAATCGATGTCCGTCTTGTCTTTGCCCCGCTTTTTGAAAAACTTCTTTTCTCTTTGCTCTGCCTTGGGCAAACTTGCTCCTTGCGGGGGCCAACATGGGCGTCATCGAAGATTTTTGCAAAGCAAATGGCTTCCTCGATAGTCTACGGTTGGTTACGCAGCACTTCTAGTTGAAATTCCTTTACAATCCCCAAAATGAAATGTAACTTTAATAATATAGGATCGATTCGCAAGGCAAATCAAGAAAAAATGGGACTCTTGGATGTAGGCATCTAACGGCCTACTACCCATCTGCACGATGGCAAAACGTCGCCAATATTCAAAATCATCCAAAACCGGTAGGAGAGCCATTTTAAAGACTTCTTGAAAGGCATTCCACGTGGAAGGAACACCAGCCCTTTCCTTCAGATCCTGCCACCATGTGAATGCCTTATCACGTAAAAACATGAGGGTAGACATGATATTTGTACTATCGGACAGGTCGTGCATGGAAAAATGGCTATTCCACCGATCGAGCCATGATAGTACAATATCAGGATGTCGTTCCTTCTTTTCACTCAAAAAGAATTTTGAATTAAACATAGAATAAATGACAGCAGACCGCGAGTGTGCCACTCTTGTTCGGCCGCGACATGCTTAGATTGCATCTCCAAGATCTGGTTTTGCAGTGAATTCAAAGCTTGAACAAAGCTGATTGGTATCTGATTTAGGAGGAGGAGGTGGTGAAGACGGTCCTTTACCCGAGGGTATAACAGGGTCCATAGCGCACTAAGGTAAAAAACAAAAGAAAAACAACAAGAGCTTTGCAACAAAGTGGCTTAGAGAGCTTGAGATAACAACTCAAGGAGACTAGGCCACAATTATGCTTCTCAATGGTGAGGATGGAACCTTTATCCCCCACCCCACACCTTTTTCCTTCCCTTTTGGCCTTGCTGGGCGGCGGGCCTTATGGATGCCACCTAGCAAGCACATGGGCCCAAAGACAAGTGGCATCCTCTTATGGGGCCACCTACCCTCAAAACACATGGCCACCACCCTCCCTATGCCACCTCACCCAAGGGTCACTTGGGTCAAGTCCCCACCCACGTTTTGGGTCACCTCCTGTGACCCTTGGCCTTATGGCCTAAAGAAGCCCCTAAAACTCCTCTAAGGCTTATCCTTAGACTTAGGAGGAGGTGATGATACAATTGTACGTTCAATAGGAGGAGGCGGAGGAAAAAAATTCATTTTCCTCCCAAAAAGTGGTGAGGGTGATTTGATTGCAAATTTTCTTTTATTACAAGTGGAAAATTGCAAGGAGGATGAAAGAGGCCAAAGAAGAGGCCAAAAGAAGAGGAGAGAGAGAGAGAGAGAGAGAGAGAGAGAGAGAGAGAGAGAGAGAGAGAGAGAGAGAGAGAGAGAGAGAGAGAGAGAGAGAGAGAGAGAGAGAGAGAGAGTTGGGTAACAATAGACTGTTAGATTTATTATTTGTGTGTGTGTGTGTGTGTGTGTGTGTGTGTGAGAGAGAGAGAGAGAGAGAGAGAGAGAGAGAGAGAGAGAGAGAGAGAGAGAGAGAGAGAGAGAGAGAGAGAGAGAGAGAGAGAGAGAGAGAGAGATTGTTTTGCATTATGCATTAGTTTAGGGTATTTAAGAGTGATAGATAAATAGATTGTGTTTGATAAAAAAAATTATATTAGATTTAGAGAGAGAGAGAGAGAGTAGATTAGAATAATTTGCTTATAAGAATGGTTCAATTGTGTAATATAGTGTTCTTTTTTAATTGCTTGTGCATGTGACAAAAATATTCAAAAAAAAGAAAAGAGAGCAAGCGTTGAAAGAGCGAGCAATTGCACATTTGCACTTAAGCTTCAAGTGAGTTTATTGGTGAGTTTGTGTTATTTCAATTCTTTTATTATTCAAATACGTTATCAAACATAGTAAGAAATCAAATGTAATTCACCACTTTCATTTTGTTCAAAGCAATGTCATATTTTACCGCATACACTAGCAACTAGTTAATATGCAAGAGTGAAATGTAGATAATTAGAATTCCCAATCCTAGGAAGATGTGTAGCCCTTACTTTTCTTCTATTAAAGGCGAGGTTCTAATCTTTCCAACTTGCATGGAGAAACCTACACGCCACAGGGAGGGAATATGTGGTGACATTCTGAAATAAGACATAACCACAAGGTTCAGGTATTAAAATTATCACATTCAAATCTAACTATAAAAGTATTGCGATGAATATAAAAAAAAAAATGAGTGCATGTGAATTTAAGTATTAATAATCATAGATCATTCTCGTCATTTACGTCATTCTTGTCATCACACAAGTCTTGACAGTCATCTGAATGTAGGTCTAGGTATAATTGTAGATTTCCGATCGTGTCTCTTTGATGATGTGAGCTACCCTCATATTCAATCTCCTCTTCTTCTAATTCTATCTCATCCAAACATGGGGTTTCAAATGACCCCCAATTTGGTCTTGTATGATCGTAGAAATCTCATCATTTCTATTTGTACCTTCTTCTCCCATCATTTTCACATCATTTGGAGTTTGGAAGAGTGGTTCAGGTTCTTCCAAAACGTCCTCAAAATTGGGTGGCGGTTCTCGTCGTGTGTATCCAGCTACAAGATCACCTTCATCGAAGTATTCAAATGTGTCTACATTGATGAAATCGTCTTGCTTCAAAGCAGGAGGGTCTTCAGCCTTCTATTCAGCCCTTGGGCTTTCCTGGACTTCAACTGGTATTTGTGTTGCTTGACCTTGGTCTTCTCTTGTTTCTTGGTCAGGATCAATTGCATCAGTCTTTTCAGCTTCGTCATCGTAAGTGGGATCAGTTGCAATTGTGTGTTTTGCTTGTGTGGTTGCAAGCAGCTCCCTTTATCCCTCTCCTAAAACTGTTGCCTGTGTCTGCTGGGCATGAGGGGGTGAGTTAATAGCATGAAAGGAACCCGATGGGGATTGGGATCGGGTGCTTCTAGTTGGTGACTGCACCGGTGTCTGTTGGGTGACCTGGATCTGGTGCTGAGATGAGGAGGCAGCAGGTGAGGTTCGGCATTGTCGAGTACGCCTTGTTTGTAGGCTGCCCTCCTCTTCATCCTCGTTGTATTCACTACAGGATGGGACGTCTTCGCAATCTACCATTTGTTTTTTCTGCTTCCTGGGAGTTAGCTTTGTTGTTTTTTATGGTGGTAGGCTATCAGACTCTGTCTCGAATTTTGGAGGTGGTCTGTGGACGATCATCTTGTTCTTTGATTTCTCTACTGGTGTTGTATCAACAAGTTGTGATGGCCGATCATGTCTTTTCTTGACTTGCGACGCTCCGGAAGTATAACAACTTGGTGGGAAGGTGTAGTTGAAGCTGTTGATGGTGTATAGCCTTGGCTAGCAGCAACATCCCTTGGACTCTGGGCTATATGTCAATCCTCAACTGACTTGAAGATTGCACGATGGTGATCAGCTATTTGGAGATGAATCCGACCCAATTATACATATTTTGGTGGCCTTCGTAGGATTCTCCCAACATGGCAAAAATGTGGAGGGGGATCCTCAGCAGATGTGCCTTTCGCGTATAAGTGTACTTCGTAAGATAAGCACACGCAACTCCCAATTCCTTGCACTTGAATGCCTCGAGGAGGATGCCATTCTTGTTCTTCCATTTGTCGATAGATGTGTCAAGGGATATGGCGTATGGTTGTTGCATCATGTTGGTCAGCTTGACGGGTTCCTCCTTATGGCCACTAGGGAAGCCAAAGGTGGTGAGGTAGCTACCAGCCAAGTAGATAAATGACTGAAAATTTTGAAGATCAATTCGAAATGTCAGTTTTTTTTATCAAAATTTTCATATGCCTGGTACATAAGATAGAGGCTCTGGTGGCCCTTCCAGGGAGGAATTTGAAATTCAAGCAACTTAAAAACTGGTTTAGCTTGGGTATACCACTGATTCATTGTGTTGTCTTCACACAGAACGAGTTTGAGTGATTGAGGGATATCTGGAATCTCATCACTATGATCGAAATCTGATTCGGCCATTTTTTTGAAAAGTTTTTGATTTTTTTTGGAAGTTCTCTATAGTGGCATTGGATGGAATCTGGTGGCTACAATGGCGGATGCAAATTGTCGAGGACAATGGCAGATGCAATGGCGATCGGAAACTAGCGGATGCAAAATGGTTAATACAAACTCGTCGGATGCAGGTGGCAGATGGAAACGCGGCGGCTAGAAAGGCGGTGGCTGGAAACATTGTGAGATGCAAAATGGAATGGAGATGGCAGATGGAAACTCAAAAGTGAAATAGAAAAATTGGCAGATACAAACGAACGTAGTCATTGGATGGGAAAAAAACAAAAAACATAGATGCAAATGGTAATACACTGATGCTAGAGTTGGGAAGAGAAGTGTGAAGTAATCCATAGGAAACTCAAAAATATGGAAATGAAAAAATAGAGAAATGGAGGTTTTGAAAAAGTAAAAAACGATATAAGGTGGAAAAGATGATAGGGTGTGCGAGTAGGGAGAAGAAGGCGTGTGTAGAAGCAATGGAGGATGGATCAAACGAAAGAGAGATTGAGCGTGGTCAGAATGCAATAAACAATGGCTGAATCGGATCAGAACACAAGAAGATTGTCAGAAATTTACCAATCAGTCATGAACTCATCTGAAAATTGTGTGACATAAGAATGAACTGGGCGACCGACATATGTATACCAAAAATTTTAGGTCAGGCGCCGGAGGTAAATTTCATCGGATACAATGGACTCGTCAGATGTAAATGAGTCGTCGGACGCAAATGGGTCGTCAGACGCAATTGAGTCAAGGAAGAAACTGGAGGGTGGTGGATGCAAATCGTCGGATGCATCTTTGCAAAAATCGTCGGATGCTTGTCGGCTGCAATGGTGGATGCAATTGAACAAGGAACTGGCGGATGCAATTCGGGGTCGAAAAAAATACATAGGGTCAAAAAATGACAATGGCTCGAAACAAATCAGAATGGATCGAAAATTTGTTAAGTATCAAAAAAATTAACAAAGGACCAAAAAATGTTTTTGTTGCCCGATTCTAGGAATGACATGGAATATTCTAAAATTCGGCAAAAGGCTGCTATAGTAAACCCAAACGCTACATGAATGTGGTAGAGAGTCGAAAATATTAGGATTAGGCAACCAGTTGGCATTCTGTGCATATAAGTCCAACATTGGGCCTTTAGGCTAGAAAGTGCCATGTGCATTAATATTTAAATAAAATGTTTTTAACTTACAAGTTCCTAAGTTAAGAAACACAACGTGCACCCAAGAAACACAAAGTGATTCAGATGGTCAAGATTGTGATCCTGATGGAACTTCAGTAGCCAATGGGTGATGAGGAGGTTCCACTCTCACTCTTATAGAAAGAGACCATTTTTCTTGTATTTCCATCATTCGAAGGTTAATAGGACTCTGTCCATTCTCTCTCTCTCTCTCTCTCTCTCTCTCTCTCTCTCTCTCTCTCTCTCTCTCTCTCTCTCTCTCTCTCTCTCTCTCTCTCTCTCTCTCTCTCTCTCTCGGTGCTTTCTCTCTTTCCTTCCCTGATAATCTCTCTTCCTCTCTCTTCATGGTAATGTGAGTGTGAGATATGCTTAGTTTTTATAATGCAGTTTTATGATCGGATCTTAAGCTAGTTGGTGAAAGGCAACATCTCCAAGGCTCCTAGTTGGACCGAGCCCACTTCCTGTACTACACACGACTGGGAAAGAGATGGAAAACCCGTCCTTTTCTTAGCTTAACATTGGCGCCATTTCCGGGGAGCCAAATGTTGTCCCTCACTAAACTAGCATGTTTTCTTCTTTCTCTCTTTCCTAGTTTTGCATTTGTAATGCCATTTTGTGATATGTCTATCCTCTGAAATTTCTTTCTTTTTGATTATCCTGACCTGTTGAAAGTTCTAAATAAAAAAAACACTAAAAAAATAATAAGAAAAAAAAAATCTTACATCTGACTTTATTGATGGAGTGGGATTTAAACCCACTATAGTCCCCAGGACTATTCTCCAGGCCATCAACCTACCTGCAGGATGTTTTGTTTATCTAGTTCTACAACTCTATGAAAAGCCTATGTTCAAACATGGTCACAATCAGATCAATAGACAGAACATAACCGTAGAACCTGAAGGAACACCTACAAGAAGTGCCAACCACTACCATCAGGAAACCTGCATCCCTTCCTTGCCTCACTCCCTCCCCCTACTCGGCTACCTGCTCAACGCCCTCCTCGCTGCTACACTGCTCCTTGGTTGCCTGCTCCACAACCCTTCCCTTTTCTATCTACTCCATGTCCTTTCCTTTCCCTGCCTTCGCTCCCTTCTCTTTGCCCTGATGCCGATCTGTTGTGCTCCGTTGCCCTGCTGCTCTGTTCCTTGTCCTTGATTCCTTCCCTCCCTGGCTTGTCTCTTTTGTTGCTGCTCCTTCCTTCTTCCTTCCCCTCAACTGTCCACTCTGTTCCCTCCCCCTTCCCCTCTATTGTGCGCTCCCTACCCTCACCTACATCCACTCCATGCCTACTATTGCTCCATTTTCCTTGCTCTCTTTTCCTATTGCTCCACTTCCTTCTCCTTTCCCGTGTTGTCTGACATCTCCCCTCCTGTCTGGCCTCCCATTCCCCTCAGTTGTCTCCCCTCGCTCTCTGTTGCTCGCCCTACCATCTTTCCCATCATGTTGCCCGCCCTTCTCTCTTTGTACAGCCGCCCTCTCCGTTGACCTGCTTCAACCTCCAATTGACCACCCTGGCCTGCTTCCCCGCCCCCTTGCTTATTCTAGGTGAATCTATGTATAGAAAACTTAGGGCTATGCATGGCTATGTGCCCAGGTTGCTTTTGGCTCTATATATTGAGGCCAAACTTGCCCTACTCCTCATCGTGATCATGGATTCATTGCCAGGGTTTCACTCTACATTCATGCTTCTTATTCCTTGGCTTGGGGGTGAAGCTTCTAGAGTTAATTGGTTGCTTCTACTTGGTTGGGTGGTTGCTCCATAGTGTGTTTCCATTGTGTGTTATCTTGTAAGCATGAGCTTCTCTTATAGTGGTATCAGAGCAAGGCTTTATGAAGATTGGAGAACATGGAGAAGGGCTACCTTTCATCGAAATTTTGGATTGGATCCATGGGAATTCTCTTCCAAGGTGGATAGCAAGGTTGAAAGTGGGTGTACTATCCCAATTTCAATTTGCATGTTGCTAAGATCCATTACTCTTGGGATTCTTTGTGGTTTTATGGAGAATTGTCCTTGAAGGCCAATTTGTGATGTTTTTTTGGAGCTTTTTCTTGTGTAGATCAAATCTTTGGTAGATCTGAATTTTCTAGCAAGTGTAATTTTGTTTTAGGGTTCATTAATGATGAAATTAATGATGCATGCCAGTTCTCTCCAATGATTTTTTATTCTAGGCTATGTTTTGGTCAAAATTGCTTGGTTTTTCATGCTTTTTGGCACAAAATAGATAGTAAGAACCAAAATCCAGCAAGATCAGATCAATTAGAAGGTTGTAATTTTGTAAATTGGTTTGCATGTGTTAGAGAAAGAGTTGTATGTCATGAATTTCCACTTTATGGTGATGAAAAAACCGGAAAATAGTCAAAAATCATCACTTTTGCTTGTTTTTTCATAAAGTTGGATAGTAGGTGGCTGTAAAACACCATGTAGAGATTTTAAAGAGGTGGACCAAAGTCTTTTGAAGCTTTCCCTGAAGCTAGAACCAAGAATTCCAGCAATTGAACTTGTAGGAAGCCAAAAAAGTTCAAAAAATGACCATTTTTGGTGATTTTTGGGGGATAGATCTCTCCAAATCCATAAGAAGATCATTCTGGAATTAATTATAGAATCATTAGCATTCCTTTCTACCTTCCAAACAAGCTATCAGACCTGTGAATTGATGGCCGGTGGCTTATGCATCATCTCCATCAAGTTTGAAGCTATTTTGACTTCTACAAATCAAGAAATCTTCGTTCTCAGCCTATACTGCATCTTAGGATCAGTATTAATGCTTCATGAAAGTCTAATTGATGGTTTAAGACTATTGATAGTATCAATTTTGAGCTTGTGGAGGTGTTTGCACATTTTTGCATGATTCCTTCTTATGGAAGTGCGCCCTACTATAGTTTTCCAGACACTCTGATCTCGCACGTGTGAAGCCTAGGTGGCAGACTGACGTGCCAAGCATCTTGTTCACTTGGTCTCCCTCTATATTGAGCTTTACAGCACCCAGTTTGGTGTCTTGTAGCCAAAGTTATGATCATCTGAAGTTTTGCAGTTTTGTGAGTAAAATTTGCAAAATTTGAAATTGTTCTGATTGCGTGCCAGTCATTTCCCTAATTTGTAGTATTGTGTTTGCATGGATTAGTTGCATGCTAATTCTCAGAGTGGTTTTGACATGCATGAGGGATTTACAATCGATTTGAGTGGTCATACGCATGTGCTCTGACGGTTGGGTCACAAATCAGTGTTAATGGCTGACAAATTCCGTAAAACTGAAGTTTACATAAAGAATTCCGTAATGACGTTTGTGACTGATGTAGTCTACTTTGCATGCCAGTTTGACATTGGGTTAGTAACATTAGGAATCGGACAGTGTTTTGATTTTTTCGATTCCGATTGCCTTTTATACTAACAATATTTTCGTCAGAATTTTTGAATTACGTAATATAAAACAAAAATTTGAGTTTTTTGGGAAAAAATCAAAATTTCGGTCATTTTTTTGTTATCTATGAAATCAGTTTAGATTAGTGAATTGATTAAACAAAATTTATCAGTCAGAGCTTGATCACAATGTTTTCACTAAGTTTAAATTATTTCTTGGTGATAGATAAGTTAAAATTGACAGAAGGAACCGCAATGAATTGCCGACAGTTTTTACTGTGTTATCATTTTTTAACTTTGGAGTTGGGAACTCCCAGAGTGAAAGTTAAAATTTGCTTTTTTTTTTTTGTTGAGTTTCCATTTGATAATTGGAAATCAATTACTTGTCTGATAAGTTTTCTAATCGATGTTGATCGATAGAAATCAATCAAATGAACGTTTGTGCAAATAATATGAAATGACCAGGTTGAATGAGTGGCAATAGTATTCTTTATCTAGTCAGTAAATCTAATAGGATACGGTTCAAGGATTACTGAAATCCTATGGATGGGATTTCCATTCATGTAATTTCATGTTTAAATAGGTTTTGTCAATATTAAGGGAGTGATGCCAAACCAGTCAATAAAAAAGAAAATAACTGATTTCATTTCCAGTAAAATCCTATGATGAATTATATTCAGCCCATGTATAGGATAGAAATGAAATTGTTTTGATTTTTTTTTCCTTACAGTAATTAGTTTTTGAACATTTACTAATGTCATTACGTCTTCTTGGTACCTTAGCTAAAATAGATTTATAGGGAACTGAAAATTCTAAGGAGGGAAGAAGAGTGGACCTCAGAGGTAGTAAATGTGATCGGGAAATGTATTTCGCAGTTAGGATTTTGGTAATCCCTGTAAATAATTGCTTAATACTGGTTATTAATTTCCTGGTTAGAATTCATTCAATTGAATTCGTAACTGATATCTTTGTAACCATTGAGTTATCCGCAGTTTTGGATGTCAATTGTGAGGTTCAGAAGTGGAATCTGATACATGGATTACATTGGATATGCTAGTTGACTGAAGCTTGTCCCTAGATTTGATGCATCAGTAGGGTTTTGAAGCTTGTCAATAACCAGAAAGGTTCAGAGTGTGATAGTGAACCATGTTAATTCTTTTGTCTAAGTCACATAATCAGATGTAGATTATGGGTATCCATCTAATAGGCATGCCAGTCATCCAAATAAAAGGATTTTCCAGTGTTTGAGAACAAGAGATAATTTTCTATAGTGATTGTAGGACAGCTAGATGATCAATGGATCTCTAGAATATCAGATAAGGCGGTTAAGGGTTTTCTGGAAGGAAAAGCTGATGGTAATTTTGGAAAGTAGGACTGTAAAGATCTGATGATTAATGGTGTGTTTCTAGTACCTAGTCGCGATATGGAAAAGAAGAAAAACCATTCGATCAAATGTGGGATATTTTGGGAAATTTTGAGGTTTAATCTAGATCCCAATGTGATATCTCATTATTTACAAAATCAGAGGCCCCCAAATCTATTTCTCGCTTTCTAAATTAATCCTTTACTTCTTAGTAATTTCTTGAATATAGGATATTAGACTGATTTATATGAATTCTTTCCAGCATGAAGTTATTCTTCTGAAAGACTGTTATGTCATATAAATTACTACTTCGGTGAATAGACTTGGAATTCAGATAAATTCTAAGGTTAAAATGTTTCAATTTCTCAAACCATGGAATATTTCTATTGCATAAATGGATTTCGATGGAATAGTAGTTTCTATCACTCAGAGTGAAAATATTTGAAAGAAAAGTCTTGAGTGTAATAGGGTGAATCCTTTAGTGGAAGCACTTATTACTGACTTTTCTAGGATTTAGATATTTTCATATATCATCTTTCCAGTTATCTTTTATGGAAATTTATAATTTCTTTGAAAGGAGGGGTGAAGTGGTGGGATAAAATTCTATTTGGGAATCTGTTGGTTGCATAGCTTTCGGAAGAGAACCAGCTAGGGTATAGAAATGAGATTGGATCTGAAAGGAATTTCGGATAGATTCAGAGTAAGATACCTAATTGGAACTTTTCAAAATAAGAGAAATTCTCTAGGGATTGTGTGGAATAATATGGAATTAGAATTGGTTTGAAATTTGAATCATTATCTAAAAGTAGTACAATGAAAGCTCAAAAGTTACTAATTTCATTTTAATTGGAATAGGAGTAAGTTTGATCAAATTCTTAGTTTGGAATGTATGTATTAGATCAACCTAATCTTAGTTTGAGTACTAGGATCAGAGAGGGGTTGGTTGAGTGGAAGAAATTATGTTATTAGTAGTAAATTGGATTGGAAAATTGTTGAGAGTGAATGTTATTCGTCTCAGATATTTTCCGGATATGTGATTTACTCATAAGAAATAGAAATTCTTTAGTAGCTGAGTTACAAGGTTCTCGGTGAGATATGTGAGTAACATATGTGGATTCCAGGAGGAATCTGCTGTATTGGGTCATAATGAGATTATTCACATATGTGCATGATTAATCTTGTATGAATCTACTGTGTTTTCTTGGTTACTAGGGTTATTTGGTGCACTTAACCTAGTCGGTGAACATAAATATATGATCAAGTATTGTTTTGACAGATACTTGCAGAGTTAACAAATCTTTGTGTGGAAGATTTATGGATTAACTTATAAAAGATTTGGGTAAGGATCTAAATGTGGTGTTATACTAGTAAAATTGAATTCTGCACCTATACATTTGAGATTATTGAATCAGGCAACTAACTTGAGTAGTTGATTACTCCGGGATGAAGTTAATTGGTAGAATGATTAGTGTGATTAGGATTCACCAGAAACTGATGGTTTTGAATTATATTGCTTGTAAGATGCATGACTAGTGAATCATCAGGATTCATCAATTAAAATTATGTGTAGTATAGAGTATTCCTTAGTTAAGAAATAGACTCAGCTCATTAGTGATTGTATCCCAAAGCACTCAATTGGATAATGAATCATAATGAATTCGAGAATAATAACTGGATTGATATTCAACAGGACTTTGGGTGGGTTCAAAATTACATCCAGATACTATTGTCACACAATACTTCTTCTCACTTTTTTTTCCTGCATGATGGATTCAAATTGTCCTTGATATGGATATCCGATACTCCAATGTACAAAATTACTAGTTACTCCACATCATTCAAGACTAGGCTAGTAATATAATTAATAAGGCCTAGATGCTCTAATTGGATCTATCGAGCTAGTGCATGGTGATTGACAACTTTTGGTGAAAGAATAGGAAATCAAGTTACTTTTGGATGGTCTTGGAAAATCTAGAGAGAATCTATAAAGATTTGAGTTCCACCTCTTACTTGATAGTAGGAGGCATCTTTATTTAAAAAAACATAACTCAAGTTGAGATAGTCTAAATTGCTAGCTCCCACATGGCTATCCATCTTTCGAGAATTACCATGGGGCTCACAACTATACATTTTAGCCTAGCATTAATAATTCTCGTGCTCTCAGACTCGGCTCTCAACTTCATCTCTGCTAGAAGCCCTTTTGAGTGGAGAGGTTATGCATGGACACGTCGAGGCATGGCATCAGCTAACATCTTGCCTTAGTATTTTGAAACTAGATTGTTTGTATCTTGTGAAAGATAGATCTATGTGCAATCACACACACCTTAGGAGATCATTCACATTGTTTAAGATGTCCTCACACATGTGAAAAGTACACAGAAGCTAGGTGATGATCAGGATGACACACTCAAATTTAACTCTCTCGAGTAATTGTTATGTTGATGTAGGAAGACAATCAAAGAAGCGCAGATATCTCTTTAAATTCGGTTCACTCAATTGTAAGAGGTGGAATCCAAAATATGATACAATTGGGTTCACCAAACTGAAATTTGAATCTCTCTCAATTGCATTTCCATCTATGCTCCATTTTCATGCATTAAGTTCGGGTACTGATGTATGAATATGTTTTGTTGTCGATTCTTCCTCTTTAAAGTTTGGTTTTGTGATTAAGATCAGGTAGATGTGTAGGGCCTTGTGGTATATCAATACCATTCTGATCTGATGCTGCTTGAGGCTGGACTCTCTGAGGAGTTTTTGTTACAAGTGTTGAGTGACAGTTGTAACAAACACTTTGTAGGATTCACATTTTTTGTAGCTATTGTGTTGATGATTCTGTTGATTTCAGTAGGATTAAGTTTCAATCTCATTCCATGTACTGCTTAGATTAGATTAGTAATAATCTACAATATGTAAGCATCAAAGAAAGAACCGAAACAGACTGTAGAACGTAGGCATTCGAATTCTAATAGATCCAGATTGAAGTTGAGCATCCATTATCAACAGGATCGAGATCAGGTTGTTGATGTACTAATTGACAAGCGGGGTACATCACCATTGCACTACCATTAGACTGCAAACCATAGTAATCTAGAAGCAAGCAGACCCTGTAAACTGACTGGAATCTGTTAGATTGCCAATAGGAAGAGTGTCAGGAAGATTTTGAACAGAGAAAACAATAATAGCAAACATAGAATAGATGCTCAGCAAACACTATAGAAAACAACAAACATTTGCGCCACTGCTCCTGATAATCTTCTTCCATCTTCTTTTAGAATTCGTTTCAACCAGTTTATTTTTCGATTTTGAGAGCTTATGTTTGCTTGCATGCGTTTTTGCATTCATTGTTTTTTCCATTAGCGGATTTAGCTAGAAATAAAATCAATTTTTTACTTTTAATCAGTTCCTATCAATTACAATTTCTCCAATAAGATTGGTCTTTTTTATCTTTTTATTGACTGGTTTGACATTACTCCGTCAATATTAACCAAAACTATCAAAATGTCAAAATGCGAAATTACACGAATGGAAATCCTACCAATAAGATTTCAATAACTCTTAAATTGTATCCAAACAAAATTTTACTGCTCGGATAAAGGGTTCTGTCACCACTCATTCTATCTGGCCATTTCAGATTGTTTGACGGTGTTAAATTCAATTTTGACGAGTATCTTGCACAAACACTTGACCCATTTCTAACGATCATTATCGATTATAAATAAATCAGACAAGTAATCGATTTCAAATTTCAACCAAATATGCAATTTATCAGAACAGAAAAAAAAATTCAATTTTAACTTTCAATCTGGGAGCACCCTGCTCCAAAAGTTAAAATATCATAAAATAAAAACTGTTGACAAATTCATTGTGGTTCTTTTTGTCAATTTTAAATTATCTATTATCGGAAAATAATTTAGCTTTAGTGAATCCACTGTGACTAACTCTGACTGAAAACTCAGTATAGTCAATTTACTAATCTAAACCCATTCCATGGATAACAAAAAAATGACCGAAATTTCAATTTCTCGAAAAAAACTCAATTTTTGGTTCATTTTACATAATTCAAAAATTTTTGACGAAAATACTGTTAGTACAAAAGGCAATCAAAATCGAAAAATCAAAAAAATCAAAATACTGTTCGATTTCTAATGTTACTAAACCAATGTCAGACTGGCATGCAAAGCACACTACATCGGTTACCAAACGTCATTACAAAATTTTTCATGTAAACTTAAGTTTTACGAAATTTGTCAGCCAATATCACTGATTCATGACCCAACCGTCAGAGCACATGCGTATAACCATTCAAATCCACTGTAAATCCCTCATGCATGTCAGAATCACACTGAGAATCAATATACAACCAATCCATGCAAGCACAGTACCACAAATTAGGGAAAAGACTAGCATGCAATAAGAACAATTACGGATTTTGCAAATTTTGCTTACAAAACTACCAAAATTTCAAACGGCTATAACTTTGGCTACAATGCACCAAATTAGATGTTGTAAAACATAGTACGAAGGGAGGCCAAGTGACCGAGATGCTTGTCACATAAGCCTGCAACTAGGCTTCACACGTGTGAGAACAGAGCATCTGAAAATCTGTAGTAGGGCACACTTCTAGCTGGCCATATGATCAGAAATTGTGTAAACACCTCCCCAAGCCCAAAAGATATGTTACCAATAGTCGTAAATGGTAAGGGGATAGAGAAATATATTAAGATTGGATGGTAGCTATTTTCTTGTATGAGATGCTAGCAACATGGGCACTTAACTCAGGAGAGTGTGTACTAAGGATTGAGTTAAAATCATTTTTATCTTGATGGATCTCCTAGAGATTCTAGTAGAATGAATTGTTATACCTTAGTTTTACAATTATTCTAAGAGCATTTGTACCAATAAGCATTTATGAGTGGTCTATGAGAAATTTGGATATTTTTTGGACTATAGTTATTTTTTTTCTTTCACTTTTGAACTTTGATCTCCAATGTAAGGTGATAATTCGCTCTGTGCATAATGTAAACTGAATTTGCATGAAGGTGATATTACTGACTTATAGAGAATCAGACCCAAAACTTTATTGGTTAGTGTACTTTTGAAATTTGATACAGTGCTTTAGAATAGAGATAAACGATTAGAAAGTTGTTCTCTTTAAGTACTTATTTGATATTTGAAGACAAACTAAGGATAATGATTTTCTGGATAAGTGTGAAAGTTAAAGGACTGGTTTCTGAAGTTCTTGCCCATTTTGAGGACAGAACCTGTTTAAGGGGAGGAGAATGTTCCGTCCACATCATGTACATAGGATTTGGCATAATCCTAGAGTTGGATATTCAGTACTCTAGTGTATGAGTTTATTAGTTATGCCTCACGACTAGGCCAAAAATATAATTAATAACCTTGTGAGGGCTTAGATGCTCTAAATATGACCTAGTGCACGGTGATTGACTGCTTTTAGTATATGTAAAGGAGATCAAAAGCAATTGGTTGAGAATCGACATCCTATATGGAATATTCTTAGGCTTTTGGAGTATATATTCCACAACAACTCTTGCCATTAATGCATCTATCGTTGTGACGAGAGTGGTTCGGATGAATATCATGGTACTCCTATTTGACAATGGCACCATGTCTCAATTTATTTGTGTCCTTGATTGCACATGTCAGACAGTGTGAAAATCATCTATTATCAGAATTAAGTTTTACAACAAAACTTTGAGCACTATTTGGATCCCAAACAACGCACCACCGCAAGAGATATATGCTCTTTTACGAGTAACTAGTAACACATATAAGAGTTCTATTTGATGCATGTTGAGCTCTATTTGATGCATGTTGCTCTCTCTCACGTTGATCCTATATATTAACAACATAAAGATGATTTTAATCTAATCTACAGTAATCAAAAGAAGGTTTTATGTTAATTCTAACTACTTATGGTTGCTTGTCGCTGTCCTCCGTGCTTTCCACGTATTATGCTGCTTGCACTGCCTGTTTACGCACCGATTCAAAATGTGAAAAATGTGACCATACCTAAGGTTTACAATTTACTAATGTATAAAACCTTCGTAAATACTCGATACAAGGCCTGATATTTGTAAAGTTTCATAAAAGTTTGGAATTAACAAGCAAATATGGAAAGTACGAGTGAGTCTGGAATGTTTGCAAACAATGGGTCATTTTTTGAAAATTTAGACAGCTTCAACAAGAGCAACCAAAGAGAGATTATGCAAAACCGTGTAACCTTGTGGCGACAACCTCTCCTAAGGCTGAAAAAGGCAATATATCTATCAAGAGAAATACAACTATCACATCTAGCTTGAAGGGGGGCCTTCCAAAACATTCAACTCCTTCGAATGGCAAGTTGGCTTTCAGCTTAAAACCTAAATCTAAAACCACATGCCCCTACTCGTAAATTGAGTGGTGATGATGAAGAAGAAGGTGAGGGCGATAAAACGGAGGCAGATCAACATTCCAGAAACAGAGATTGAAAATTTTTTCAATATCCACGAGGCCTTCCTCAGACTATAAATGTGCAGATTAATGCCTTCACATTATTTTGCTTTGATGGTGTTGAAGTAGCAATGTAGCCTTATATGTACACAAGAATAAACGCACATTGAAAATTTAAGATTCTTATGATTATTTTTTTTTTTGTTGCTTCACAAGAATTATAAAGTTCTAACAAGGAGGCAAGTAGACAATATATATATATATATATATATATATATATATATATATATATATATATATAGAGAGAGAGAGAGAGAGAGAGAGAGAGAGAGAGAGAGAGAGAGGTGTTTGCGGGAGCCACGAGGCCACCTACCAGGCCACGGTGGTTTATGAGGGATGCATGTAGAAAGTATAAAGGCCATTAGGCGAATTGAGATACTGTACATAAACTATAACAAAGTAAAAATCTCACAAAGTAGTCATTGAAAGCCTATTGCTTGATGTAAGTCACTAGCTAAGATAGTTGCAAGTTTAGGTAGTGCAGGAAACTGTGAAGTAACGATTTTAGCAACTACGACACGACGAAGTATTGCAAGTGCTTGAATGCATTGTAAAGTGGTAGAAACTCATTAACAATAATAGGATGTAATGATAGATAAAGGTGACGCAACACATTCTTCGAGTTTCGTTGCAAATTCTACACAAGTTGATAGAAAATCATCGAATTTCTTATGCATGCACACATAAGTTTCCAAGGCAAAAGGAATAAAGTTTTCTCCAGGAATGTGATGTGAATAATCTCACTCTTTATCTTGAGTTGCATGAGAACCAGCAACACCTTGGGTAGTTGAAGCATGTCGAAGGAGGTCCGTTTGGGAAGAATCATCAACAACAACATCCTCAAGGGTGTGAATCCCCTCACACGAAAGAACAAGATCAACCCGACGATTAAACAAACGACTATGAATCAAACACATGCAAAATGTGAGTTTGCTTCTGGACAACATGAACGCCGCATTCATGTGCAATAGATGCAAGCACGTCACAAATGGAATCATGAATTGTGGTGAGATCAACGTCAAAAGGGGTGCCAAGAGAATAAAGAGGGTGACCACCGGAACATTTTGTCAAACTCGCAAGCATTAGATGAGGAAGACCCAATCTAACTCGAAGAGGAGAGACAAATAACTCTGACAAACAACTCCGAAGAAAGGCACAAGTGTGGAAGAACAGGGCGTGCAACAAGCCAAGCACCAACACTTGGGCCCGCACAAAAAAAAAGACAAGCCCGAGTCTCATCGAACGGTGAATCATTGAAAAGCTGGGTGAAAGCATGTGAATGGAAGATACTTTTGAAAATGAGCTCGTTGATGGCTGAGCAAAGTCTTAAAAGAAGGCAAAAAGGCTCTCACAGGTGAACGGAGGAAATCCTTGGCCGCACAAAGCATACATGACCAAAGTAGCCTAGTAGCTGATATGGTCCTGTAATTGCACATGTGAATTCTCTCTCTCTCTCTCTCTCTCTCTCTCTCTCTACATATATATATATATATCTCTATCTCACTCCATAGATATGATAGCAATACCGTAGATACACAAGTGAAGCTGCTGCTATACGATAGAGCTGTCTACTTGATTCGCTTCGCGTGAAACAGCAACGATGGCAGCAGCACAAGAGGCTATGTCTGTTACGCCCGATCTCCAACGCATACGCTGCGACGTCCTCCATCTGCTGCGTGATTTTGAGGCCGAGCTAAGGCTCCTTGGATATTATCATCATTCTTACCAAAACCAAAAGCAGCAGGAGCACAAGGAGGCAGATGGCGAGGTCTCAAAACCTGATGAGCAAGCACCGCCAGCGCCAGAGTCATATGGCGAGAAAGAATGGCTGGCTCATTTGGAGCTCAAGTTTATAGTGCGCTCTCTTTGTTTGGAGCTGCGGCGTGCTTTGGCTCGCTCAATGGGGGCATCCGTTATAAGCACTCCATCTGCTTCATTTCCTTCTCCTTCTCCTTCTGTAGTGTAATACCTTCACCTTCTTCCATTTAAAGTCGACATTGATTGAATCTTCTTTTTTAACCCATCTGTTTACTGGTGTTTCATATAAATTATGAATTACCAGTACAGACTACAGCCATCAGTTTATTTCTTTACATTGCAACGGTACAATATAGATACACTGTAGATCCACATAATAGGCCTTGGGTTTTAGAGCGCGAGGCTGCGAGGTATACCTATTCTACAGCAGCTGGGACTTGAACTTGCACCTTCGTGGATGCAGCAACCACCCTTATCCAACTCGTCTAGTGGGGGATAGTCATCATTTTATTGGTTTCTGCATGCAAGCTTATCCAATAATCTCGTAGATAAACACTACTTCATGCTAGAGGACTATGGACAGGTGTACACATTTTACATATATAAAGAGGGTTCGGACAACAAATTTTTGCGATTTTCTACTTGTGGGCAGCAGGATCATTTGAATTACAAAAGTGTACAAGGCTCACGTTCCATGTGCACAATACCGTAATTCCTGCTGAGCCTTATGGTGTCCTCATGCATATGCGTGTGTTCATTCCCGGTCGGGCAAGGCAACAATCAGCGAAAATTGAATTTGTATTCAAGTCATGTTTTATGTGGTGGAGATAGTATTTTTAGACCTTGCATACACAAATGGCATAAAACAAAGCCAAAACCTAATTTAGTTTTTATTGAATCTCTCCAATGTAAACTTGGAGCACAATGTTAACAATTTCTAGAGGCAGATTTTGCATGCAATATTTTTGATGCAGCGATGTCAATTAAACAAAGAGTCCAATAAACCAATTGCGCTACCAAGAGTTTGAAAAGTGTAAACTTGTTTAATGCCCTCCAACATTTAGTCAATGCCTTACTTGATGGAGTTGATGGCCTAAGACTTTGTGGGTTGTCTTTGTAAGGTTGAAGATTGCACATCTCCTTTGTTGCAATTGGGTACTATTTGAGACCTGACGTTGATACATGAATCCGTTTCATACTTGTTGCTTGACATATGTAAAGTTTGCCTTGTGTAAAAATAGGTTAAATTTATCCTTGTTTATTTGGGCCTTTGTCACTAATAAAATAGGGTCATGGAAATTTCATTGTTCTAGGATGTTCATTAATGGTTTGTATAGTGAACTTAGTGTCTAGTAGGCAAATTCTTTGGTAGACCATGTCAAGGTATGCTTTTGTGGCCTTTAGTGTTTTTCCACAAGCCCATATCATGCCCTTGCAAGGGATCAATTTATGCACGTAACCAAGTCCACGACAATGCATTACCATGGTGCATTTTAAATGGGTAAAGCATGAAGTATCCCCTGTTGTTTTCCGTTATATAACATTACTTTTGCCATGTCAAATACGAAGAGAAATCTTAAGTACATCTTCTCATTTGAGGTCATTAGAAGTACCTCTCATGCATTTGGATCCGTAGGAGGACCTTGGTGAAAGTCTTTGTGGAGATCATTGTTGCAAATTGTTCGCTGGTTTCAAAGAGGATACATGTTGATCTTTTCCAGGATTCTGATCGCTAAAATCTACAGATACTTCATTGATTTTTGTGACAATTGAATCTACATATTGTTGTTGAAAGCTGTTTGTTAGTTTATGACTGAAGGTCTGACTGAAATCTGTCCTCTGGATTTTCAGAAGATAAGTTGTGTTTCTCAGGTAACTGTTTGCTGGTAATTTACAGGATTTTGTTTGTTGAATCTGCAAGACAGTTCGCTGATTTCCAAGAAGGGAGTTTGCTGGTTTGTGAAGAGGAAAAGTTTGCTTCCTGATTGCTACTTGTGAAGCTAGAACTGTTTGCTGTCTGTTCATTGGAGAATTACATCCAATTGCTGGAAGATCCACGAGAAAGGCTGCAGGCAGCGGAGGGTACACAGGAAAGAACCAGCAAAGAAGAAGAAACCGTAAAAAAAGTGGTGGAGGCTTCAAAGGCCAAATATAAACCTAGTTTGGCTTGCATGCAAGGATGCATGTTATTGGCTGTGGTTAGTTAGAGATTTCTAAGAGAAATCTGGAGCACAGTCACGTGGATCATGCAAGGGCTATCAAGTTTTGATCATACAAAGCTTACTTGGAAAGTAGTTGGTATGCATGCAAGGAAGCATGAACATTGTTGTGCAAATCACCGAGGTTTAGGAAGGAGAAGAACCTTAATGCATGTTGACGGAGGTCTCAGGAGTAAGGATGTTACAGATTTTACTCCCTGTCCCGGTTGTTTACTGTTTTTACTTATACATGTACTTCTTGTAAATACAGAAATGGCTAAGTTACGGGCCTGTGGTGACCTTTGTAACAGAAATGTAAATAAAGCTGTTAATGATGTTTCTGAGCGTCAGAGTCGCATGTTGCTTGGGTATAGGGTACTGGGTCATTAATTCAGAGTGGCTAGACTGACCTCCTAAAAAGTAGGAGAGTTGACTAGTCAACGTGACACGTCATATGCTCACTGGGACACTTGGTCCAGTGAATAAGTGACACATGTTAGGGTTGACCAGTCAAACACGACACGTGTCACATGCTCACTGGGACACGGTCCAATGGATGAGTGACACATGTCAGCCTACTCACTTGCCTATGTGTCAGGGTACTGCCAAGTGGCAAGTGTCTGCATGGAGTTGGCCATGTGTCGAGATTTAGGAAGGGTCAGGGTTAAGGGGTGCTTGAGGATTGTGTATAAGTGAGCCTAGAGAGAGGCATTCCTCATGATATTCTATGCAGCAAAGGTTGGGAGGAGACAAGGCAGCCAGTTCCATCTTGTGTTAGACGTAATTTGATGCTTGTATGTGCAGGAAATCAGCAAGGTTTGAAGAGAAGATCAGAGAGGGAGTCTCATTTCGACTAGGATTTGTTTTGCAATCAAGTTCAAGGTGAAGAAAGGATCCACAAGGGTAATCAGAACAGTTTCATCCCAAAGTGGAAGGGTCAACTAACAGGAAGAATGAAAGCTATGCGAAACAAGACGGTGAGGGATATGGTAGGGGAAGACAATTGGTGATCATCTGAAGCTGCAAAAGCGGCTACCAACAAGCATATCGAAGGAAGGTCAACTTGAGTCTATATAGGTAAATCGATATTCAAGAGGATGCTTCATTGATTCACAATTTCTTATCATGGTGGCAAATGATAAGTTTGTTGTTACAAGTGATAGGTGTGACAAGCTATGTGGTCATCATTCTACGTTGCATCGGTTTGGTTTCTATTCAAGTCATAGTAACTTGGTTATGTTGTAGAAACTTTCTTGTCTATCTGAACTAGTATCACTTGAGATTTATGATTAATTGAAGTGATTGTTTGTTGTGGTTGTCAAGTAATTCTTGGATACCATCCAAGTCATAGTTGATAGTTCATGTGGTGGTATCAGGTGAGATGAATTCTACTAGGAAGATCTGTTTTGAGTTGGAGAAAAGTTGTCTCTTCAAGTTCTTGAATCTATCCAA
Source organism: Diphasiastrum complanatum (assembly GCA_029204225.1). Lineage (NCBI taxonomy): Eukaryota > Viridiplantae > Streptophyta > Lycopodiopsida > Lycopodiales > Lycopodiaceae > Diphasiastrum > Diphasiastrum complanatum. The sequence continues at coordinate 19,899,769 of CM055109.1, read as the reverse complement.
GTTCATGTTCTGTCATGTGGTAGATTTTGTTGTTTCCAATAAGATTTGGAAGCTAAGGTTGTTGATTAGCTGTTGAAAATCAACAGTACAGGTTGTTGTTTAGCCTCAAGAAAAACAACAGGGTTCATTTCTATGAATTGACAGGTTATTGATCATCCTTAGAAAATCAATGTGAAGTCTTCTTAAGTGAAGTAGGTTTCTTCAAGGAAGATGGACGTATGCTAGTTGGGAAGTTTGCATATGAAAAAGTGTCAGGACAAATAGATGTCATGATGAATCATGAGATGCTTTCTAGATTGGAAAGTTGTTTGGAGCAAGTGACTCTATGTGTGAGATAGAGTTAGGAGATTCCATGGAAAAGATAGTGTCAAGTACTTTGTGTGAGAAAGTATTGGAGGGGGAGTATTAGTTACTTTGTGTGAGGAAGTATTGCATACGTTTTTTTTTTTCTATCGATATATGAGATTTGATGTTGATATTTGAAGATCTATTTTCTACTTATGATCATCATCGTGGTGCTATGATAATCAAAGAGGATTACTTTTTCTTTATGGATGTTGGGGAGATCCTTACATATTGGTGGTAGCTTGGAAGATGTTCAAAGAGACCAAGGGAGTCAATCTTCAAGCAAAATTCTCAAGGTTAAGGCAAAGGTTATCATATCATGTCTACATTATCTGATTCAGGGGCAGTCAAAGTTCTTTGATTCAAAGGAAGTCAAGGAATCATAGAGTAATAAAGACATTCAGATCAAAGTTGATCGTGGATTCTACATCAAAATTGAGGATCTTCATTACATGGGCGTCATGGAGGATACACATCCATACTTGTGCTATGCATAGTTCTTGACAATGTAAACATTAAGGGGGAGTGTTAGAGTTAATGTTTACATTTTAACCCCTAATGTTGTCATCTAGGCTAATTATGATTATTGGGCCATGCCTGTGTGCTAATTCTAGGGGCCTTTATCTATATTTAGTAAAGTTAAGTTAGAATTTAGCTAGTCTAAAGGTTGAAATTCTAGTGCTTGTTTTGGAGCACAAGTTTTGCTATAGATAGGTGTTGGTGCTTTTATCATATATAGAGACATTAATTAGGCAATTGCTTTTAGGCTTCTTTTGCTTTTGCTTTTGCTTTTTGGCATAGACCAAAGTCTATAACTATGTAGTGCGCCCTAGCACATTTTCAATGGGACATAGTTGGAGTTTCTCATCACGTGTGTTCCCTCTCATGTGTTTGGCTATTGTTTCATCACAATCGGAATCTTGTCTTGGGTTACTTGTATGAGAAAGTTGGTTTTCTAATGCGACGCTTATTTCAATTTTTCTGCATGGTATAATATCTTTATTTTCTGTTCATTGGCCGCTAATAATCAAGAGAGTGCTGAATGATTTAAGGTTAATGTTCTGCTTTCTGGGTTTCCATCAGCGCGAGTAACCTAATGTGCCTTAAATAAAATGATTTCAAGCTGGTTATGGCAGGAAGGAAGCTTTGATCTTCACTGAAAAGCTACTAGAGAAGGTCGAAGCCTTGGAGGAACAACGCCTGCTTACCTCTGATTCAGATTTGCATCCTCTTGTTTTGAGAGTTGCACGTAGGTATGATCTTTCAGCTGCAGAGACAGATTTTTTTCAGCTGCTCTTTGTACGTGGTGCATCAAAGTCTTCGGCTATTCGAGCTGCTCTAGGTGCCTTTTCCATCTTTGGACTGGTTTTGCATCAGGTTATCACTCTCAAGTCGCTTGTGCTTAGTGGTCTACTGTCAAAGTAGATGTTTGAAGCTTACAAGATAAATAATATGCTTGCTCTTGAAGTTGCAGGAGACAGGCAAGATGACAAAGATATATCCATGGATCTTTGTGGAATGAGTTTATTGGAAGTTGAAGAATTTCTTGATGATAAACGCATGCATATTTCTGAAGGAATCATTACTAGCCAGGTACATTGTATCGTTCTCAGTTTTGAGGGCCTAGGGGCATCTCATTCTGTACCAGACGTGTTTTTAATGTTCTTGCTATAATATTCAAGTTAATGCTAATTCCAGATTTGCTGGGTATTACTTGTTATTTGGGGATTTCCTATGGTTTATTTTAGGCCATTTCTGGATTTTGATATGTGCTGCATCTATTTGTGCCAATTTGCATGGTTCCCAGTCCTCAATAATAACCATGGAGATCTTGAGTGATGGAACCACACAAATGTTACTCTTTGAAGAACCATGGGCTTCCTAATTCTGCCTTTACTGAGCTTGGCAATATCCAATGTTCCCTTAATATAGTTTATTCTGTTGAGTTCAACTCTTTTCTATGCTTTTGAAACCTTTTCTAGAGGCTGAAATTGGTTTTTATGGATCCCATGATCAAGACCAAGAGGGAAGGCATGTTCTCAATGCACTCTACTCCCATTAGCCAAATGTGCTCTTCCAAGTTGGACTTCAAATTTACCAAAAAGGCTGAAGTGAATCTGTCTATAAGGTATTCACATGTTTTAATATCCCATTGTTGTTAGCAGTTACTGATTTTCAATTTAGCATGAATGGCCAATGTAAGTATTAACAACTACTGCTATTTCTACTGGACCAATTTACCTTCGTGACTTCCATGCATAGGTTGCTTCTATATCATTACTATTTTTTGGTTAGATTCAGTGCCTTTGTTTTAGTAGGCCCTCAACCCTGTAACAGCTTTTCTCACTGGTCTCTTGGTGGTAAAGAATGGCCATAATATTATTGCATCCTTATCATGTTGCAGGGGCAATTCTATTAATAACTCTTTGGTTTTTGTTTTTTTGGTTTTTGTTGGTATTCCTCTTCAATGGACATTTAGCAGTGTCTTCGGTGGAAGCAAGCAACAGAAGTCCATTATCCCTCCATGCTTTTGCTTGACTTCATTCAGGTTTCATTCCTTTGACAAGTTGACTGTCAAGAACTGTGGCGTCTACAACTAGATCCTGCTGTGGTGTGCAGGATGATTATGAGGAGAAAACCATTCGCATGACAAAAGAAGCATTGTCAGTTTTGCTGCTGAGACCTATGAAGACAGAACAACGGTTAAAATTGAGTAAGACAGAACTCCTCAGCGTGGTGGATGTTAACAAGGTATGTAGGTCATTTGGGCCCTTAAACTTCGATGCATGTATCTATTTAATATCTGGTATCGATATTTTCGCATATAAAGATCCCCTTTTAATTGGACAAACCGACTTGCTTTACAATTCTTTGTTCTTGGAGGTGATGTTATGCTAGTTTCAACTGATACCATAGATATGTCAACCATTGCGGTATCTGATAATTTTGAATGAGGCTCATCTCTTTTTTGTGTACATAAGATACATTATTGACGTCATAGAAGTGACCTATTCCTTGTGGTGCTGATTTGATAAATTTGCGCTACCTAAGCCAACTCAACTTTTTATTTGCAATCTTGAGATTTCCTTGAGGATTATACCACTATGTGAAAACGACAAATGTTATGTTGGGCAAGTTGCTAGGGGAAGCGTATGATGATGTGTGGAATTGCAGGAACTAGATGAGCTAGTACGAATCACAGACAACACAACAATCAAGCGAATACATGCAACACAAAAACAATGCTGGAAGAACATAATCTCTTTTTGTCTTTCTATTCTTTTTGAGTGCGTTGTCAGTGCGGCGCCAAACAGCACCTTGAAGCTCCTCTTAAACTTCTCTGTTCTATTTTTCCTTGTATCTATTTTGATCTCTGTTCCCATACATATATTCCGTCAAAGGAAATTAAAAGACAATTTAGCTAATCATTACAAGAAAGGTTTAATTTTAACTACCAGCTAACTACGTGTCAACTCTTGTAATGTTGCCTACGGCTGATCGTGACATTTTGTGTTTCACGACTGCCCGCCAGTGTTGCATTCCAGGATTGGAAGAAAATTGACTGAGTGCATAGACAGAGAATGCTAAATTGGGTCTCGTACAAACCGTGAGGTACATAAGGCTCCCGATTAGACTTTGATATGGGATCCTTTGCATCTTCTATCTTTCCTCATCCGTGCTTGGGCTGTCCCGCTTCGACAATCTGGCTCCGACAATCATTGGTGTTGCGTTATCCTTGCAATTAATCATCCCATATTGTTTCAAGATCTTTGCAGCATAATCGGACTGGTTTAGGTGCATGATTTCTTTCTTTTTGTCTCTTTTGATTTGCAGCCCCAAGCATTTTGTTGATTCTCCTAGATTTGTAATTTCGTAATTTGCAGATATCTGATTCTTCGTGTCATTGATTAGTGTCAGACAGTTTCCTATCATCAAAGAATCGTCTACAACTATTGTCAAAATTACAAATTTTCCTTCTGTCCTTTTGATGTCGACATTACAGTTGGGTTGTGTCGGACAGGAGTCCAGAGGCTTAAGAAGACTATGGAGCTTCTTATACCAAGCTCGTGAGGCTTGCTTCAGACCGTAGATACACCTGTGCAATCGACAGGTATAATCTGGATTATTCGAGTCTTCAGGGTAGGACCTGGGTGCGGACAGGACAGGACAAGGTAGGGCGGATCTGGGATAGGGTGGAACTGGGTGCGGACAGCAGGGACAGGGCGGTCAGAGATCTGGTTACCCTCGTGGAGCACTATCGCTGGCAGGAGCACCATCACTGATTGGGTAAGGAGAGCACCAGCGCTGAGAGAGAAGGGAGCACCATCGTTGAGAGAGAGAGAGAGAGAGAGAGAGAGAGAGAGAGAGAGAGAGAGAGAGAGAGAGAGAGAGAGAGCATGTAGTCTCCTAGTCTCTGCCTCTGAGCTCACAACCGACTGAAGTATAGTACCATATAGCTTCGCTAGGACATGCCCAATCATGATGGTGCGGTAGTTACTTGGAATCATGGGGTCACCATTCTTATGGATGGGGTGGATGATGTTAGTGCACCAGGATGATGGGAAACCATAAACAACTATGGAATTAAGAAGGGTGGCTATGGTGGGAGCGAGTAAGTCAGAGGCATGGGAAAGGAGTTCAGACTCAAGGTCTTCAATATCTCTGGCCTTGTGAGACTTCATCTTCTTAATGGCTGCAAGTACCATGTCAGATGTGAAGAAGGAGAACTCAAATGGTCGTGGAGATATGGAGATAGGTGAGTCGGTAGGGACGGTATATAGGCTAGCAGCATAATCAGTCCAAATGTGAAGGTCCTCTAGGAGGGGTGGTGGAGATCGCTTATGTGATGCTTTCATAGCTTAGCTCTAGATCAGCTGTGGCTCTATTCGTAACTTGGTATCAGAGCACTTTCCTGATTGCTGAATTTCAGATCTGATTTTCTGCTTGGGTGCCCATTTTTCTTGCTGATTTTTCTCTCTTGCTGAGGGCTTTCGTCTCTTTGCTTCAGCAACATTCAGCACAGTTTGGAGGAGGACCAGCTCCCATCAGAGCATTTTCCTTGGCGGAGCTTTAGCAGATAGTTAGCGGAAGTACTTCTGCTAAATTTGGCGGCCGGAATTTTTTTTTTTTTTTTTTGTTTTGGCAGATTATTTCCGGCGCCCAAGTTCCAACCCTCCATCACCCATTTCCAGCTTGTTTGCAGGCTCTCCAGCTCCCAATTCCCTTGTCTCTTTCGTCCGTTCCTCCTTCCATTTTCAAGCCTCTCTTCACTTTTGTTTGCAGGCTGTCCAGCCGCTTCATACCTGTCACTTTCGTCCGTTTTTGTCTCCGTTTGCAGCCATTTTTCACACCTTGTTTGCAGGCTGTCCATCGTCCATCCTCAACCAAATTTCACAAAATTCCGACTCCGTTTGATATTCCAATTTGTCACTTGCCTCCTGGCTGTCCAGCGCATTTTTACAGCCTTCATTTTCACTTTTTTCATTTGCTGATTGACGTCCTTTCTTAGTTGTGATAATAGTGGTTTTAATAGACTAATTTGGGGTGACGACAAGAGTCCGCTCTCTCAAGTTTTAGTCTATTCCTTCACTATCATTATGGCACATTCACCTACCCCGAGTGAGACTACTCAGGAAACCTTATCCGATCAGTTTCGTCGCATGGATGAGACCCTTTCTGGCCTCGTTCTTCGCTTCGATACCGTTATGACCGGTTATATGGCTCTCCTACTTGACTCTCTGGCTTCCTGGAAGGCCTTACGTCTCCACCTGGATGTACATAAGATCGTTGTCCATAAAAATAGTGGTGCCTTGAAGCTTAGCTCTGCATCGCAGAGCATCTCGCCTACTAGCCCATGAGGTGAAACGGATAATCAAATTGGCCGTATCTCTGGAGGTCCTCCATGCCGTGTCCAATCCCTCTGCCTGGTGTCCTAGTGTGGTGTCCAAAAAAATGTTTGGCTTCGGTTACAGCATCCTGCGTGTCTGGGATCCCTCTAACTCTGATATTAAGTGCCTTTTGTTCCCTGGATTTCTCTTCCTAGATCGTGGCTACAATCACCGAGGTAATGGGAGCACTAGGTTTAAAGCCCTTCTTCCATATCGATGCCCAAGAGAGAGTTTCTTCCTTCTGCTGATCAGTTTTCTGCTCCAATGCTTTGATCATAGTAATGATGGATTCGGAGGATGAACCTGCTTATCGCCCATTGCTTGTTCCAATTGCGTAATCCTGGCCTGCATAGCATTTCTTTCGTTGAGTAGCATTGCGACGGTCTCTTTAAGCTGGGAAAGCTCCATCTTCATACCCTGGAAATCAGTTTGGAACTAATCTTCTTGAAAAGAAGAGAATAGTTTGGTTGCTTTTGATGGAGTATAGGGAATGGATGGAACAGTAGGTGCTTTAGGAAATTGTAGGATCCCAGCAGAAGGTCGAAGAGGAGTAGGAGCTGGATCTGTAGGAGCAGAGGCTGGGGCAGGGATGGAGGTGGAAGCTGCCACGCGGGCAGGCGCTGTCTGTGTGGTAGCAGCAAGATCTGCTGCCACGCAGGCAGCTGCTTGCGTGGCAGGTGGAGAAGCGCGCCGTGCGTTTAGGAGGTGCCATTCTGCTGGTAGACAGACAGGCGGGCAGTTTAGGGCTCGGTGGCAGCCGGGGTGGGCAGCCAAGTGGAGCGAGGGCAGGGCAGGCAGGTGGTGCGGTGTAGGGCAGCCAGGTGGCGCGAAGGTGACAACCAGGTGGCAGGCAGGTGGCGCTAGGTGGCAGCCATGTGGCGTTAGGTGGCAACCAGCGAGCTAGGTGGCATCCAGATGGCAGGCAGGTAGGTAGCAGCCAGGGCGAGGTATGACACTATCATCTAGTCTTGTCCTGTTGATGCTAGGAAAGATGTAATACGAGCTGCAGCATGAAGGACCGCTGGTGGTCATTGACGTCGTCTAGAAGGATGAGGTCTCCTTGTGATAGGTCGAGTACACCATTGTTAGTCTAAGAAAAAATCACATGCACTATCATCCAAGGTAATTTAGGTAGCTACCACTACCTTCCAAGTAATCACATGATATCGGGTTAGTAGATATAATATCCAAAAATTCTTGAATATACTCTCAGAAAAAGAAATAGCGTTCCTGTTTTTGTGATTTTAGATATCCATACAGGGGTCATGACCAAAAATCCAGACAAAAAAACCCTCTTGTGACCAATAGCAATTAGCATCATCAATACCCTCTCCTGTGTCCATTAGGATCATTGAGAGTCTGCGGCCGTTATGCTGTCGGATTGGTAAGCGCTTCTTATCATAGTGATTTGCCATACTCCCTAGTGCTCGGGGGCTAGATCGGACGGTCTAGGATTGGTTGCGTCGGTTTCGCTCACTGCATTCCCTTATTGTGTTCTTGGCCCTCATTCCTGATTGGAAGTCTTGGGTGATGTTTTATTGGTATCAGAGCATCCAATCGGAGTTTGTGAGCAGCTCGGTGTGGACCAAAGCGTGTGGAATTGTGTCAACGGAAATCCGTGAAAATTCGGTAAATCGGTGGTCTTCCGAGTAGGTATTCTGCCTTATTTTGGTTGAATCGATTTGGTATGATTTTTAGGATTGTTTACATGATTTCAAGTTCTGGTTTGTGCATGGAGTGGTGATTGCTGTTTTTTCTGTTCCGGTTCTTGGTTTGAGAGGTAAACAGTGGTTGCATGGGGCTTTGGAATCTACTTCCTGGGTTGGGATGTTTGATGACTCTTGCTGCAAATTGTTTAGTGAGTGGTGTGTTGGTGTGTGGATTAGAACAGTAGTTTTACATCATGCACAACATGCACTGGATTTATGCTCAAAATTCAGTAGATTGTGTGTTGAACTGCAATTTACTGGTTCTTTGAAACAGGAAAGCTTTCTTAGGAAACTAATAAGAACTGTGGGACTGTATTTAAAAAGAAAAAAACAGTTTAATCTACCAAAGCTTCATGTGGCTGTCTACCATTGAACCTTTTCTTTTATTCTCTATGCATGCGAAAGAGTTTGAGGTCTGCTTTGTGATTGAAGCCTGTCTTTGTTGTAAAACCCTGTTGCATGTAGAAGATATGAAGAGAAGTAGCTTCTGAAAGGATGATTCAAGCCTCTGCTGGGCTGTAAGATGCTAATTAATGGTAAAGCTGCTGGAGGACGTCTGAAGGACTGAGAAAACTACCTTTTCCAGTCTTGAACCTCTGCTTTCCAGTGCTTTTTGTGAAGGGCTGGAAGCCGTGAAAGGAGCGCTGGAGACCAGGGAAGGAGGGGCTGCAGATCCGATGCTTGGCGAGGCACGATAGCCTCTGATGGGGCTCTCTCTCTCTCTCTCTCTCTCTCTCTCTCTCTCTCTCTCTCTCTCTCGGGCTGTTGTCGCGATGCAGAAGGTGATCTGCATTTCGAAGTTGAACTCCTTGGGGAGTAGGTCGCGAGGGGAGAGGGAAAAAGAGGGGGGGCGGTGGCCCTCACTTTAACATGCATAAAAATCTTTTAGTGTGTGTTGTATACGATGCAAATTTTTTTTTTTTGGTGCATGTTGCGTCTTCTTGGTCCCATGGTTGGCCATAGTCTAGATACGGGTTTTTGAAATGGTTATACTTCACGGGTTCTTGGGGCATTTCTTTTGTTCCTAAGTTGAAATTTCATTTCTCGCTTATTTTCTAAGTGTAGATGACGTTTGCTAACAGAATTGTTTTTTTGTGGAGTTCCGGACGGTTTCCAAACTTCTTATGAAATTCTGTGTTGTGTTGGCGGTTATGGCCGACATGGAACAAAAATTATTCGGTGAGGGTGTTCCGTCACCAGTACGAAGTGTGGGAAGCTCGGACAACGACCCGCAATCTTTTTTGGAGGTGATAGGTAAAGCACTGCCTGAAATTCACTAGAGTAACAAGCAGCGGGACGAGCAAATCAAATTTCTCTTGTCTAAGCATGATGCGGCATCTTCGTCACACTTAGATTTTCAGCTGGAAGTTTTTTCGGGGGACAAGAAGTTCAAGCAGCCGGCAGCAGTGGAGTCATGGATTAGTAGTTATTTTGGTCTGCATGGAGTGCCTGAGGAGAAGCGAATTTCTTCGGTACTGATTTTTTTGGAAGGTAAAGCCATGTCGTGGTGGCGAGACTTGGATCCTAAGCCAGTCACTTGGGATGCTTTTTGGGATGTATTCTTGAAAGCATTTATGACTATGGATGAGAGGGACTCGTATCGGCATTTTGTAGAGCTCAAAATGGGGTCGCGTGACTTGGACACGCACGTCCAAGAGTTCATGGATCTTCTGACTAAAGTGCCACATTTTCCAAAAAAGTACGCGGAATGGCAATTTGTGAATGGGTTGCCAGTGGACTTTCAGAATGAATGCAAGCGCCATTCTTTGAACTCGTTGGAGGATTCCATTAAGATCGCACGAGTCTACGATCAAACGGTGGTAGCTTCTAGGAAACGGGGGCAAGAAAAAGGCTCAACAAATTTCCGACCGCAAAAAAAGTCAAAAACGTTAAGGAATGGCTTATTAGAAACCCAAATCAGTGAAGAAATCAAAGAAAAAGTGTAAGTCATTAGTCAGAGATGCCTTTAAATAGGGGCTATGTTTCAATTGTGGCAAGGCGGGCCATTTGGCTAAAGAGTGCCTGTTAAAGAACAAGTCCTCATCTATTCTTATGACAGTTGATTTGCCAGCAGAGACTCCAGGTACCTACCAAGCCAAGTGACCATAGATATGCGGTTAAGCTTGCGTCAGGTGCAAATACTGAAGTTTTTGAAGTAATGGTTCCGGATTTGGAGCTGGATCTTCAAGGCCATATTGAGAAGATTAATTTCTATGTTCTAAACCTGGGCCAATCGGACGTAATTTTAGGCTATGAGTGGTTCTTTAGTAAATCTAATAGTTTGCAAATTGATTTTAAAAAGCATGAATTACAATTCATAGATTCTAGTGGTAAATTTGTATCCATTTTTGGTGATGATATTGGAACTCAGTTTCCGATGATTACATCGGTGGAATTAATAAAGGAAGCTCACAATTTTGATTGTTACTATCTTGTATTAAAATCTTGCTTAAGTGGAATTGTTTCTGAGTCTTCAGATGAGAATGATAGTACTAAATCAATTATTGATAGTAATTTCATTGTGAATAATGGAAATCAGTATGGTAAATTTAGATCATGATCATGAAGAGAAATAATTGTTAGCAGATTTAAAGCAAGAGTTTGGTGATGTTTTTCCTAGTGAACTTCCGCACGGTCTACCTCCGTCTAGGTCAGTAGATCATAAGATAGAATTAATTCCGGGTAGTCAACCTATCTTCCGACAACCGTATCGGTTTAGTTTGAAGAACTCTTTGAATGGCAAAACTTTGCACAAGGTTAGCATGTTCAAACCATTCAACATAACTATTTCACCATCTTTATGCTTTCATCAATGCATGCTAGATCATCACTTAAAGACTTAACCCTCAAGACAAATGCATGAGCACTTTCACCCTCTCTTTGCCTACTAGAAAATATTTGCCTCCTTAGGGTCAATACCCTACATATGGACTTTGATTTAAAGAGTTTCTTCAAGGCATTCTATGCCTCACTTGCAGTTTGACTCTTACCAACTTCCTTGAGAAGTTCATTGGTAACATTCACCCGTTATGCTGTCGGATTGGTAAGCGCTTCCTATCATAGTGATTTGCCATACTCCTTAGTGCTTGGGGGCTAGATCGGATGGTCTAGGATTGGTTGGGTTGGTTTCGCCCACTGCATTCCCTTATTGTGTTCTTGGCGCTCAATCCTGATTGGAGATCTTGGGGGACATTTTACTCTTTATGTGAAGTGAGCATTGTGTTTGCGTGATACTTTATGTTGTCAAACCTGAACTTGAGCATGTATGTCAAGTGATTTGTTGGTATGCTTGAGTGCGAGTCAAGTACATAGTAGCAGAAACATGCATAACATCTTTTGGACACTCCAGACCATAGATGCACAAAAGCGCGTTTCTGAGGGCACGCGTTTCTCCTCCCAGATTTGCAATTTTTTTTTTTTTTTCTTTTTTTTGGGAAAAATAGCATATGGCTGAAATTTTTTTAGGGGATCAATGGTCAAACGAGCGTTTTGCCTCTCAGAAGTGCAGTAGATGGGGCACAAACAGATCTTATTTTCAATAGCTATTTGGTTGTTATTTGCTCTGGTTTTCAATAAATGCTCAGGGGATTCGGGGGGCGGTAGCCCCCCAGTGGGGGGTTTGGGGGGCAACGTCCCCCAACGGCCTCTTCATGACTTGGCCTTCCAACTCCTTGTGCGAAAACACACTTACTGGGACCATCTGTGATCGTAACAGATAGGCTAGAGTTTAGTTTTGAATTTTTATCCTTGACAGAACCCAACATGGATTAATGCACCTGAACTGGACCATCCTGCACCCGAAACAGTCGGCAAATCACATAGTAATATGCTCTTAATTAGAGCTTTCATCTGATACCCATATTGCCCGTAAAAAAACCAATATATATATATATATATATATATATATATATATATATATATATAAAACGTTTCTGGAATTTTTTTTTAAAATTTCCGAAACGAGTTTCTGAACCGCGTTTTTGAACGCGTTTCAGAAACGTAGTGCACCTATGCTCCAGACATTGTTACAAATTGTTTTTTTACACACCTATCACATTTGAGCTTAAGGGAGAGTGTTAGAAATCAGATCAATTCTATGTAAGCTTCAAATGTAATATTGTAAGCATTGTACAATTAATTAGATTTTACTACATTGTATAGTAAATGGGACTTACCCACAATCGACATATTTGTTGGGGCATTTGTCCCATAACTGGCTATTTGGCCTAGTTGGGTTTAGGGTTTAGGGTATAGTAAAATCAGGAAAATTAGCTTGTATAGTAGTTTTTGACGGCTTTTGCTATGCTTAAGGGCATGTCCTAGGTTCGTTAGTAGTTTTGGCCTATATTGGGCCTAATTAGTTGGATAGGTGACTTTTTAGTTAGTCGAGCCCATGTAATTTGGGCTTTTACTATATGTATAGTGTTTCCTTGTTATTCAGCAACTTTTGTTGTGCCAATTTGAGAGCTATGAATGCTTGAGCTATGGTGATGGTTGATGTGATATGCATGCTGCATTAAATTATGTATTATCCTTCGGGAATTCACACAATAACTAGTAGGCTCAAGGTGTGTGATGTAATTAGTGAGGGTCTTATTCCTTGGAAGTGTAATTGAACAATGTCACTCGCATTTGAAGCAAGGATATATGGTTTTAGAGGGTCCAAAATTTTTAGAGCGATGCACCCAATGATAGCTTGCTTTAATTATTCAAGCTTGCTTGTTGCAGTTCAGTCCACTCACCGAACTTGTTCTTTTGAGTCATGCCTGTCACAAGTAGGTCTTTAGTGCTACTCATCATTTTACTTGGGATGTAGATGGCGTGCACACATTCTAAGCCTTGAAGATACCCTTGTTGTATAGTTGAGATAGATGGGTGATGGTGTTGGTGATACGGGACCCCACCATCAAACAAATATTGATCATAGATTGAGAAAGGGCTTGTTGATAGCTCTAAGGCTCAAGGGTGAGTCTAAATGGATTCTAGGGCTGGGCCGTGGTCAACCATCCAATTTCGTCTTGCATGTGTAACCTGATTCTGGGTGGGAGATCGTGAAGGCATGAAAGATATCTAGAAACTAACTAATGAACTGGGTTGCTGGGCCTCCTGCAAAGGTACATTGCTTCAAATCTCTCTCGAAGAAAATTTTTCAATCTCTGTAATCATCGTCTACCAAAATGGCAGGAAACAATGTCATTATATACTGTTCGGTGTCCTCTTTCCATCTGCTCCAGGCTTAAAGGTCCGGGCCTATCTATTGTGTCTGGTCCATTACATATGTGAATGAATGGACCCAATGTAATGATTAAATACTTTAAGGGTAAACGTGAGTTTACAAGGCCTTACTATATAAATGTCCACAACAGATTTGAATGGAAATCAGCCTTTAGGAAAATTGTCATGCATAAAAGCTCCGCCAAGAGCTTACTTGTTCAGATTTGGTGAAAAACGTCTTTGAGAAATTATAAAATTGTCAGGTTGTATCTTCCAATCTTGTCAACTTTGGCTGGAAGGCATGTTTGTGCTAGCATTTCATCTTGTTCTTTGTGCTTAACTGACCCCACATTGAGACGGCTTTAAGTTTTTTGCCTTCATTTCTGCATAGTATGTCTATTGCCAGTTTTGTGGAATTTGGAACCTTCAGTTTCCTCAAAACCACAGGTAGTGCAAATGGTCTTAGTACTATCCACCTGCAAAGATGTAGTGGTAAACTTGTTTTTCAACTTGATTTCAGGCAGAAAGTCACACTGATGGAGGCTTCACAGCTGTTGATGATATATTACAATCAATGAATGTTGGTGAGAACAAATGCAGTGCAGGATTCACAAGTATTTTCAGAGAAAAAGATTGGAAACATGGTCTTTCTTTTCTGAGAAGCAGAAAATTGTGGGTTTTCAGGAAACACATATTGTTACAGCTTAAGTATAGCACCTTGAATTTTTGTGTGCAGATTTGGTATTGCAAGTAGAACAGACTGCAACACCTGGTGATTTTGGAAGGGTAGAACCTGTAGAGGCAAGGCAACTGGATGCTGTAGACATTATTGCAAACTCTGCGCCTACTTCTGCTCTCCAAGATGAGGAGCTAAGGTCACAGAAACGAGGAGTTGGCCTAGAACTTGGCCCCTATGTTTCCAGTCTTGAATACCTGGATGACGGTTTTCAGATACTAGCTTTAATGCTTCGCATCACTAAGGCTCGCCATAAGGAAGATATGAAGGAAGCTAATGATGAAGCCCCTTGGTATGAGGTTTATCGGTCATCCAAGGTAAGGAGTTTGTTTGTTTGGTTTTGATTAACTATTTATTTTTCATAAATTGCAAGGTTTATTCTGTATCAATCACATGCAGTCTGAAAAGTCTCAGAATGGTATTTCTTACTTCTCTTCTCATAAACAAATACAGTTTGGTTGATCTCATCATTATCAGACACTCTGCTTCAAGTAGCTAATTAGAAAGTTATGTTAGCTGCCTTTTAAAACAGCATGGTGGGGTATCTGTGGTAGCCTTTGAAAACTGTTTGATAAAGCTTTTTTGTGAACATGGCTTAAGCAATATTGCATATGCAAGACGCTATTTGGAAACATTATATTTGGAATGATTCAAGAAGATCTCGAAGTATAGTTGCACAGAATCGCGTTTCTGGGAGGAGACGTTTCGGAAACCGTGTTTCTCCTCCCAGAATCGCAATTTTTTTTTTTTTTTTTTTTTTTTGGAAAAATAGCTTATGGCTGAAATTTTGGACACTCTAGACCATAGATGCACAAAAACGCGTTTCTGAGGGCACGCGTTTCTCCTCCCAGAATTGCATAAAAAAAATAAATTTTTTTTTTTTGGAAAAATAGCCTATGGCTGAAAATTTTTTAGGGGATCAATGGTCAAATGAGATGATGTCAAATTGAGCTGAATCTTGAATCTTGATGTCACAACTCATGAGTTAATTGTCATGACTCGTAATAATTTAGATAAAAAATCAACCTAGATACTAGATTATGAACTATATATCTAGGTCCTCCTATTCCTGGGGGGGGGGGTGGCCTTGTAGCCTCCTGCTGCCCATGCTCATCGTTGTCGTCGTCGTCATCATGATCATGATCATCTCCACTCTCTGAGGCCTCATAAGACGAAGAGCCCTCACTCTTCTCAATCTCCATTTGCAGCTATTAGAGAGTACCCAAGATTGAAGATTCAAGAGGTAACCTAGATTGTAGATAATAGTAAGTACAATCTTGATTGAAATACAAGTAATTAATTATCAGGAAAGCCTACTTGATCTTGCAATAGACTCACGATGCAAGATGGCAAATATATCCTCACGGGTAAATCATGAACCTTGGCAATGTCAATCTCATTAGGGTTCACCTAAAGTTTAAACAATTAACATATCCATGACTTGTCACTCATATCACATGTGACATAAATTGACAAATTACAAATGGTTCATGAATCATCAAACTAGTCAACTTTCAACTTTCAAGTATCAAGATTCATGTGACAAGTTTCAACATTGAGCACTTAAGTTCAAGTTCAAGTAGCTCAAGCTCGAACCTCAAACATAAAGTTGATATTGAAAGTTCAAATGATCACATGCATGGGTTCTTTGGCCTCCCTCATTTTCTCTAGAAGGCATAGGTTTGAATGCACATACACTAGCCTTTCTAACTAATATGTGGAGAGCAAATTTCTCTTCTTGGTGTGTATGAGGGAGTAGGTGCTCTAGTTCCTCTCACAAGCTGCTGCAGTGCAAGCAATAATATCTGAGGTTGAGGCTGTAGATAAGAGCTCGAAACTGTGCAGTCTGGTGAGAGGACTCTCAATGCAATGCGTTGTAGCCTAGGGGTGCACCCTCTCTATTTGTCCCACCAAGACACTGGCCTCAAGTGGCCTACTCTATCCTGTGTCACGACCCTCCGATATGTGAGGCAATCTCTCTGAAAAATCATGAGCTCATTGTTGCAAGCTTTCTGCTCTGCAACATTTGGTACGACCCTTTGGAGGTATTTGAACCACCCATCCTCAAGTTCATGGTCATGGAATTGCTCAAGACCATATTTCTTCCATGGAAGATGCAACACATGGGCAGCTGCATGTAGAGGCCTATGAAACCAGTTCTAGCGCCTCTCGCACTTGGCCCCTATCTCAAATTAAGAAGTGACTTTCATCAACTCAAATTGACTAGGGTTCAAATTTCAAACTTGAGGCTAAATTTGTAAAATAAAAATGGAAGAAATCTGAAGGGCCTTGGGCCGAGGCGAGGGCTTATAGTCTATACCTGGCAAAACTCAGCTTCGTGGAGCGATCATGCTACTCACCTAAGCTATCCATAAACTCATAGGCAAGGCCCATGGTGGACCCCTCTCTATGTGTGAGTTGTAGAATAGTGTGGAGCGGCTGCAACCCAACAAGATTTGACCTTGCCTCGTCCCAGAAGGTCGATGATAAGACGATAGTTTCAAGTCTCCTGGATCGAGGCTCAGTCAGTCCACTCCACTCTACCCATAGATTAGAAACAGCCATCTGCTTGAGGGTGTAGTGTACCTTTAGGAGCCACTCCAAGACTGTAAATATGAATGCAAACCTAAACACAAAGGTTAAACAATCATCAATGCATCAAACTTCAAAGCAAGACCGATGAGGCTTAAGCTAGCTGCTAAATACCAAACCCCATTGCCCAACCAAATTCTAGCAGTGAGCATGAGACATCAAGAATCAAGATTCAAATTGTGTTCATACCTCATGGGAGTAGGTCTCAGGATCTCCAAATATTTAAACCTTCTATGAATTGCGAGGGGCCTTTAGTTTCTTGGTAAAAAACCTCACCAAGAACTGTGTAATATCAAGGACTAGCTGGACCTAAGCAAGGCATGTATGATGCTAGACTATAGATGTACCAACGAAAAGCAAAGATAAACTAGGCCCAAGAAAGTATGCGATTTTGAAAATTGAGGGCAAAAAACAAGAGTCAAGACTCAAGACATGTAGAATCTTCAAAGTTTAATCTGGATGCTGAGTTGTAAAATCTAGATAAAAGCTACTAGTAAATAGTAAGTTGTAACTAGAGTCTAGGATATACCTGCAATGTCCTCAATCAATAGGTCTACGCTGTTTTTACGAGACCGTAACAGTACCGACCCAACAGTTCGTCTAGGTGCAGCTAACCACCGGAGGTAGAGGACAGTGTGAGTCAGTACATGCATACCATGCAGTAGGTATGAGGGCTAGTAATGCCCATGTAGACACATGCATGACAATAGGGGGCCATGCAGTCCTTCAGCAATGGACTGGGACTCTGCATGTATCAGAAATTCGTGCATGCAACATGAACGGTGGGTGTCAGCAGCAACTACCACCTACTGCATGCAGACTCACACTGGGTTAGGAGGGGGCATTCTATAAGAGAGTGCATTGGCTGGGTGGATCAGACTAGCTTTGTCTTCCCTGTGGTTATGGTGACCTAACATTGGTATCAGAGGCATCTTGTCATGCATTCTTTGGAGATCAGAGAAGGAAATTTTGAGCGCCCTCCTTCAAGATGTTTGTTCCTCTTTCCATGCTGGTTTTTGGATAGGAAATCCATCAATATTTTTGAGGGCGCATTGAGCTGAAATCAGGCGTGTTTCGAAGAGGTTGTTACAACTTTTTTAGACAAAGGTTTCAGCATCCAAAAAGCCTGAAGTTTCAACGCAAATTGGAAGGATTCTTCAGCTCTTCCTTGGTCATGGGTAAAGGGCACATAGTCAGATAGTGTTCTAAAGGACCATATAATAAAAAGAAAGATAACAAGCAAGTATACCTAGTTTAAACTATGAGTTTCCCCACTGATTTGGCAACTACCGAAATAGAGGTGTTTCATGAAGATCATGAGCACCATTGTCAGTTAACCTCTGCTATGCTAGGAGACCCTCTAGCTTTGGGCCTCATGACCTAGTACGTAGCATGGGAAGATCTGCAATCAGACAGTCAGAGTAATGGTGGACGATGGGGCAACCTATAACTTCATCAATTACACCCTAGTCAAAAAACCAACACTCCTAGAAACACTTAGTCAATATAGGTATATTGTTTCTTTGGCTAAGGGTTAGGATAAGAAAGCGTGGGAAACGATGGTCAGCAGTCTAGATCTAGAGATTCAGGGCTATCAGGATAACTTGAATTTCTAGATCATGCATTTGGACCATACCGACCTAGTATTAGGGAGAGATTGTCTCTAGTTTGGGCCCCACTCTTTGAAGGAATTATCAGATCAAGA
This sequence comes from Diphasiastrum complanatum, assembly GCA_029204225.1. Lineage (NCBI taxonomy): Eukaryota > Viridiplantae > Streptophyta > Lycopodiopsida > Lycopodiales > Lycopodiaceae > Diphasiastrum > Diphasiastrum complanatum. The sequence goes on along the minus strand of CM055109.1, from coordinate 19,881,580 downwards.
TGAGGTACTTTTTTTTGTGACTTGCAGTTTATTTTAAAGACTTTGTGTTACAGCTTTTACTCCCTGTCTTGGCTGTTTACTGTTTTTACTTACAGATGTACTCTCTTGGAAGAAAATGAAATGGCTAAGTCACCGGCCTATGGAGACACTTGTAAAAGAAATGTAAATAAAGTTGTTAATCAAGTTTCTGAGCCTCTGAGTCGCGTGTTGCTTTGGTGTAGGGTATTGGGTCATTAATTAGGAGTGGTTGGACTAACCTCCTAAAAAGTAGGAGTTGACTAGTCAACGTGACATGTGTCATATACTCACTTGGACACTTGGTCCAATGAATGACACATGTTAAGGTTGACCGGTCAAACATGACACGTGTCGCATGTTCCTTGGGACACTTGGTCCAGTGTATGAGTGACACATGTCAGCCTACTTGCTTGTCTACGTGTCAGTGTACTGCCAAGTGGCAAGTGTCGACTGTGCATGGAATTGGCCATGCGTCGAGATTTAGGAAGGGTAAGGGGTGCTCGAGGATTGTACATAAGTGAGCCTAGAGAGTGGTATTCCTCATCATAATCTATGCAGAAAACATTGGGAGGAGACAAAAGGCAGCCAACTCCACCGTGTTTCATGCTCTCTGATGTTTGTACATTCAAAAAAATCGATAGGGATCGAGATTTCAGATTGCTGTGCACCGGTTAAGCTAGGTTTTAAGTGAAGTTTCAGATTGGGAGTCTGACATTTTGTGTTAAAGTGAGGTTTACGTTTGGAAGAGGGCTGCATAAATTGTCGCAACAGTGTCACTGATCATCGCTGATCAGAGGCATCAGAAGAGCAATGATTTTTTGTGAATTTTCAAGCCAAAAACCTAAGGCAGGTCCAGCGCTGAAGGACAACAAGAGAATCGACAACTTTTGAGCCGGAAATTGGGCACAAACGGGTCATAAAAATTTGGACTTGTGGCTGCAGGTCCAGCGCTGACAGGCTGGAGGCTGGAAACATCAATTTCAAGTCAAAAATTCCTCCAATAGCAGGCGAAACTGCGTGCTCACGAAGCTAACTACAAACTGTAAAAGCTATGAGCTTATTACTGACGACCCGTCTGAAGAGGAGAATCAATGTATGAAAGCATCTACTATGTCTATCTCATTGGATCAATAATCCGTGTTCTTGATCATTGATTAATTGCATACTTGTTAAATGATCTATGTGTTATTTACATTTATGCAGATGAGTGTACAAGAGGTGGCGTGGAGCCGTTGCGCTATCAAGAAGAAGATCGTGGCTGCTGTCATTGTCAAGTTGGTTACGCAGTACAGAGGATGAGCGTGAGGAGGTCGATAAGTCGGGCTTCCCCGATATGTCGACCGGGTTGGGTCTACCCGATAGTTCGTCCAACTCCGATATGTCGGCCATCTTCTCTTGCTCGTCTTTATTAGTAGTTGAGCTGCGCGACAATGCAAGTAAATATGCAGCAATGAATGGAACTAGATTAACATGGGATTTAGGAGAGTAGAGGAGATAAATCCAACACCCCCCCTTAATTTGGATCCGTGAGTGCTTTGATCTTCAGACTAAGCAGTGCACAAAATTTGTTGTGTGCATCAATGCTCAATGCCTTGGTGAACACATCTGCAACCATATCCCGCGTTCGACAGTACGTTAAGTTCACCTCTTTGTCGAGAATCTTGCCCTTGACATAGTGATATCGGATCTTGATGTGCTTACTCCTAGAGTGAAATCTGAGGTTGGCCGATAAGGCAATTGCACTCTGATTATCACATAATATGATTGTTGGGGTGTACTGGTTCAAACTAATGTCTGCCAGTAAATTTCTCAACCAAAATGACTCTTTAATAGATTGAGAAGCAGCAATATACTCTGCTTCTATAGATGAAAGAGCAATAGAGGTTTGCTTATGACTGTTCCATGATATAGGACCGCCGTTGAAGAAGAATGTAAATCCAAATGTGGATTTATGATTATCTACATCTCCTCCCCAGCTTGCATCGGAAAATCCATTGAGACGATGAAGATTGTCGTTGTTGACTTCTCCATAGCAGATGCACTGGTCCATTGTAGCTCGAATGTATCTCATGACTCTTATAAGAGCCTTCCAATGGGTAATGCTTGGATTGGCCATGAATTGGCCCAGTGAGCTGACTGCAAAAGCAATGTCAAGTCTTGTGCAGACCATGGCATACATGAGAGATCCAAGTATCGATCGATAGGAATACTCTCTCATTTGCTCCTCTTCCTGCTTAGTCTGAGGACATTGGTCCTTCGACAAGTGCAGGCCAGGTTCCATTGGCGAGTGAGCTAATTTATAGTTAATCAGATTATATCTGATAAGAACATTGTGAAGATACCTTTGCTGAGTAATAAATATCAGCCGTCTCGCTTTGTCTCTATGGATTTGAATGCCCAGAGAGAAGTGAGCTTCACCCAGATCGATCATGTCGAACTCAGAAGACAACATTTGTTTAGCATCCTTCACCAGATTGGTACAGTTGCTGAAAAGTAATGTATCATCTACATACAAGGTGATAATTATAAAGGATTGCTGCACTGACTTGAAGTAAACGTTACTATCGGCCGTGCTTGGTTGAAAGCATTGTTGGATGAGGAATGTGTTGATCCTCTGGAACCAAGCTCTGGCTGATTGCTTCAGGCCATAAAGTGCCTTGTGGAGTTTGCAGACATGGTGCTTCATACCTTCATGAACGTATCCTTCAGGCTGTAGCATGTAGATGTCTTTTTCAATGACTCCATTCAGATAAGCTGTCTGTACATAGAGTTGATGTACTTCCAGGTCAGCTGTTGCAGCATACGATAGGAGTTCTCGGATTGATGAGTGCTTGACAACTGGACTGAAAGTGTCGTTGTAGTCAATGTTAGGGATTTGAGCGAATCCTTGTGCTACTAGTCTTGCCTTCCTTCGATCAATCGCTCCATCGACATTGTATTTGATCTGGAAGACCCATTTGCAATCGATGAGATTGCAGCCAGCAAGAGCTTCGATTAGTGACCATGTCTGGTTCTTGATTAGAGAGGAATACTCTTTGTCCATTGCTTCTCTCCAGAGATCGGAGTCTGGTTGGCTAATTGCCTCATCGATTGATGTCGGTTCCTACATTGAAAGATAGGCAGACTCAGGAGTATACCTTGTGGGCTGTGTGCGCACTCGGCTTGATCTTCTTGGAGGAAGTATCGACTGATGATCCAATCCTCGGATTTGTCGTTGCTGAGTATCAGCAGATTCTTCGTCTAACTCGTTGGGTAGTTGGTCGACTATCTGCATGCTTGAGCCAGAAGCTCGAATTGTCGTGTTGGAGGCAAGTATTGAAGGTTCAATTGGAACTTTATCCTTGCCTTTGAGGTCGACGAATTGATCCTAGATAAAGACTGTATCCCTGCTGAACAAAGTCTGCTGAGTATCGTGGTCATACAGCTTGTAGGTGTTATCAAATGAAGTATATTCGATAAAGATTGTCTTGAGACCTTGGAAGTCAAATTTATTCCTTATCTCCTTCGGGATCTGCGCATAGGCGATGCATCCGAACACTCGTAGGTTCTTCAATGAAGGCTTTGAGCCTGTCCACACCTCATCGGGTGTTCTGTCTGAGAGGGCCTTGGTCGAACATCTGTTCTGGATGTAAGCTGTAGTGGTGACAGCTTCAGCCCAAAAGTTCTTTGGCAGAGATGAGTGTGCCAACATACATTTAGTTGACTCGACCAGGGTACGATTCTTCCTCTCGGCTAAGCCATTAGACTGAGGCGAATAAGGAGTGATAAACTGCTATTCAATGCCTTGGCTCTGGCAGTACTCCTTGAATTCGGTAGAGATGTACTCTCCACCATTATCGGACCTTAGGGCTTTGATTTTTTTACTAGTCTCTTTCTCTGCATGCTCCTTGAAGATTCTGAAGCAGTTGAAAGCTTCTAATTTCTTCTTAATAAAATATACCATAGTTCTTCTCGAAAATTCATCAATAAAAGTTATAAAATACTTTGCATCCTTTAGTAAGGGATTTTGCATTGGGCCACAAATATCTGTATGTACAACATCTAGGAATCTTCTAGCAATATGCTGATGGCTTGATTTAAATGGTTGCCTGCTCTGTTTACCGACTAGACATTCTTGACAGACAAGTAATTTTACTTTCTTATCAGGATAGTCAAGATAAAAAACAATGGATTGCTTAGACATTATGCCAAAGTAAACTTTTATTTATCTGAACAGAAGTACTAAGTGCTTGACTAGAGGCAGAAAAGCAATGACTTAATCTGTACAAGTATCCATGTCTCTTTTCGAGTGCTAGGATCTTGCCTATCCTATTGACCACTTTACACTGACCAGATTCAAATTTCTACTTTATGTCCTAGGTTTGTAATTCTGCTAACAAAGAGCAGATTTGTAGACAGATTTGGTACATGAAGGACATTTGAAAGTACCTTACATTGATCATTGGCAAAGTTGAATCTTACTGTACCTTCACCTTTGATAGCTTGGGTGCTATTGTCACCAAGGTGAACATATCATTTGGCACTGTAAGGCGTATAGGACTCAAAACAGCCAATATGGCTGGTCATATGCTGTGTGGCATTGGAATCAAGAAACCAAGAGCTGTCGTTGGATGCTTCTTGATGGTTTGTCATAAAGGCATCATGATCCGATTCTTGAGTAGGTTGTGGAGGTTCTACAACTGCATTTGCCACTTGATTCGACTGTTCTTTGCTGCTATTCTTTGCTTGCAATATCTGAGAGAGAGAGAGCCGGGGGGGGGGGGGGGGGGGCCCCCACATTGTGCCATCACCAAGTTCATTGTGCACTGTAGGAGATTGGAGTAAAAACATTGGATTCATTGTGAGGAGGGTTCAGGATTGTGTTTTATGTTTTGTGCAATGTGCATTTGATGATTGCGCATTGAATCTTGATCATTGATGATCATTCAACATTGATAATTTGATTGTAATTTGTGAGATGATAGCTCTTGAAAGTTGATAGGTTTGAGTCTTGACTCTTGACAGCGGACATTGTGAGAGGGGTGTAGGTAATAGTAGTGAGAGTGACTAGTTAATAGTTTATGGTTAGAATTTAGCAACTAGTTAGAAGTTAGAAAGTTCAACTGTCTCTGCTACCTATGTATGGAAGCATCCGGAGTCTCAGCCTCTCCATCATAATTACTACTCAGAGGTACCTCGGATCTCGGTCTCTTGCAGGATAAGCAGTCACTGATGCTCAACTGTACTAAGGTGTACATGTCAAGTATGTGGTAACCATGGGAGCGTATGAAACGTCTTCGAAATAATAACAAAAACAACATATCTAACTACTTTGAACTGAAATAGATGGGATAAGATAAGTAGGATCATAGATACAAGTAGACGTGAAAAATGAAGTATAACACTATCATCCTATCCTACTGATGCTATAGAAGGATGTGATACGAGCTGCAGCATGGGGGAAATCTAGTAGCCGCTGACATCGTTTAGGAGGATGAGATGTGTGTCTCCTCTTTATAGATCGGGTACCTTGGCCTGCATCATGACTATGAGTAGTGCGCTATCTCTGATCTCTATGAGTGTGTCTGTTGTTATCACCATCATTATCATTGGACTCTGGGTCCTGTCGGGATCTTCTCCTAGAGAAGAAAGAGGTAATCAAAGGCTGAGAAATAAGATGACTTTGTTGCTCTGTCTGACATAGGTCTCGGCACAGTAGGAACATCTCTCGTATCATAAGTGCAACACAACGAAAGTCCTCATATGCTATGAGTGACTGTGGTGTAGTGGGCATGTCGTGAAACAGACAATAGTATCTCCCTCTAATCTCATAGTATACAGAGCACCTAAAGATGAAATGCTCCTCAGACTCCACCTCATCCAAAAAGCATAACTGGCAGATCCGCTCCTCTCTTGGAAGACTGTGGAACCTCCCAGTCTCAATAGCCAGTTGATTTGATGATACGCAGAGCTTTCCCAATGTGAATATAAGGTTGTGTGATAGTTACGAGTCCAAATAATGTGGCAAAATTGGGAACCTGCTATGTCTAGCTCAATGAAATGAGTTTGGTAATAGTCGGGGCTTAACCCCCAACTGTCATCTCCATGTACGATCAAGATAGGCCCGATATAAGAAGCATCTGATATACTGGTGAGTACCTGAGGGAAGCTCTGTAATGGAGATACCAAATGACTCAAGGAGGAGGTGGGATGCCTGAGAAAACCATGACAACCTGTGGCCCTGATCATGAAAATAATGTGAAGAAGCAAGTGCTATCTGTATATATCTCTCATCTGCATCCGGAAGTGCTTGAACTCTCTGAATACATGCAATATGCTGGAAAGCTGCATCAATCTATATAGGTGGATAGTCGAGATCAAGAACAATAGATTACTTAGACATATGTAATACAGAAGCATGATTCAAATGACCAAGTCTATAATGCCAAAGTAAAATTTTATTGATATGTATAGAAGTATTAAGAGCCTGACTAGAGGTAAAAAAACAATGACTTAATCTGTACAAGTATCCATGCCTCTTTCGAGTGCTAGGATCTTACCTGTCCTATCAACTACTTTACATTGATCATATTCAAATTCTACTTTGTGTCCTAGATCTGTGATTCAGCTTACAAAGAGTAGATTTGTTGAAAGATTTGTACATGCAAGCCTAGCCTCCTCATTCACCAAGATTTCTTGCAAGTCCTTCATACTTGGGAATGTCTTTTAAATAGCAAAGTTTTGCACCAAGTTAACATGATCATCCAATAAGCCATTAAGAACAACTTGAACAAGCTCCACATCCTTGGAACAACAAACTCGGCAAGGAGGATCAATACGATATCTGTGAATCAAGGCATATAGGTGCAGGGCACGCAGCAGCAACCTGTAAATTCGGAGCAGCATCAACCTGAGGAGGAGGACCCACGGATGGTGAAAGTGAAGCAGCAATTGATGGAATGGAAAGAAGAGCTGGCATAAACTGCTTCCCGGTAACCAACTGATAGTCACCCTGGGAATCAATACTAGCAAGTGAATGATGCTGACGAGCATGAGTAAAGGAAAGTGGCTGTTGAGAGAGATCCACAACAACAGTTCCAAGTGAAGAGAACCAGTCTGCACCAAAAATAATGTCATAGTGCTCCAGAGGAATGAGGTAGAAATCTGCCTAACCAGAAAAATCACCAATGCGATAATCCAAGCCCTGAAACATCTGAGAACTGGGAAAAGAATGGGAACGAGCAACCTCAACACTGAGAGGCTTGGGAAGTAGGAACATGTGTAGCATGAATCCTGGTGGAAATGTAACTGCTAATAAATGAATGTGTATTGCCTGTATCCACTAAAGCAATATACTCTCGCCCCGCATCTAGAATAATATGATCCACAAATGGAACAACATACACAGGCATAATAACAGAAGCATCAACTGATACGTTCTGGCCTTAATATGCATCCCATGAACAATATCGAAATAAGAAGCATAGGCGACAATATCTATAGCATGGCGCTCAAGAACATGAGTAGCATCAAAGCACTCAACAACAATATCAAAGCATGCAACAACATCGGCAATAGTAGCAAGGCATACTACATCAATATCAAAGCATGGAACAATATCATAGCATGCAACAACATCGGTAGCACCATCAAAGCATGCAACGACATCATCAATAGTATCATAGCATGCTATATCAGTATCAAGGACCATATCAGCCGCAACCTGTATTTGTGAATCAGCATCAGTAGGAACCTGTATATACTCTGACTCAGCATGGGATACAATGATGAGCTCAGGTAGATCAATAACTATCTCAAGTAAATCAGGCAACTTGCTCACACTGTGATATAGAATCATGCTCATGTGTATCGCTAGCAATGTGTGAATCAACCTCATGTGCATCGCTAGAAATGTGTGACTCTATCTCTATTTGTCCTGCACAAGAAAATGGAACCTCGCATATGGAAGGATGCTCACGAGAGGAATTAGGAGGAGTAGAACTCTCAAGACCTATAATACCACTCGTAAGAGCGAGAGGAGGAACAAATACAGAATATGCAGCGGAAAATATAAGAACGCGAAGTATAGGTAGAAAGTCATGCCACTCAGAGATAGGCGGATAAGAATGGACATAGTCAAACCACTTCGACCTAGCAGAACCCTTTAAGAGAAAAATTGCATCAAGAATCTTATTAGGACCTGGAAAAGTTGGCCTAGAAGTATCAAAGTAATACTGAAGACGTGTGAGCCATTTGTCGAACATATGTTCAGATGGTATATCACTATTAAAATCAGAAAGATAATCTAAAGGGGATAGAGACCGAAAATCAGAAGTCATGATAAAAAATAAAATTAAAAGTAACGGAAAAGAATACGTAATCCAATGATCCAAATAATTTGGGTGGTTTTTTATTTATTTATAATGGAGCGTAGAAAACGAAGAAAAAGTGAATAACAAAATCGACGATGAAAATGAATTATGAAATCAAAACACAAATGGAACATAAACTAATAACAAATAACAGAAGACAAAATGAAAATGCAATGGACAAACACAAACTATAAAATGGAATGGAAATAACAAAACAACAGCCACAGGCAGAAAGTTAAGCCAGGCAAGACGCTAATCAAGTGGACAAACTGAAGGAGAGGACATAAGTTGTCACAACAGGTACACCAATGAAAAGACGTGAAAAAGCCTGCTAAAGAAAAAAAAAGAGGGAAATGACAAATAGTGTAAGTAGTACCTCGCAACTGCAATCGAAAGCGTGCTGAAAACGGTAGTAAAATGGAGAGATATCGGGCAGCCACCAAATAGAGATAAGAGGGGCCTGCAAAAGCAAACAAATAATGAGAGAAATAAGTAGCAAGTAGTGGAGTATATGGCTGGAAAATGGACAGCCAGCAAGCAAAGCTGGAAAACCAGTAGAAAGGTGGAGACAATGCAAGGAGGGGTGGGCTGGGAAAGAGTATAGGTTGAGTTGTGGACAACAAGCGGAAAGTAAAGTAGGGTGCTAGAAGTAGGTGATGGTGGGCTGCAAAATGGGCAGTAGGTGGACAACAGTAGGGCGCCAGTCCTCCTCCAAACGATAGTGATAATCTCCAAGCAATCAGCAAAATGGACAGCAAATCGGTGGAGAAATCCGTTGAAGATGGCAAGGTAGTAGGGCATCGGAAATAATCTGCCAATTTTTTTTTTCTGGCCGCCAAATTTAGCGGAAGTACTTCTACTAACTGTCCACTAAAGCTCCGCCAAGGAAAATGCTCTGATGGGCGCTGGTCCTCCTCCAAACTGTGCTGAATGTTGCTGAAGCAAAGAGGTGAAAGCCCTCAACAAAGAGAGAAATAAAATCAGCAAAAAAATGGGTGCCCAATCAGAAAATCAGATCTGCAATCAGAAAAGTGCTCTGATACCAAGTTACGAATGCAACCACAACTGATCTAGAGCTAAGCTATGAAAGCATCACATAAGCAAGACTTAACCCTAGAAAGCAGGAAAGAGAGATTAAGGAGACTAAAGAGATCATCAGCTGAGTAACAAATGACACAGATTCCCTACTTATAGCCTAGAGGAAGCCCTAAAAGGAAGCTTCTAGTGGTTAAGGCCCAACTGGGAGGAAATAATAGTGCGCCTTCCAAGAAGGCCCCCACTCTCCAGTACTATGTCCAAATAATGAATAATAAGGCCTAAGGCCAACCATAAAGTCTAAGTGTCAATAATGAATAGAAAAGGGCCCAAGGCCTGCTTATGCATAAAGTAAAGTAAATGTAAATGGACGTGGCGAATGTAATTGAGCCGAGTCCATAATTGCACCTCCCAGCATTACCCAGCAGCCAGACCTCTTCGGCCTACTACGAGGAGACGTCCTCCCTACATTCGGCATCGGCAGCGGATCTCAGTTTCACTCCCCACTACAGCTAGTATTACATGTTTTTTCAGCAGCAGCAGTAGCAGTAGTAGTATCACCTCCAGGACTTGATCTGCGGCTTGCTTCCATTATACATAGCCATTTCTTGCTTTCTACCTTTTGGTTTAGTTAACACTGGTAATTGTGTTTAGATTTATTATATATGCTTTTCTTTCAGTTTTGGAAACGTTTTTCATACGCTCCCAGATGGTCCACATACTTGATATGTACTTATTTGTCTTATATGCCTTTTGGCATGGAAAAGACATTAATAAAGCTCTCTCTCTCTCTCTCTCTCTCTCTCTCTCTCTCTCTCTCTCTCTCTCTCTCTCTCTCCTCGGGCGCGAACAGAACCGGGATTGGGGCTTTTTGGCAGCAGACGGTTCGAACGATTCGAACCGTTTGAATCGGGTCCGTTCGATTCGGTGGTTGGAACCACGGTTTGATGCAACCTTGGATAGTTTGAGGGGTAATTTTTGGGTAGCATATGCAGTATGAGAAAAGCACCTATGTCTACCAAAGCTTAGCATGAAGGACTGCCAAAATTTTAAACTTCTAATGTCCTACTCTTTAGATCCATGATGGAGCTTATCTTAAATGTTGCACGTCCCATTATTTGTTGATCTTGGTAAGAAGCTTCTATGTTCCTTAAAGTGTTCTTGGAAGCCTTGTGTTGACTATTACTATCTGCACTATGTACGTTGTTCCTGATATGTACTTGGCAGGCCTCAAGTATTCGAGAGCTGCAGGCAAAGCTGCGATATGCTGAAAATCGGCTTCAGGAACGGATGAGGTTGACTGAAGAGGCGATGACTAGTGGAACTGTTCAACTTCCTAGGCTAGAGGTCAATAAGTTCATGTTTGATTTATTTTTTGCAGATGTGTATGAAACTGAAACACATAATTGTCCAGAAATTAAGCATGTCAAGGGCATTCTGATTTAAACTGGGAAGCGTTTCTTAACTGTATCAAATATTTACAAGTGTTTGTTGTGTATATCAGGCGTTGGTTCGCAAGCTTGTTCTGGATGACTTTGAGAAAGGGGTAGTTCTTATGCTTACAGGTAACTATCCAGTCCAGCAGAAAATTGTCATCTTTCAATACTCTTACACTTTCAAGCTTCTACTTGTCTAGTATGTTAAGAAAGTTCTGGTTCCAGGTGTAGCAATATCCCCTGTTGTCAAAAGCATTTTTGAATCTGAGAATGGTGGCCATAAGAGGAGCGGTGATGCAGTGCAGGTATTATTCAAACAGTAAGAAGTGTCTAGCAGCTCCTTATTTTGTTTGTACCAAGTTATACTACAGGAGAAACTTTTACAGTCCTAGGCAGAAACATGCCTAAACTTTCAGATAAGATGTAATGCGAGAAATTGTTTTGGTAGCTTAAACTTCCAATTATTTTTGTATTTCTGTAACTGTGAAACCTTTTGTCTTTCAGTCAAGTTTCAAACAGACTTTTTACCAAAGTGATAATGTGAAGGCAAAAGTTTCATTGCCATAATTGATGTGAATTGGTTGCCTGCAGTTAGCTGTAGAGTTTCCCTTCCTTTGTTGCAGTTTCAGACTTGCATTTGCGTGCTGGTTTTGGTAAAACTGGTGATGTGTACACAATATTACATCAAATATGGACGACATAACTAAAAGATCATGTAGCAACTTGAAATAAAATTAGTGTTTGAACTTTGAACATCAATGAGCTAACTGTGAGGTAGATTGTAGGCCCTTCTCTCAAGGGAACTGTAGGTGAATCTTCGACTGCGAACCCAAATAATGAGACCAAGCAACTGTGGCATGAATAGAGGCTAGAGGTTACTGTACTTATAACTGTTGGAGGTCCGTGAAAGGAACCCTCCAACTAACTGTCCGTAACCAAATAGGTTTAGGCCATACATCAGCATGGCATGGGTTCCAGGACGGTCTGCACCATACCACTTGGCCCTAACCCAGTCATCATCAACTTAAACAATTCATAAGTGGAAATAGGGACCATGGGTCCAACTGAGTAAATGCGTATAATACGTTTTGAAGGGTGTTCAGAACATACAACACAGCTTTTGGCATCACATGGTGAACAATAGACCATATCAGACTATCATAAGGCAATTCTACAACTAAGGATGCTGAAATAACAACAGTCACAGTTCAATCAAGGAAGAGCAATGACTCTCTCATAAAGAACTCGGAACTATAAATTCATAGCTGTAGAATAACTCGTTCAGATCAGATTTTTACTAGGCTGGAGGCCCTTGTGGAACCTTTTAAGAAGCTACTGCTAAGAAACCTTGTGTTGCACATTACTTGGACCTCTTGGTTGAGGACGTAGCCAAGATACCATGGGTCAAGGAGGTGCTTAACATAGGACGGTCCTTGGTGAGATTCATCACCAAGAGGCCTAGGGCCTTGAGCATGTTCAAGAGACACTCCACCTTGGAGGTCTTGAGACTTGCCCCCACTAGGTTTGTAGCTCAAACTACTCAGTAATTACTGTTGTAAGAAATTGTGATAATTGATTCATTGCATTTGCCATTTGTCATTTATCATTGTGTATTACTATGTACCATGTTGAAAACTTGAATGTTCTAATTTTCTAAACTATGCGTTTATGATCTAGATTCATCATTCTATAATCTATCTAGATTCTAGTATCATCTATCGTGATTCATAATTAGTATTTACTAGTTATGTTCTTGCTTTGATGATTGTACTAATACAAATTTTGGAATGCAAGTTTGTGTTTATGTTCATAGTCTTGGAACGACTATTGAAAGCTCATGCAGACTTGAGGAGATGGTTGTTTTGAACGAGTGGGTGCCATGGGGGCAGGTTCGAGCTGGTTGTGCAGGCATGATCCATTGTCGTGGGCCTGCAACCTATCTATGTCGTCTTGCATGTGATAGATTGAGAGGGTTGCATGTTGGGCCTTCTATATGAGTTCATGGACAGGTTGGGCAAGCAACTATAGCATTGTACGACCGTTAGCTTGGAGAGGTATTATAGTACTCTCTGTACTGTCTTGACTCCTTAGTATTTTGGAACTCTATTTTGAAGTTCAAATTTTGATGTGTCATGTTTGACATTTAAATTCAAATTGATGATTTTTTGGCTTACTTTTCAATTGACTATGGCATGTCATTCCAATGTCACAAGCTTGAGGAGACCCAACACCTCTGGCAAAGTAGATGGGAGTGGTTTCATCACCACATACTCCACTCATTATGGAGGAGTGAGCAGCAATCTGATGATAGGGAGCTCGAAGATTGTTAAGTTTTACTACTTATATTGTATAGCCCTTTTTGATGAATCATGATAAATCCCAATTCTTGGTTTTGTTTTTTTGTGCCACCTTGGCGTTTCCCTTCAGAAGTTTCATATATGCATTTTTTATAACGACAAGTATAGCTATATAGGTGTCTGAGATAACGAAGATGGGGGGATTGTGCAAAGTTGACTTGAAGGTGGACTTGTTTGCATATATCATCATACCAAGGTTGGTGAGGATGACGAAGCTTCATGTTTGTGGATTCCTACGATGTTTGAATGGGAAGGCCATGGAGGCGACAATATGAAGAGCTATACTAAGGTAAGATGCTTGGGACTAGAGTGGGCTATCGTATGGAAAATTACGGAGTATGAAGGAGAGAGAACACTGAGCTTAAATCAATGGAAATAATGGAATGGTCAGATAACGTGGTGGGAGAAACAATAAAGTCAGATAGAAAGGGTATAAGAGATGGTGACCCCATGAAATAATCCACAACCCTATGCCCACCACTATGGGGGTGGCAAGTACAGTCTCTAGAAATTGGCCAAAAAGCTAAGCCATTAAAAATGGCAAGCTCGTGGGCCTCACCCAATAGAAGAAAATGCTCACCATATGCAGAGACCGGGCCACCGTCATCAACAGATATCTTGCCAATTCCCATATCCATACTATCCTCAAAGGGTCATCAGTGATCATATGGAACTTTGTGTTCTAGAGGAGGCCCTGGCGTTGAAATCTCCAGCCAAAAGTATGTAACCATGCTCAGAATAAAGAAGAATATCTGAAGAGAGAGCATCATATGGGGGACCTATACTATTAGCAAAAGCAGAAGACTTCGGAGGAAAATAACAGACTACCAAATACAAATCGCTATCAATCCCAATACTTCGATGAAGAAGTCAAAGCCACAAATAGCATGTATGATCATCTTGTCGAACCAGATCAATGGTAGGCTGTAATGAGTCCCTGTATAAGCATGCTACACCACCAGAACTTTTGCCTCCCACAGATGTAGTCTCTGAGCAAAAAAAGAAAACCATCTAAAACCTTGAACCTCCGGTAGTCCCCTAAACTGACTCTCATGAGTCTCTGTGAAAAGAAGGATATCCCCTTGTGTGATGAAGTATGTTAAATCTCTTGCTACTAACGAAGTATGATGCCATTACAGTTCCATAGTCTGATACGAGGTGAGGTGGATGAAGGTGGTGTGGGTGATATGGCTGGGGTCTTGGGCTGCTCCTACACCCGAGAGCCGCAACTTCCTAGGTGCTAGAGGTAGATGGACATCGATCCAAATACCGAACCTGACCATCTCGATAAATGGCAAAACGTCCTGATGCTTTAGCCTCCTGAAAATTTTCCTTGTGCTCCTGAACTTGGATATAGGTAAGATCCTCATCCAAGAAAATCTGTGTACCTTTTAATTTAGGTTTGAGTCTCAATATTTTGGTCCTTTCCTCTTTTGATTTGAAACGGATAATGAGAGTAGAATTGTCCTTTTTGGTTCACCATGCCTTATCCAATCCATCGGTATTCAAACTTAATGTAGTATCTAAAAAGGATTTTGCCTCTTTTCATAGCATCTTGAGTGTCAAGAACACCTTGAACTTGGACATTGAGAGATTTGAAGTCACGTAGTTTTTCTTCAGAGATGGTAGCTGACATGACAGTAGACATATGAGCAACATTACCGTATTCTTTTTGGAACAATGAAGCCTACGACTTCGTAGCCTCCTTGTGTTCGCTCAGATGTCATTCCAGCTCGTTAATTTTGTTTGTCACTGGGGATGGTGTTCCCTCCAAGGTCTGAATTTTCTGCTTGAGAGCCCTGCTATCTTGAAGTAGCATCGTCATTGTCAGCTTAAGTTGTTGTACCTCGAGTCTTAAGGCATCCACCTCTGCTTTTAGATACCCGTCAAATGCCTTTCTTGGTGTGTAGTGTTCAGCAAGAGAATTCTTAGAAGACAGTGCTTCTGATGAGGGGACAGCAGATTCAGAGACTTCTGCAGCTGACTGTATTACTCCTTCCAACGATGGATTAGCAGCAGCATTGGAGGCAGTGGAGGTGTTGGTAGCAATGGGGATACTGTTGCTAGCGATGGAGGCAGCATTGTTGGAGGTGGTGTCTAACTAATAGTTACTAATAAGTATGAGATACATTTTTTGAATTGTGAGTAGTAACATATTTGTCAATCCTCGTGTGCAAGAACTATCACTCAAGCACAAGCATCACGTAGGAGGAGAGTAGGAGAGGGTGTGAGCTATCGTGCTCAGAATTCCAATGATGAGTTTGAGGCACCATCAAATTTAGAGTACTAAGAGTAGTAGTATGTAGAGGAGGGTTTCGAGGAGATTGATGATGAGGATGAGGATGAGGATGAGGATGAGGGCGATGGGCATCCTACCTTCGAACCTATCGCTCTATCCGATGAGGACTTCTTCCCTAATGTTCGAGAGTAGGCTACACTAGACTTGGAAGCGACAACACCTATTCAGAGGAGGCTCAGGCCAGGAGAGCTTAGACTATAGGTTTTACGTCCATGTCCCACACGTCCATGTCCTGCATATAGGATTCGGCATAATCCTAGGTTACGCCTCATTATTCCGAACTAGGCCAGAAATGCAATTAATAATCTTGTCAAGGCCCAGTCACATAAGTGGAGCTAGTGCATGGGTTAGGAGGGCTATATGAATGGTAATGAAAAGCGCTTTACCTTGTAAGGCCCCAGTGAGCACACAACTTTGTTAAAACCAGGTTAACTCCTGAACTTCCATCTATCACGGCTGCCACTTTACCAAACTGTTTGTGTTGTATTGGCAGGGTGATGTTTCTTTGCTCACTTTCCCAGTCTCCCCTACATTTACTACTTCGTTTGATTCTTCAAAACCGGCGCAAGATAGTGGCTCCTGTTGGACTATTGGTTCAATCTGAGTCAATTTCTCCGCTAATACTTCTTTTGCTTGAGGCACCAACTTAAGAAATTCTCCCAATGTAATATCCATCTAGCTAGATAGAATATTCACGATCAGTTCTATTTGCGGAGCTTCAGGTTCTGTCATCTTGAAGGGTTTTTCGTGATGATGCAACTGAGTATTAACATCTGTTCGTGGATTATGTACTTCGGCTTAGCGGCTTCTAAGGCCTCTTTTTCTTGCAACTGTTTAATCCACTGCCTCATGTTTTGGTATTTCTTCTTTTTTGAGTTGAGATTCGAATACGCCCCTTGATGCAGTAGGTATATTAGTAGATGATGCAGGTGTTGGATCAACAACAACTTCTTTCTGCTTCTGAGCTCTGCTAACAACCATCAATGGTACACTTGGTTCAATAGATTGGGCTTCTGGTCTTTGCTTGATTGTAATCAAATTCAATGGAGCAGTTACCGGCGGTGGTTTTGGTCTTGCTGGACAGTCCTTGTAACAATGTCCATAATCGCATTCCCGACAGAATGGGATAAACTTTCCTTTGTTAGGACATTCAACAACTCTGTGATTTTCGCCACATGCAAAGCATCCAAGTGGTGCTCTAGTCCATTGTCTAGACTGTTGTTGTTGCGCAGCAGCATAGATAGCATATTGCTCTGAAGGACTAATATCTTGATCAGTATTGTAATTCCATTGCTCATTACCAACTGAAGATTCTGGTTCCATTAGATTCATAGGAGGAGCATGTTGTGTTGGTGGAGCTGGCAAAGCTAGTCGTTCAGGAAATTCAAGGCCATGGGCCTGGTTCTTAGCATCAAGTCCCTTCCAGGTAGTAGGTTCCCGATATTGAAGCTTAGTGTATCTTTGTTGGATAATCCGAGGATTAAACGAGCAAAAAGTTGTTTCGTGTCTAGTAGAGTTGCACAGATGACAAATAGTATCCGTCATACGTCTTTTCATTGTTGGACACTCATTTGTGGTATGATTTCCTGCATAGATCGCACACCAAACATTTTCCTGACTAGGAAATGTCTTAGCAAGCTTTTCACCTGCTTTGTCACTCTTAGCTTGCTGCTGTTCCAATGCTTTCATCTTCTCATCGAACTGTGACTGCATCTTTTCCAGCTGCATCTGCTGCTTTTGACCAAGTTTTTCGAACTCATTTATCATCAATTCTGCTGTTGCATTGATGTTCGTGGATGCAATGGTGGTGGATGTTGTGGTAGTTTGCCCAGTTGTATATGGCAACATTCCAATATTTGATTGATCATTTGAATCTTCATCCTCCTCACGTATTGCATCGTCCATAGCATGTTGTAATGATGTGTCATTATTGATTTATTCAGGATCACACTCAGATCTGAGGTGTTTGACCTGTTCAATATAATCTCGCACCATTTCTCTCTTTCCCATTTTAATTTTACATAAAAGTAGGAAAGGATCTTCCGTAAACTTTCTGGGTTTAAATCTTGTTCACCAAAATGGCAGAAATGAACGATTTTATTTGTCCCCACAGTGGTGGACATAGTGTTGTGGATTATCTTATGGGATTACCATCCTCCATACCTCTCATCTTTGATTTTCATATCTCTCTCACCCGTCTCTCTGATCATTCTTTTCTCTCCTTCGCTATCGGCCGCCTCCCATTTGTTTCTATAAGCATAATACATATCAACTCCCTCATTGATTATCAATATAAACATTTTATGAGGATCTGATTTTTGACTCTTGAGTCTTGAGCAATGAGTATTGCTACTTGTAGTTTGTGTTTCAAGTTTGAACTTTGAAAGTTTATCAACTTAATTTTATGGTCCACAATTTTGCTAAGTTATAATGACTCATGAAGTATTAAGTAACAACTTACAAGGTGGACTTTGAGGGGTGGCATTTTCCTTTGACTCTTGAAAATTGAATTCATGAAACAAACATCACTCAGCTCATCAAATGAATGGAAAATCTGGGATATATAGTCTCAAGAAGTCTGTACTGAATTCTGAGAATTTTTTAACATTTCGGCCATTAATTTTGTTTCTATAGCTCTAGTAAACATTCCGTGGTATTCCAAGCACTGAAAGAAAACCATCTCCTTATCCTTGCAAGATTTGTTTTGATTTAACATCAGTCTGTTTCAAGCCTGTGGAATGTTTATCTTGATGTCTGTTTGAAGCAAATCACCAAGGAGCATAATTTTGCTTGCGAAGGCACGAGACTTGTTTTGAGTTATTAGCACTTCTACTGTTTCTTTGTTCCTTTCAGTGAGCTTTCACCTATTTGAATAACACAATGTGAAGCACATGTCAATAAACTATGTAGCTGGGGTGCCCTGAAGCAATGACAGAGAACATCACATAGTTATAAGGCCATACTACTCGAAAGCTGGACTTTCTTGCTGTTATTTGGTCGTTTTGTTATGCCTTTGAAGATTAATGTACTTATGTTTGTCTACTTTCAAGTGTGGGGCCTTTTGTTTAAACTTTATCGTTGAAATCCCATACTGACAAATGGTAACCTGTATAAGCTTTTATGAAGAAATCGTTCTGCCAATAGGAACCCATGCTATTATCTTGGTACACAGACCATCTCAAGTTTCAAAATTTCAGGCAGGAGATTGAGTTTCTGCTTGTTCATTACAGTATTGCACATTTTACAAGATGTGGCATCTTCACATTTCCAGACTGTATGCATATGGCGTACAGCCATTAGTCAGTCTGTATAAGTTTCAACTAATATCAGCTATTTGGGTTCTTCAGGTTCAAGATATTTTGAGAGCATATTTCGACTCCTTCAAACAGCAGGTTCTCCTCTCGTAATCTAGTTATTCTTCCTCTTCCTATAAGCTTTTTGGTCCTACTTCAGATACTGTACACCCTTTATTACAGATTCAGCTGCTAACTCTTTTTTTGCATGTAACCTTGCCAGATTTATTTATTTATTTAAATATATACTATAATCTGTGCTCAGCACCCGGTTGCTTATTTTTAGGCCTTTTTTATGCTTGTCAGTGTCTTGAAGTTAAAGATAGGTTTGCGTATGATGTCAATAGGAGAGCTGATTGGCTTCAACATGACATGGGATATGGAAGGAGGAAAAAAACTGCATGAGCTTTATGCATTTGACCTTCACCTATTTGGTCAAGGTGCTCCAAATTAAGGGCTTTCTTTGAAGATATAGAAGCCTTTCAGCTTCAATATAGCTGAATGTCATTTTTTCAAGTTGACTGTTTATCCTCTTTTGATAAGCTTTGTAGTTCATCAGCATGGGATGGTTCCAATGAAGTGAGCATGTCAAAAGCAGTTGAACCTGTGGTTAACATGCTGGAAGATTGCCGTTTAGTATTATGAACAGTGCAAAACTAGTCAAACAATCAGGAATCAAGTTGACAAAGTTACAGCCCAATAAAACACCAGCAACGTAGGGGAAAATTAGCAGAGGACCTAATATAAAAATTTGAACCCAAGAAAATTGAGTTTCTGCAGCAAGCAGTATGTCCTAAATCACGTTATTTTGAGTATGATCAAGCACCAAGAACCCTGTCATTCGTTTTAGCAGCAAATTCACCTTTGAGAGGCAAATGAGATGAAATTCCAGAAATTTTCACCCTAAAAATGATGTTATGGTTGAAAAATTCTCAGCCTGCAAACTCTTGAAAAGGTAACAGGCTCTTTGATGTCAACTATTTTGGATGTTGGTTGAATAAAGATTTATTTGGCACCCTTGTTTCGAGGTTAAGTTAAAGATGATTTTTAAATGCCAATTCAATGACCGAGGCCTGTAAGTTGTCACTCTTCTAGAGGTATCTGAAAGCAATGTGATCAAGATTTGATCAGACAAGAAGACCCCAAAGTGTAGCCAGCGAGTGCTTGATCATTGAAATTCTTGTGAAAACTCAGCACCCTAAGGATTCTCAATCTAATAATCCCTAGCTCCCCAATTTAGAGTGTGCTTGGAATCCAGCGTCCATTCAGGACCCCATTGTAGTTGTCACTTTTTGAGCTAAGGTCCATTTTATGCCTTCCTTGATGTTGCTTTCAAATCATAACAAGGATCATGTATTTAGGCATTGATTTGCCATCAGTTACCTTAATGTTGATTTACCCACATCGAATGAGGGCTTCCTCTTTGGAGGATGAGGCCATTGGTATACTCTCAGGGTTAGATGTGAAGTCATATGTAGAGCTTCCACGTTTAAAATCGTGGCAAAGGATATGAACCTTTTGTCAAACCATCTAGTGTTCCTTTCCTCTGCTTGAGGTCTCAAGTTCAATTCCACTTAGCTGCAGAAAAGACACAAAAGAAAAATAACAGGCTGTCACAGTGTAGACAACAAAGTTGCTTGAGATGGGGCATGAGGGGTGCACAGAATAAGGTATAGCTTTCATTGGGACACTTTATTCACTATAATTGTTCATGAGGGCAATTTTAGAAAGTATGCTTTTGATATAATTTATTTTAAAAGATGTCTTTTTTGATAGGATCAATTCTAGTAATTTCCTTGTTTTCTCTATGCTATTTTTCCCCAAGATATACAAGATATGTAGAATTGTCATACTGATCAGTGCATAGCCTGTGTAGCATGAGGTTAGAGCCTCGGTGTAAATAACCTGAGAGAGCAATAAAGCATTGACATTATATGTATATATAAATTTCCAGGTCCTTGCAAGGACATATTTCTACAAGTCAAGTAGGCTTGTTGCTAGAGGTTTAATCAAGCTGCGCCCTTCACCATATGCAAGAGGAGGTGGAGACTTGATGGACCAGCAAGTTGAGCTTGACCGTCGTATTTTGGATTGGATTGTTGGCTTGGACACAGAGATGAATGAGCTTGTGGAAGGAAGTCATCTGTACAAGCCTAAGGTCGGCACTCTTTCTTTTTGATGCTTATTTTATTCTCGTCATTGGATTTTCACATGGAAATTTTGTGAATGTCCTCTGATCAATAGTTTTTTTTTTTTTTTTTACTATTTGAGTTTTGTTGTGTGAAAGCAGATATCTATGGAGCAGGTTGTTCTTCCAGATGAGCAGAAACAATTGCTTCTGCGCACTGTTGATAACTTTTCAAAGTTTAGGGAGTTCAGAAAAAGTGCTGGACTTGAAGATGTTATAAGTTATGGTGCAAGCCTTGTCATATTGCTGTGTGGAGCATCTGGGACTGGGAAGACGATGACAGTCAATGCCTTGGCTCAACATCTTGGTAGTACTCTCAGTACAATGACACGTTATGCCTGATTTTTATGGACCATCAGAGCATGCCCTTTTCTAGATGGGTTCTGTATTGTTTGTGTAATCTGTGAATCCTGTTTGCAAACTCATGTAGGCAAAGTTGTTATATTGCTGTATACCTTTTGGACTATTAGACTAAAGCAATGATCTATTCCTATGCAGGTAAACGGGTCCTTCTGGTTGATTTTCATTCGCTACATTCTATTACTGGAGCCAGTAGCCGTGATGATCATTCCGCTGACGTACGAGGACTTTTCCGAGATGCAGATATGAATGATGCCATAGTATTTTTTGATGAGTGCGAAGCCATTTTTGCCCAGGTTTGCATACAATGTCCATATCTGCAACTACATATTCAGCATGTGTGGAGAATTACCTTATGCAAGTTCCCTTATATTTAGTTTGGAGTGTGTCTTGAAGCTTGACTGTTCAGCTCAAGTGCATATCATAATAGGACAGCTGAATGTGGATGATCAGAACTTTTTCCTGAATGTGCAGAGGGATCGTGGCAGTGACAGACTGCTGGCTACTTTGTTGACAGAAATGGAGCGACATGAGGGGATAATAATGCTTGCTACCAATCGGCCTCTGGATCTGGATGAAGCTATGCATAGACGTATAACGTAGGACTTAACTTGGAAAATATTTCTGTATGATGAATGCTGCAACTGAGATTTTTGCAGCAAATAGTATGTCAAAAGAAAGCATTGAATTCAAGTCACAAACGAGAGAAATTTCTGTGGATTTTTATGATAACAATTGTCTCAAAAGGAGGTCACTGCTGTATTTTGAATACTCTGTTCTGAAGTAAATCTGCTTGACAGATGCGTAAGTGAGTTCCATCTACCCGATCACACACAGCGTCACAACATATGGATGGTTGCATCTCAACGACTTCCTGTCAGCAAACAGATCGATTGGAATCGAATTGCTCTCAGGTCTTTCTTTGACAGACTCTATAATCTGAACTTTGATGAATTAATATTTCGTTGTGTTTTAATCCTTGATAGCTGATTTTGCGCTTGACTTGACAGGTATGAGCTAACAGGGGGATACATAAAAAATGCACTAGTAAGTGCTCTTCTATTGGCTATTTCAAGGGATGATGTCAACCCACTCGTTACAGAGGAAGACATTATTGAAGGTTGCCGTATGCAAATGCGTGGAAATTTGCAGGTGCAGTGTATTTTTGTTTAGAGCAGCTATTTTCCTTGATCACTTCTCTTGATCTAAAGCATTAATGGTTTATTTGACTTGTTCAAGTGGACTCCTCTGTTGAGAAAATCTATAGAATAGACTGTATGCAATCTTTATTATTGTTCGCAGCGAGAGAGAGAGAGAGAGAGAGAGAGAGAGAGAGAGAGAGAGAGAGAGAGAGAGTAGAGACTGTCTCTGCCGTCTGTGGCTGGAAGCGTTTGGAATCTCGGCCTCTCCATCAGAGTCACTGCTCAAGTCTCCTCTTGCCTCTGTCCTTGGCGGGATAGGCACGCACTGATGCTCAGCTGTATTAGGGGGGCTATGTCTAGGTCCAGTCTCTTCCTCCGCAGGTCTGACATCTCCCAAATCATCAATGCGACACATCTGGGGTCATCATATGAGATCAGGGTGGAGAGTGAGATTGGATGCTTCTGAACAGGCAGTAATATCTCCCTCGTATCTCATAATATGCTGGGCATGTGATGGTGAAATGTGACTCATCGTCTATCTCATGTGTATCACACATACTACAGATCCGGGCCTCCCTCGGGGTGCCACTATATCGGCCAGTCTCAATGGCTAGTTGATGTGAAAAAACCCGAAATTGACCAATTACAAGCTAAGATTCACTAGCTATTTTAGAGAGCAGGACCTAAGCTAGAAAGCAAGAAGAGAGAATGTTTAAGGAGGCTAAAGAGGAGCAATCATCATAAACTGAATAAAGGAATACAATGCTGCCCTATATATACCCTCTCCCTGAATCAAATAGAGGATTTAAAAAAGGGAGGGAATAGGATTTGGAGGGAAAATAGTGCGTCTTCCCAATAGGAGGACCCCCACTCCAAATCAACGTGACCAAGTCCAAAAGATATGACCAAATAGGGCCCAAGGCCAGTATATGAATAAAAAGGGCCCTTAGGCCTGCTTATGCATAATAACGAATAAAAGAATGGACGCGATGAATGTAATGAGCTAAGTCCATAACTCCTCCCTGCAGAAAAACAAAGCCCTCCACCGGCTAGCAAGCATAATGACTATCTAAAACAATAATGTAAGCATGACATAACAACAGTAGAAACAATGGCATGACGTAAAGCATCAAAAGTAGTTTGACACTTAGGAGTCCAAACAAAGGTATGAGACTTCTTCAGTAACGAATGAAGCGGAGCAGCCACAGTGGCAAAATACTTAACAGGACGATGCATATGGGTAGCCATACCTAAAAACATACGAACAAAATGAACATCGGTTGGGACAGGCCAATTCTCAATAGCCTGAACTTTCCGAGGATCAAGACGAATACGTCCACCACAAATAAGAAAACCCAAAAATTCGATTTCAGCCACGACAAAAGAACATTTGGACAATTTGGCGAACATTTGATGCTTAACAAGTAACTCAAATACAGATGATAGATGTTTCACATGATCAGACAAAGAAGTAATAAAAACAAGAATGTCATCAAAATAAACTAATACACAAACACCTAGAAGAGGGCGTAAAATATTATTCATAGCATTCTGAAATGTGGGTGGATCATTCTGAACACCAAATGGAAGAACACGAAACTCATACAAACCTAAATGAGTACGAAATGTAGTCTTATACTTATCAGAAGGACACATCCTAATTTGGTAGTATCCAGAACGAAGGTCAATTTTGGAAAAGATGGAAGAAGTGCCAAGCTGATCAAAAGGGTCATCCATGTGAGGTATAGGATACTGATTACAGATAGTAAGCTTGTTTAAGGCACGGTAGTCAATGCAAAGGTGTTTGGTTCCAACTTTTTTGGCAACAAGGAGGACAGGAGCACCAAAGGGACTATGGCTAGGAACAATGAGGCCCTGACGTAAAAGGGAAGCAATCTGGAGTTGAACCTCATCACGTTCAACTTTAGACATACGATATGGAGCACGAGAGGGTGAGGTAGCACCAAGAATAAGATCAATATGGTGGGTGACATCTCGTAATGGTGGCAGAGACGTGGGTTCTGAAATACCGATGCAATAAGTCAGAAATCACCTGAGGAAGAGGACCCATGGATGGGGCAGGAGGAGCAGCAACTGATGTACTCTGAATGATAAGAAGAGCTGCACCCTGAGCCTTTGGTAGGCTACGCATAAACTGCTTCCCGGTAACCAATTGATAGTCACCCTGGGAATCAATACCAGAAAGTAAATGATGCCGACCAGCATGTGTAAAAGACAGTAAGTGTTGAGAATCATGTTGGCGAACCAACCACTGTGGGTCAATCATAGCCATACGAAGATCATGACGAAAAGTAGGCCATAAATGTAACCCCTCACGAGTAGGCTCAGAGCGATAGACACGCCACCAAGTCTGAGCTCGACCATCTAAATGTAATGCAGCCAATTGCACTTTCTGGGTGTCAGTCTTGGGATACATAAGAAAATAGGTCTCTAATTTAGAGAACCAATTTTCCAAGATATTCCCGTCAAACGAACCAGAATAAGTAGTAAGCTGGATGCGATCACGAAAATCATGAGCAAAATGGGGCTTACCTAAAAAAGTAGGAGAAGGAAATCTTGGTGGTGCGGAGGGAAATCTAGGTGGTGGTACAGAGAAGACCCGAAAGGAGACCCATAAGGACTAGCACTATATGAAGGGAGACCAAACGTACTACCAAAAGCACCTCCTGAAGATGGAGATGGAGCAGGAGCAGGCATAGTCAAAATAGGAAATAAAGGTGCTTTACCAGGACGATGAAGAATGTCTGGGGGGGTGGTATCTCCTCCTGGTAGGATAGTCTCAAGGCTAGAAAGAACACGATCAATACGACTCTCAAGATGATCCATGCGGGCATCAATATGTGTAAAACGATCATCTAAAGAGCTCCGCGGTGGGTCTTTTGATGAAGAAGTCGCCATAGGGACTAAGGAAGAGACAAAACCTGAGGGAGAGGACGTTTGTCGTCACCCCAACTTAGTCTAACTTCCACAATCACCAAAAATGGCACAAAAACAGTCAATCAAGATGGATAATAATCAGAAAATAAGGGGCTGAGAAAGTAGAATAATGGACAGCAAATGTGCAAGGCCAATAAGTAGAAGGGTTCTAACAAAATGGAAAAAGGAAAGAGGAGGGTGTGAGGCAGAAAAATGACAAATATGAGAGGGAAATAGGGGGCTGGAAAAGAGCAGTATGTGAGCAAAAAGACAGCAAGTAGGTGCAAAAAAAAAGGAAGTGCAAATGGGCGCAAGCAATACCTGGGTGGGTGCTGATTCGTCGTCCAATCAGTAGTGCCAACAAAGAGAGGTAAAAGTTGAAGATATGACAGAATAGATGCACCAACTAGCCACCAATCTGAATTCTCAACTCGCGCCAAATAAGCTGAAAAAAGTGCTGAAAGAGGGCACTAGACAACCGACAAATAATCAGCAGGATGAGCAGCAAGTGCCTCCAATCAATAGCCAAAACTGACAGCAAGTCGGTAAAGAGAACCGCTGAAAATGAGACGGTAGTAAGGCGCTGGGCAGTAGCTACCGAATCTGCAAAATGATGAGTAAAATAGCTGAAAATAATGGTGATGTAGGGTGCTGGACGGCCTCCAATCAACATAAAAAATGGACAGCAAATTCGTGACGAAAAGTGTCGAAAATGATGAGGTAGTAGGGGGCTGGACAGCAGCTACCAAATCTGCAAAACCAATGAAAATCTGCCGAAAAAATCGACGAAAGTGATGGGTAGTAGGGCGTTGGACAGCCACCACCAATCTGCAAAAAAATGACGGAGAAAATCGATGAAAGTGATGGGTGGTAGGGCGCTGGACATAGCCACCACCAAATCTGCAGGAAAGTGCTCTGATACCAAGTTACAAGCTAAGATTGGAGGGAATAGGATTTGGAGGGAAAATAGTGCGCCTTCCCAATAGGAGGACCCTCACTCCAAATCAACGTGACCAAGTCCTAAAAATATGACCAAATAGGGCCCAAGGCCAGTATATGAATAAAAAGGGCCCTTAGGCCTGCTTATGCATAATAACGAATAAAAGAATGGACGTGGCGAATGTAATGAGCCAAGTCCATAACTTGACCCATCACTATCCGCAATCTGGGTGAAATACTCTCCAACAGGTATTCAGGCACTATGAGGCATCCAACTAGATCTCAAGATAAAAAATGTGTGCGACAGAAATTTCTCTTGGTCCTCAGCGGACCTGGCCAAGTGCTCTAAAGATATGCTCTATACAGGTGCCCCCGGATATATCATATACTGATGAGTGCCAGTAGGCAGGTCAATGATTTGAATACCCACCGTAGAAAGGAGACGACGAGCCTGGGAATATACCATGAAAAGGAGTGTCCTCCCTTAGAAAACCATGATAGTTGATGCCCTTGGTCATAAAGGTGTCATGATGAGGCAAGTGCCGTCTGTATGTATCTCTACTCATCTGTGGGTAGCATCATGATACGTTGAATATATAGGATATGCTGGAAGATGGCGAATAGCTGTATGGGTGGAATCACGAACTTTGTCAGTATAATTTGATGTGGGACAACAGACGGCTTAGCCCGTATCATCCGAGATAGCATGAGAACCTGCAGTCGTGAAATACTGGCCCAATCAGATGATGTAAGACCCGTACACCATACCTCTGCTGCATATAGGGTTGTGGGGGTAACGAGAGTATCAAAAAGCTGACATTTACTTGGGGCATCCCGAATAAACCGTCTGAAACAGAAACGCTCTAACTGGACAAGGGAGGCGTGACCCTTCCCAAGTGTGGCGGAATCTGCCTGTCGCATGCCAAAGATGGGGCCTGTAAAAAGCACGCCAAGGTAAGTGTAAGAAGATACAACCTCCAAGGGCTGCCTATCAAAGATGAGTTCCTGGCGCTGCATAAAAGCTCTTGATGTGTTGAAAACCATAATTTGGTTTTCAATATGTTAACCCCCAATCCCCATCTATTGCATAAGGCATGAAGACTATCTAGCTGTCGTTGTAATCCCTCTGTGGTAGAAGATAAGAGAACCACGTCATCTGCACATAAAAGTATAGCAATCAAAGATGCTCCCAAGCCGGCAACCTGTGCCACCACATCCCTCAATGACTTTCTCAAGCTCGTTGATATATAGCCCAAACAGGGTTGGAGATAGAAAACTACTCTGTTTCATGCCAATAGTGCTCCAGATATGATCTGAGATGCCGGTGTCACTCCGAAAACAGCCAAGGACTCTCTCATATAGTGCCATCACTACCAAGATCGTATCAGTAGAAAAACCAAGATAAGGTAGATGCTGGATGAGAAGGGATTGTGGAACAGAGTCGAAGGCTTTCCTGAAGTCAACAAAACAACAGTAGACCCGCTCTTTCCTGTGTCTAGCCTCCTCAATAATGGCCCAAAGGGTGAAGATATGATCTGTGGTGGAGTAGTGTGCCCTGAAACCTGCCTGGCCCAATGCATGTAATCTCCTAGACTCTGCCTCAGAACTAACTGCTGACTGGAGGATGGTGCCGTATAACTTAGCAACGATATGCCCAATCATAATGGTGTGATAATTACCAGGGTCCATGGAGTCACCAGTTTTATGAATGGGATGGATAATGTTGGTACACCAGGAGGAAGGGAAGCCGAAGACAACTGCTCGATTGAGCAAAGTGGCTAGGGTAGGTGATAGTGTGTTTGTAGCATGGATTAATAGTTCGGATTCGAGGTCATCAATATCACGGGTGCGACGGGTTTTCAGTCTCTTGATGGCCGTCAAGACCATGTCCGAGGTGAAGAAAGTGAAAGTAGTCAGCCGGGGAGAAATGGAGATGGGTGTGTCTGTGGGTGCAGTATATAAGGTAGTGGCGTATGTAGTCCAGGTATGAAGGTCAGTGAGGGGAGGAGGTGGGGTACGTATTATGGTTTAAGTTTGGATCAATTTCACCATGTATTTTGGCGCCACGCAAATTGCGTCGTGCAACATTGTATTCTCTCAAAGTACAAATAGGATTTCCACGTTTGTAAAACATTATAAAAATCTAATTGTAGGGGTTTCTTTTAACCTTGAGTAGGCCCATAAGTTGTACATGGGGCCCTAGGGGCAATTTCACATGCTACCAACTATATGTTCGAGCTATGTGATTTTTTCATGTTGTAGGAGGGCGCATTTTTCCTAGTTAGGAAGCTTGTGGACCAAGGCAAATCATGCCAAGTATCATTGCATGAAGAGAGAAAGTGCATGCTTAGCATGTGGACACCTACTACACCTACTTTGACACTTGGAAGCCATGTACATCCCAAAATTGTTTGCTCTAAATCTATGAAAGAGACCTCCTCCTCCTAGTGGGCACACTTTTTGGATGGAGAATTTTTCTCTCATATGCTAATGTGTTTTGCTCTCTTGTGTGGTAGAATCTCTTGCTTATTAATGCTAGTATAATGCTGTCCTAGATTGTTGTTTTGTTGGATCTGATTTCTTCCTAATGTAATGTCCTTCATGCTAGAAATTTGTGGAAAACAAGCATTCCAGATCCAAGCAGCCAAATTGAAGGAGCGAAATCAAGGATTAATGATGCTAGAATGCCCTACAACATACACTATCATTCTAGATAAGGAAGCAAGTTTCTGTCTTGGTTGTCCTCCATAGCCAGCAGATCCGATCACTTCAAAAAGTTTGATCTATTCATTGCATGTCGACAAATTTACAATTTGCTAAGCAATTTACTTTTGCATGTGCAAGTATTAGTCCATGCATGTTGCATGCATGTCTTCTGATTTTTCAAGATTGCTTGCATGTTGCCATAATTGCTTGCATGTTAGTGGTTTTGATCTATTTTGAGTTGTAGAAGACCATCGAGGATTCCTAGGTTGGTAAACCTCGATTTAAAGATCCTTTTCTATTTCTATTCTCAAGTCTATAACAGTACGGGGGATGGATTCCCTCCAGAAGGCACCGGTGGAGGAACTCAAAGGGAATTGACTAAGCTTTTCCTTTTTTTGAGTTTCATAAACCCGTTTCTTCCGGCGGAGGGCATGATGGAAAGATCGACGAGCTGCAAGAAGATGTGTTATGCAATCTAGCTTGGGTGACTTGGAGATGAAGGAAACGACACTCGGCGTCAAACCAGGGAGGTCGGATAGGGTGTGGCGAAGTGGGTGGGTGCTGATGTGGTTTGGAGGGAAAGGAAAATGATGCAGGGAAGATAGCTTGTTTCCAACGGTGTGTGGTGTGGAACATGACAAAAAAATGAGCTGACGGCCTCCTGGTATGTCCTGATGTGGGAACGATCAAAAGTGTACTTGGGTGCACGAGAGATGGGTGGAATAGTGGGTGGTTGGGAACTCGGGATGGAGCCCATACTGAAAGATAGGAAGGAGTGATCGGAGAGGGTAGTGGGAAGAATGTGGAAATCAGACATAAGTGGGATAAAAGCTGGTGACCCCATTCGAAGGAAGGAAATTTGGGAATTTCAGTCTGAGGTCTTGCTCTTTTTCTCAAGTGTCCTCTTCCTCGAAACTACCTTTCCAACGAACTAAGTACTCAGTCATCCCACGGTTTTTGAGCCCATGTTCACGTACATCAACATGGCTTGAGGTTCAGAAGGTACAATGGTTGACAGATCCTCTAACCGCACTAGGTCATCCTGTTGAATCAAATTATCCTTTCCACAAAGTCATTCCTTTAAACAACTGACATGGAAAATTGGATGTACTTTGATTCCTTGAGGAAGATCTAGTTGATAGGCATTCCAATTGAGTTTCCTTACGATACAGAAGGGCCCACTGTAAAAAGGGAAAAGCTTAGGACATTTTCTAGTCCTTAGTACCTTAGAGTCTTTTGGATGCTTTGGTTAAAATGAACTGTGCTAAACAATATCATTTTGATTCCCCGTCCGAGGTAGCCCACAAAATCCATGGAAATACTTTCCCACTTTGTTTCAGGAATTTCCAAAGGAAGTAACAAGCTAGTCGCCTTAAGTCTTTCAGATTTATTTACCTGGCATTGTCCGCACCTGGGGATGTAAGCCTCCGATTGATCCTTAATCTTTGGCCAGTAAAAGTTTCTCTTTACTAGATCAATTGTCCTTTGTGTGCCGGGGTGCCTTGCGCAAGGGCGATCATGACATTCATGTAGGATTTGGGCTGCAACTCGTCATTTCTGGCACACACAACCCATTCCTTTTGAAATAGTCTCTTAGCTTATCCCGAGGAGAAATCTTGGAACCTTGCATTCCAAGCTCAATGCGAGGTCTAGAATTTCCTGCCATGACATGTAGCCAAATTTGACCGAAGTAGTATAGATTGTTAGGATCGACTATGTTTAAAATCGAAGTTGTAGACACTAAAGTTTCCTTGAGGTAAGGGGCATCTATTTTTAACAGTTAGTTTGTTCAATTTCTTATAGTCCACACAAAGACGAGTTCCTCTGTCTTTTTTATTAATTAAAAGTACAGGTGCTCCCCAAGGGGAATTACTAGGCCTAACATGGCCCATTTTTACATAGTTTTGCAGTAGCTTAAACACTTCATCCTTGTCCTTAGTGCTCATTTTGTATGGGTACATTGATATATGTGAACTTTCGGGAAGAAGTTTATCTCATCGTCGACACCCCGAGAGGGGGGGAGACCCTCTAGTACATGTTCTAGGAAAACGTCACTAAATTCCTGTCAAAGTCTCCTAAAGGTTTCACCAAACATGCAGAGGTTGATGGAACCACTGCCACCTATCTAGAAACAGGCCCCTCACCCCTTACTTCGTCCAACCTGTAAACAATTATCAATGAACATTCAAGTCTCAAGAACCCGAATTCCGATTTTCGATTATCAAACTCAAAATTGCAAATACTCATTACTATTAACTAATCTCATTATTCATATCAGTTGACAAATTACAATGAACTGAATGAAGAATCAACTTTCAACTTGAACGTAGTATTATACTTGCCAACATCTATGCTTGTGCAACTCTAAAGCTGCTCTCCCAGCCATCCATGAACTCATAGAGAAGGCCTAAAGTGCTACCCTCTCTATCAGTAAGGCTCAGAAAACTAGTTACGTAGTTAGTAGTTACGTAGTGGGGGTAGACCTTAGGAGCTCCAAGCTGGAATGGGACCTGAACATGCTCAGGTATAAGTAGAGAGAGAAAAAATAGGTGATTATGATTACAATAGTTTTAAGGTCTAATTCCAGTAGTTTCAGATCTTATTCCAGTATTTTTAGGTTCATTTCAGTTTTTTTTTTGGCTATTCTGGGCAGCGAATCGTAATTTTGAGACTTGCGATTCGCCATTCACTATACCTCCAGAATCGTGATTCGCTACAACTAAGCTATCAACTAATAACTTCAAACTTCAAAGTAAAAACTAATCCTAAACCCTAAGTCCTAACTTCTAACTTCTGAGCTTTAAGTTCTAAGTTCTAACTACTCTCTCTCTCTCTCTCTCTCTCTCTCTCTCTCTCTCTCTCTCAAGACTCAAACACACATGTCCCATACTACCCTCAATAGTCGAGACATTTACAAATGTCAAACACAGCTCAAACACTCCCTCTCCCTCACACACAAAAACTTTCCCTCTCCTTCACACACACACACACAAAAAAAAAAAGATCCCTCTCTCTCTCACGCAAGACTCAAACACATGTCCCACACCACCCTTAATCAGGACACTTAAAATTTCAAACACAATTTACAAAGCTCAAACACTCCCTCTCTCTCAAACACAAAAACCCTCCTACACACACATACACACCCCCGGGCTCTTCTCCTCATCTATCATGCAAAAACACTCTCACACTCACCTCTCGGGACGTCATTTTGAACGTCTATTTCACATTTCGAAATGGGTCCATTTCGAACATGGCGTTTTGAAGAAGGAAGCTTATGAAAAGAGATGGAAGAGAAAGCAATCCACCAAAAGAAAGAAGAGATATGGAAATCCAACCATTCTCCCCTCCCCTCTTTCTTGAATCCCCACATAGGAAGAGAAGAGTATGGCCAATTCGGGCTGCCAAGTGGACAGTTAGGCTGCCACACAGGCAGTGAGCTAGCTGCCATGCAGACTGCTGTCCTCAAGAAAAGTCAAAAACATCAAAAAAGGCCAAAAATGGCTTCAAACCTAATCCGGGGTTTCTTGCGACAATTCAAAAAAATTTAAGTAAAAAGCCAAAAACTTGGTGTGATGGAACGGTCAAACCTGACACACGGTTCACGGTGGCTCTGATACCAGTTGTTACAAACCCTAAAATCGCCGGGTGTTGATCAAGCACAAGAAACCGAACGCTCACGTTCCACCCCACCAGAGGATCGAATCTAGATCCACCCTCCATGCCCTGGCCTGTGACCTGAAACAGTAGGATCTGACCTCCAACCCTAACAACGTCCCATACCATTGCTAGAGCTCTCAGCCATTTCCTACCTCTAGCTAGCTCTCATCCTGGCTATCAAAGTTGCATAGGCCGTTTTGGAATGTGTTCTGGGATTTTGACTCAAAACATGACGCTGGAACGTTTTTTATTTTTTTTTGATATGGGTGTCAAAAAACATGTCTTCGGAAAAAAAATTATGTACTGTAGGAGCCTACTTATCGCTGATAATACCTAGATATTGCTGATTTAGTGATTCATGATGCATTGATTCCCTGATTCTCAGGGACAGGACGGTGCTCAGAAATCCCAGCCCGGATCCAAGATCGGCTTTGCATGTATCTTCATCTTGCCTGTCCCATTCTTGCAATATCCTCTACCTTTTGAGATTCTGTTGCAGCCAGGTGATGGAAAGATACCAAAAATAGCAAGGCATTCAAGGCCGACCCGAGAAGCCCAACTATTCTCACAGAGCAAGTTAACGAGAGTGCACATTAGCAAGTCATCAAACTGTCATGACCGTGTTATGTGGAGGCTTTTTGCAAATGTCAGAGATGTGGATATTTAGAACACCCCATGCATCATATCTATTGCTGATGCATTGATTAGACATGCACTAATTGGGACCCATACTGAACCATCTAAAATCATAAGAAACTGTACTGAACCATAGCAACTCACAGCAAACCATTAGAAGGAACCATATTGAACCATTTGAAATCGGTACAGGAAGCATAGGTATCCATTTCCTTTGATAGCAAGTTATGCTTTGCCTTTAAGGCTATTAGTTGATCCATGATGGGTTGCTCAAGGCTTGCTCAACATGTTGGAAATTAGTTGATCCGTGATGGGTTGTTCAAGGCTTGCTCAACATGTTGGAAATTATCAAATTGGTGCTATTGAGCAGCTTAAGGGTTGGCAAACCTCCTATCGGTCCACTGTCCATTATTTCTATGAAACAATCCGCTATGCAAGCATGTAACTATAAGGCCAATCATTGTTGGAGTGTGTGGTAAGTTTGCAGTTCACAGACATTGCATTTTGCGAGACCTTAGAGATACCTAACACCTTCGGCCTGTTTAGCTTTGACTGTCAAAGGGAAGACTGTGCTCGAGATCAATGTGAGTATGTGTTGTTAGTTAAAGGGCTCTCAAAGTAGTCGCTTGCATATATAACTGCTTTGAGGGTATGAACGGCTAAATGCAAACATTTGCAATTTTATTGCAAATTTTTTTAGCGTTCCGGATAGTGGAACGCTCGCGTTTTGGAACCAGTGTTCCGGAACGTGACCCACATGTGCATTACCATCCACCTTCTCCTAGGTAGATAGAATGAATGGTAAGTGAGATCTTCTCCCCTTTTACACCTCGAAGGTAGAAGTTTCCATGCCAAGCACATATCCCAGATTACGACAAGTGGCATGCATGTGGTCCACGAGTCACTGGACAAGTCAACCCAGTCCAATCTCTAGTTTCAAGTTGAGTGTGGGAACCCCAAGGGGTTGGGTCCCTAACAACTCAATTGGCAGTCCCCCTAGCAAGTACAATGGCTTACAGATGAGTCAAGGCATATGCTTTCTACAAGCAAAATTTGTTGAAGAAACTAAAAAGACCACTTAAAAGGTGCAATATTCAGAGATATTTTTTTTATCTAGCAGGAAGTAAACAATCCCTAAAGCATGTATAGATAGATATCTAGATCAAGAAAACACAAACCATATTCATATTTAGAGTCAATTCACATAACTTGTGCCTGGGAACTGGTTGAGGGTGTGAGGCAGTGCAGCTTGAGACCAAGAAGCCTGTCTAGTGTGCCTAAACACGGAGGTGGAGGAAACTGACCAGCTTATAGAGTTTAATGTCTCGAGACCTTTCTTCTTCATAGGGGTACTCGGGAACTTCTAAGCTTCATTTGTCTAACTCTTGAATGTAGCAGGCTTCTATTAGAATTAAGAGAGAAATTAGATTTGCTGATTTTTGTCAAAAGGATATCTTTGG
The DNA here is from genome assembly GCA_029204225.1 of Diphasiastrum complanatum. Classification (NCBI taxonomy): domain Eukaryota; kingdom Viridiplantae; phylum Streptophyta; class Lycopodiopsida; order Lycopodiales; family Lycopodiaceae; genus Diphasiastrum; species Diphasiastrum complanatum. The sequence goes on along the minus strand of CM055109.1, from coordinate 19,846,763 downwards.
CTAGTTGAACTCTCAGGTAGCTGCTTTTAAGTGCGTTAATAGAGCATGCAGTCTGTGCACGAGAATACCGACATTTGTTTCTATTCTATTCATAGTACACATTTGTGCCTTTTTATGTTTCTTGTCTCGAATAACATACTAATTTTTGTATGTCACAGATGAAATCGTTCTCTCACAGGGTCATCCCAAAGATTGCACTGGATGACTTGGTCCTAACTGCACGCATGCGTGAGTATATGGATACCATTGTAAGTTTTGAAAAAGCAAGGGCAGTCTTACTAGGACAATGGGGATTTTCTCAGGAACGCTTGGGCACTGCATGCTTGTTCTGGGGACCAGTTGGCAGTGGCAAGTCTGCGTGTGCCGAGGTAAGTCCCCCATTTTCATATTTGTGATACCGATGCTTGCTTCACTGACCCATTTGAGAGTTTTTGTGTCTATTTACTTGTCCTTAGTTTTCTGAGATCTTTTGCACATTTGAGCTTAAATTCCTTCGGTAAACTGATTTAGTGTTTGATGAAATTCTCAGGCGATTGGACTTGAGCTTGGTCGCCCTTTGAAGGTAACACATCTTTTCAACTCCCAATTTCCGATTCCTCTAGGATAGACTTGTACAAGTAAAGACAGCACCCTTTGAAGGTAACACAGCTTTTCAACTCCCAATTTCCGATTCCTCTAGGATAGACTTGTACAAGTTAGTATTTGAAAGACAGCATTTGTCTACGCACTTGACTGGTATCTTCTATCCTGATTGCTCTTCAGGTAGTGAACTGTGCACAGTTGTTATCGAGGGACAGTAACACCAAAACTGGGATAAACGTCAGCACTGTGTTTAAGGATTCACGGCTTATGGATGCAGTGCTTGTCCTTGAAGACTTCCAGGTTTGTTAACAGCTGGAGTATTTAGTGCACTGTCAAAGTGATCATTCATTATGAGGGGGAATATGTTGGACACATCGAACTTGCTTTCATGCCTGACAATTTCTATCCTTTTCATATTTCACTTTGTAGATCTTCAGATCGGATGATGACCCCTGGGATTCATCTAATGTCAGTGCATGGTCACATGTCGCAATTGGGTTGCTGTTACATGAGCTGGAGCAGTTTCCAGGAATTTGCATTTTGATTGCAAAAGTTGTTCAGGTCATACATTTTCTTTTTCATCATCACAGTGTGGACTTTAGAGCTTTAGGCACTGGCTATTAAGCACAAAGAGCCGGAAATCATGAGCGAGTAAGGATGAACATTTGAATTTTGAGTTACTTGTCTCTTAAGATGGGAAAGCACCTCAATAACATATTCAGATTCTCTAAAGTTGCAATATCAAATTCACAGAGGTGGTGTATCTCAGTGTGAATCAATTGTATGTCAATGATCTCTGTTCTTTTCAGCTTGTTTCCTATACGCCTGTTGGAGACAATCGCCCACTGCACGGTGAAGCTCCCTATGACAATTATGATTGATACCAGCAGAGAGAGAGAGAAGAAAGAAAGAAAGAACTTTATTAATGTCCTTTGAGATACCCTAAGGTACATAGGACTAAGAAAAGGTACATGTCAAGTGTGAAACTATAGGAGCTTAAAGCTCGAAAATCCAAAAGGACTACTAACTGCAAATAAATGCTATATATGGCTGCATGGAAAGTGTGCCTGGTCGAGAGAGAGAGAGAGAGAGAGAGAGAGAGAGAGAGAGAGAGGAAGAAGAAGAAGAAGAAGCTTTATTAACGTCTTTTCCATGCCAAAAGGCATATAAGACAAAAGAAGTACATGTCAAGTATGTGGTAACCATGAGAGCATCTAAAGCGTCTCCAAAGTTGTAGTAAAGAAAAACATCTAGTACAAACTAAGATAAGTACATACATGAAAAAGCCTGTGCATGAAAATCATGTGTGTCCATGTCAAGATGTTAGAGAGAGAGAGAGAGAGAGAGAGAGAGAGAGAGAGAGAGAGAGAGAGAGAGAGAAAGAAAGAAAGCTTTATTAACGTCTTTTCCATGCCAAAAGGCATATAAGACAAATAAGTACATATCAAGTATGTGGAACACATGGGATCATATGAAAAACGTCTCCGAGACTAAAAGAAAAGCATATAAAATAGTTCTAAATACAATTACCAGTGTTAACTAAACCAACATGTATGAAGCCATAAATGGCTATGTATAATGGAAGCAAGCCGCAGATCATGTCCTGGCGGTGATGCTGCTACTACTGCTACTGGTACTACTGAAAAAAGATGTAATACAAGATGCAGTGGCCAGTGAGACTGAGATATGTTGCCGATGCCGAATGTAAGAGGGTCGTCTCCTCGTGGTAGGACGAAGAGGTCTAGCTGCTGGGTAATGCTGGGAGGTGCGTTATCTCTGATCTCTGTGGGAAGTCGTGACCTCATCCTTGTCATCATCATCTGAATCTGGGACTGGTCGTGAACGTCGTCTGGAGTAAAAGGAGGTAATCTGAAGCTATGTGTCTGGAGCAATCTGACGCCGAGGCTGTAGATCCCATCGTAATAGAAACATCTCTTGGATCATAAGTGCAACACAACGTGGATCCTCATAGGTAACAAGTGAACGCAGTGTAACTGGTGTATCCCTGAACAAGCAATAATATCTTCCACGAATCTCATAATAAGCTGGGCAAATAAAAATAAAATGCTCCTTAGTCTCTACAGCACCCAGGGAACACTGCTGGCAGATCCTGTCCTCTTGTGGAGTACCCTGAAACCGACCAATCTCAATCTCAAGCTGGTGTGAAGAGACACGGAGCTAACCCAATATGAATCTGAGACCGTGTGATAATCCACATCGTAGGTAAAGTGGTAGAAGTGGGGACCTTCAAAAAGTGAAGTCGATAAAAGTCGGGTTGGACCCCCAACTGGCCACGTCAGGCTCGCTCGAGGTAATCTCTATAATGAATCGTCTGATGTAGTCATGGGTACCAGAAGGGAGAGTAGTGATAGAGATACCGAGTGTGCTAAGAAGTTTGGAGGCCTGAGAGAACCAAGCCACATGGTAGCCCTGACTGTGAAGACGCTGAGATGAAATAAGAGCAGCCTGAGTATATCTCTGCTCAGAGGATTGGAACGCATTGACGCGCTGAATATATGTGATAAGCTGGAGTAAGGCATCAAAGTACATAGGCAGAACCGCAAATTCAGCAAGGATGATCTGGTGTGCTACTAAAGGCTTAGCCCGAATCACGCATGACAGCATAGTGATCTGTAATCGCGCCCAGTTAGATGAAGTGAGGCCCGTACACCATGCAGCTGATGCATATAGCGCTGTAGGAGAAACGATGGTGTCAAAAAGCCGACACTTACTCGAGGCATCTCGAATAGACTTACGGAAGCAAAATCTCTCCATCTGGGAAAGGGAAGCATGGCCTTTCCCAAGCCTACTAGAAGCTGCCTGTCTCATACTAAATATAGGACCAGTAAAAAGTGTGCCTAAGTAAGTGTAGGATGGAACAATCTCGAGTGGCCGACTGTCAAGAAGGAGCTCCCGTCTCAACATAAAGCTCCTGGAAGAGTAGAGAGAGAGAGAGAGAGAGAGAGAGAGAGAGAGAGAGAGAGAGAAGAAAGAAAGATTTTATTAATGTCTTTTCCAAATAGGCATATAAGACGAAAAAGTACATGTCAAGTGTGTGGTATAGTAGGAGCATGTGAAACGTCTCCGTAACAGAAAAGAAATGAAATGCTAATCCTGATAGGCTTCGCAAGAGTTTGAGTTTGGACTTGTAACTATAAGACCATTCACAAGCTCATTCTTGCTCATGTCATAGAGACTCCTCATATTCAGATGATACATGCGTTTATGCCAGAGATTATTCTCACTATCGGATGCATTCAGTACACTATCGTAGCTATTGATGATTTTCGCTTGATACAAGTTACCTTGTCTTGATGCGACAGTCAGCAGCTTATTCGATCTGTGCTTGACCATTCTGCATGCGTTTCCATTGAATAGGACTCGTATTCCAATATCTGCTATCCTCGATACAGAGAGTAGGTCTCCTCAATGTGGGTACATAGAGCGCTCCATGTAGCTCTGCATGTCCCGGCAGTGTACGGAGTTGAAGAGTTCCGATGCCTTCGACATCGTGTCTACTTCCATCTCCCAGTATCAATGTTCTTGCGTTGTCCATTGCCTTATAGTTCATCAGAACATTCTTGTTGCAAGTGATATGAGTTGTGGCTCTTGAATCAATCCCTATGTCGTAATCTTGCTGTGCGTAAGTTGTGGACTCTTCATCGACAGCTGTGAATGCATTGTCGTTCTTGTCACTATTTTTAGAAGCTCAGTGACATTCTCCTTTTCATCTTTATGCTTTCCTTTGGGATTAAACCAACAATCATATGCTGAATGCCCCTTTTTCTTGCAGTGAGTGCAAGGTATATTTGGATTGAACCAGCATCTGTCTGTTGTATGTCCCGGCTTGTTGCAATGAGCACAGGTAGAAGAATCTTTGTTGTTGTTACCCTTCGTTGAAGACTTCATTTGAGTCTTATCAATCTTGGGCTTGTTTTGGGTCTTCTTTCCCTTTGTGCCTTCTCTTGGTCTCCTTTTGTCTCTCCTTCATCTCTCATCAATCTTTCGTCAGCTACTAGATTGATCGCTCTTTCAGATGTCATCTTAGGTAAACTTAAGATGAGCATTCTTAGCGACTGATAAGATGAGGGTAGTGATTTCATGAAGTACATCAGCTGCCGGGGTGCTGGGACTTGGTACTCTTGTCCAGATGCAGAGAGCTGTGCGAAAATTGTCTTGATCTTCTCCCTGATCCAGCTCGTTTCCATGCCATTGCAGACATTGCAGCTGATTGTGGAGGTGCATGACTAATGCAGTTGTCCTCACTTCATACTTTTGTTTTAGCTTTCTCCACACTTCATGGCTGCTTTGCAGTCGTCAATCTACATGATGATGCTTCGTTTATGGAGGATACGATGATCGCCATTGCGCGCTCATCTTTCCTTACCCATTCTGCCCTCCTTGGATCTCCCTCTGGAAGTTTTGGCTTTGTGAGATCTGTTACTGACCAGATCCCTTCGCCTTTTAGAAGTGCCTTTATCTTGAACTTCCAAATGCGGTAGTTTGTGCCATCAAGATTGATTGTGATCTTTGCTTGAATTGTAGTAGCCATATTGTATCTAATGAATCTGCTCTGATACCATGTGGGCGGAAGCGTGTGTAATGGGTTGTGCAGAAATTGCAGGCTCTAGATTAGCTATTACGAATCACAGACAACACAACAGTCAATCAAATGCATGCAATGCAAAACAATGTTGGCAGAACAAAATATCTCTTGTATTTCCTTTTCTTAGAGTAAGTCGGCAGTGCGGCACAAACAACACCATAAAGCTCCTCTTACACTTCTCTTTTTGTTGTTTTTCTCATTTGTGGTTAATTTGGATCTCTGTTCCCATACATATATTCCGCCAAGGGAATTAAAAGATAACTTAGCTAATCATTACAAAAATGTTTACGTTAAACTACCAACTAACTACCCGTTAACTCTTCTAACGTTGCCTACGGCTAATCGTGACATTTTGCTTCTCACGACTGCCAAGTTTCGAATTCGATAATTCGAATCACCCGACAGTTTGTTGGTCGATAGTTCGACTGCCAATCAATTGTGGCCAATCAATAGTTTGTTGGTCGACGGTCATGTGAGTATGTCATTGTCCAACTGTAGGTGTCGATGGTGTGTCTCGACCTATCGGTTGTTCAAGGAATGTGTCGAAAAAAGTTGGTTGAGTTCACCATTTCCAACACCATGTCCGCTGTACATAGGCGCGATAAATAACTCTTTGAATGTATGGATGAGATCCCTCGGGTAACTTGGAGATAGACATGCCATATGTGCGTAATAAGCGAGAAGCCTGCGAGTACTATGAAGACTAGTGACCTCGGTCATGTAACATCTGAGAGAAGGGGGGGGGAGAGGGGGAGAGAGGAGTATTTTGATAAAATGTGTGCACAATTGGAAAATGATGATGCGGATGGTTCTTCCAAGAAAAACCATAACCCTAACCAATTATTTGTATTCTATGTTTTTCTAAGCTACTCTACACTATACTATACTTCCGTGCACAAAGCACAATGCTCTTTTGAAACCGTAAACCGACTTTCTTTTTTGGAGGAAAAAAAATGGAGGTTCAATTTTGAATGTAATATCACATGGAGCATCTTGATCTAGTACAACAACAAGCATCAAAGTGAAAAACCATAAGAATCTCCAACTAAGATAACTGTATGAAGATCAATAAGTCAAGAATAAGATGAATCACAGACCCTCTTCTTAATGGAAGCGTAAATGGATCCCCTACAAAGAACTTGAGAATTTTAAAACAACCAGAACAATTAACTACAAAATATTTTTTAGTTACGCTGCTTCATGTTCCGAGGATCCTTCCAGAGGATTAGGTTAGGCCATATATCAACCTTACACAAGTCCCAAGAACGCTCTATGCACTACCACTTGGCACATGGCCCAGTTAAATGTAGTCTTATCTCTAAAGGTCCATTTCTATGAATGATCAAGTAATCAGTAATGTTTGAGGTAAATAGTGAAGTTCTCTAATAGCGAATGTCAAGATTGATTTTTAAATCACGATTTGAATTTTCAACAGCCAAAACCTCGAATCTTCTTCCTCCCAATAATCATCTTCCTCAGTGCTAATAAATGGTGGGGCTCTATCTGCTGTTTAGCAGATTTGGTCCGAAGAGCCCAAGTAAATGTTTGTATGTCTCCTTGAGTCACTAAAGACAATGTTTGCACTGGTGGTAATAAATGATGTTTGGTAACGATGAAAATGATGTTGAGATGAGAAAAAGCTGTAAAAATAAGATATTAGAAAGATGAAGTTTGACAAACATGTAGATGTGAATAGAAGATACTGCAAAGAGGAATCTCCAAAAGTTGTTCAGAACTGTAAGGAAACCAAAGCTGATCTCCGTAAAGTAACTGCACATTGTGAAGTGAAGGACATTCACTTACCACCCATCCATAGAGTCACCATTGACTCACCCCCTTGCATCAAAGCTGTTGACATCTAGTCATGCCTGATCAAGCCTCCAATGATAACCAATGTCCCATAGCATGGGCCATTGCTCTTGGCTTTCACTGGCATCATGCATAGGCTAGAGATACACCCTGGCCATGCATGTGCTTGTACCGTCAACCAAGTCCTGTGTAGACTGAATGAATAATAAAGGGCTGTCGTACTTGTGTATACAGGTAGGTCCCACCTCAAGCATGGTGCATGCCTAGATTTGTGACACGAGGCAGTAAGGAATGTTGACACACGGACACTATTTCTGTAGTGGCTGACAATGATTTTGAAATAAAAATTCCAGACTCTGGACAGAATGCCACCAGAAATATTGACACGCGGACACTATTCCTATCGTGGCTGACAATAATTTTGAAATAAAAATTCCAGACTCCAAGCCAAAGATATGGAGTTAAATGGACAGAATGCCACCAGAAAACATTGGTGGGATCATCATGGTTGAGAAATGCCATAAAGAGGCAGAAGAATCCCATGGTGTTGGTCAGAACAAATAGATTAAGTCATTAAGCTAAATATTGGACCAAGACTGCCACAAAAGCATCAGCAGGCCTGTCATGGCTGAGCAATTATGTAATGAAATCGTAAAATCATTTATATAACAACGAACCACGCAAGCATGTTTAGAGCAGCCTAAAAGATCTTGCTAAAGCAGTTGCAGCTGAGGCAGCAAATTGTTTTTGAATGTTGGAACTTCTACTAGCAACAATCTCTATGAACCACCTGTTAAAGAAAACGGAAATATACAGTTTCACTTGGTACCTTATCCAATATCTCTCTGCAACAGATGTCTTTATCTACAAGAGCACCCAGACGACAGCAAATCATTTTTTTGAAATTTTTGCTAGAGCGGTTACATTGCTTTAAATAGTCTTAGATCGTCTTTTGATAAGTTGCATGTTTTATGATCAGGGAGGTAGCTTTCATCGGCTTGATCCAGAACTAGTGCGCAGGCTGAAGTTTGTTGTGGAGTTCAAAAAGCCGGACCAGAATGTTCGATCTCGCATGTGGCAAAAAATGCTTCCAGAAAAGGTATAAGTTCATATCCCACTTGCATTCGCATTTATCAGAAGGCTTGGGTTCCACATTCTCTTGCCTCATTTTCCACCTTTCTCCTTGGTTCTCAATTTCTAAAAGCCTCATCATCCTACTTGGGAATCTGTCATTTCTGAATGAAAAAACATGACATCAAGATTGAAACCATCAAACAACATCACATCACATTAAAAGCATTTTTTTGCCATGCTTGTAAACGTGGGAGGGCAGACCACATACCAGACGTGTTTGAACATTTAATGAAAGGAGAATATTGTTGTCAACCACCATCTCTTGACTCTCAAATTGATCATGATTTACACCACCTTTTCTTTTGGCAGGCTCCCCTGGCCCATGATATTAACTTTGATGAGTTGGGGCGTCGGTTTGATTTCACCAGCGGAATCATAAGCAGTGCAAGCGTCAGGGCAGCTGCCAAAGTAAGTACACTGGATGCTCTGCAATCATTGATGATGGCCCTTTTCTTCCAGGGACTTGGGCTAAAATATCTCCGGGTGCATTTTCAGAGGATCTATCTTTTTATTCAATGGAAATTCAGACGTTATTCTCTGTGAAATTTGAATTGACAGGCCGCTCTTCGAGCAGGAGACAAACGAGTTATAACGCACAAGGACCTTGTGGAGGCTGCAGAGGCAGAAAGTCTTCACCTCAGAGATGAAGTAAATGAAATAATGCTACGAGCATTTGTTTGAAAGCATAATAGAGTCTGGGAACTTGCTCTGGCCATAAGTTCTATTTTCACCCTCAGATGATGGACTTCTTGATAGCTCGTGTCCCAGTGTTCATCACCCATCAAGAACCTGATAAAACAAAGGATTCAAGCATCTGGAGGCTGCTGTTGGTAATGAAAGGAGTAAGAAGATTTTCCTCTCCAAATCTAATTTGGACCTTCTGATGCCATTATCCTTATTGAGAATAGCTTACTTTGGAAGGCTTGCAATAAGTCTCCGAGTAATTGTTTTCTCATTCTGCTATAACTCAGAACTTTTGGTGCAATTGGAGCCATTTTTTGACCTGCTACAAAGCAAGTGGCAAATTCCAAAAGGATTGCTTTGGGGAATGGGTATGAACTTGGTGGTCAAAGATTAAATACTGAACTAATTGTTACAATAAAACCCAATATTGCAATGCTCTCGTTTTAACCAAAGCTGCTATGGGTCCTTACAAAGATATCAAGATAAAAGAGACACTGCCAATTTCATTGTTTAGGAATGCCAGTTGAGCCCAGCCTGGTTGATTGGACATGTCTTTCCCAATGCGCTCATACTTCAAAACATTCAAAGCTTCTTCCCTCTGCTGATTTTGTAGGACACTTTACTAGCAAGTCAGTTACCATTGGAACTCGTCAAGTTGAAGTAACACTGTTTTCAAAGATTACCTTACTTTGTACTGTAGCAGCTTGTTTTTGTCAGATCTTTCGAAGGTGGAAACTTAGCATGTATGTTCAAGCAAAAGCAGTTGTACAGCAGCTCGGTTGCTGCATGACCTTCTACACTGTTGAGGGAAAAAATTTAAAGTTCTGTTAATTTAGAGATTGTGCTACGGCTTGATGGCACTATTTGTTTGGTACCATAATCATGCTCGAAACGTTCCATTTCTTTTAAGAATTTATGTTACACAAACCTTTGCAATACATATATCTGAGAAATGTTGATCGCCTTGAACTCTGGGTGGGGGTGCAGACACATAGATGCATCAAATTACGAAAAATGCGTTTTTTTCCCTATGATTATTGTTCTATCATGTAAGCATGGTTAATACTCGTGAAGGTCAGTTACAATAGATAGTAATTTGCTTTTGTTCTTGCTTCTTAATGATAATGTACAAGCTCAATTTTCTCTCTGCAGTAAATGATAATGCTCTCTCCCATTTTACGTGTGGTGATGCTCCTTTGTATAGTTGAATGTTGTTGTTCATTGCTGTGGTAACTAAACTGGCATCTAAACCTTCCAATAGAACCCACTAGCTACACAATTAATAACCAACTTGCAGTACCTTTTTCTAATTAATTTCTTGCAAATCCATTGCATATCTCCAAGTTGTGCTGTGACTTGGTGACACTGCAGGTCCATCTCGAATGATTGGTGGTGGTTATTGACAATTTGATGGGTGGTTCTTTGAACGATTATACCATAAGCTTCCAATCATGTAAGCATATCAACTACATCAACGTTGTGAGTTCACAAAGAGGCTATTGTTCATAGACCTTTCAAGCTAAGCCTCGTGATAAGCTAGGTTGCTTCTTTTAAGGAGTGTTGGTCTTCGTGTTGAAATTTGTCACGACATGTGCACGCAACTACGTATATCGGATTCAGACCGACTTCTACAATAGCTAGTGAATGGATCTAGATTAGCAGAGAAATAAGGATGGAGAGGATATAAATCCAACACCACCCCTCCCCTTAATCTGGATCCTTGAACGCCTTGATTTTCAAATTCAATGATAGCACAAAAATTCTTGTGTGTTTTTTTATGTAACCCTTTTGTAAATATATTAGTTGCCATGTACTGGGTTCTGCAAAATTTCAGACTTACCTCCTTGTTGAGTATCTTGCTCCTGATGTAATGGTACTTAATCTCGATGTGCTTGCTCCTAGAGTGAAATCTAGGATTGATCGAATGCAAAAACACTCTGATTGTCGCACTGAATAATTGTTGGAGCAGATTGTTTGAGACCAATATCAGACAATAAATTCCTCGACCAAATTGCTTATTTAGTAGCTTGAGAGACCTGCAATGTACTCAGATTTTGTAGATGACATTGCAATGGAGGTTTGTTTTCGACTATTCCAAGATATTGGACCATTATTGAACATGAAGACTAGTCCAGAAGTCGACGATCTTCTGGTGTCAATATCACTTGCCCAATTTGCATCTGTATATCCTTGAAGTGTATGGATATTGGATGAATTGTCATCACCGTAGTAGATATAGAGGTCAATAGTAGCTCATACATATCTGATTACTTTGAAAAGAGCTTTCTAGTGGGTCATACCAGGGTTGGCCATATATTGGCTCAAGGGACTTATGGCTTATACAAGATTGGGCCTGGTAGAGATCATTGCATACATAAGGGATCTGAAATATTCTTTCGATATGTATCAGTTGTCGGGGCAGAAATTCTAGACTGCATCCGGTCCTTGCCCTTCAAATCAATAAGCTGATCTTCAACAAAAATCACATCCCTGTTAGTGAAAACTTTACAGATTTCTATATTGTACAGTCTATACATTTCATGAGAAGTATAGTAGCCAACAAAAATAGTTTTGAATGAATGTTCATTTAATTTCTTTTTGTTGTCCTTTGGGACATGAGCATAGGTAGTGCATTCGAACACTCTCAAATGTTTCAATGAAGGCTTGGATCCTATCCAGACTTCATGAGAGGTTTTGTTGTCAGGGAGGCCTTTAGTTATACATCGGTTCTGCATGTAGGTCGCTGTTGAAACAGTGTGTTGCCAGAACGATTTGGGCAACGAAGCATGAGTTATCATGCATTTGGCAGACTTGATTAAGGTCTTGTTCTTCTTTTCTGCCAGTCCATTTGACTGTGAAGAATAGGAAACAACAAATTGTTGTTCTATGGCATTGGTTGAGCAATAGTCGTTGAACTCATTTGAGATGTATTCACCGTCGTTGTTGCTCCTAAGAGCTTTGATCATCTTGCTTGTCTACAACTCAGCATTTTCTTTGTATTTCTTGAAGAACTGGAAGGCTTCAGATTTGTGCTTCAGAAAATATACAACAGTTCTGTTGGAATAGTCATCTATAAAAGTAATAAAGAATTTAACACCAAGCAGTGATAATGTTTGCATTGGGCCACATATATTAGTATGTACAATGTCTAGCAAATCTTTAGATATATATTCTTAATTTGACTTGAATCGCCTTCTTGTCTGCTTTCCTCTTCCTATGATACAGCTCTGGCAGACTGGTGGGTCGATTATTCGATAGTCTAAATCATGAACTGAAGAACGTTTAGACATGTTACCTATCGATATATGATTAAGGTGACCAAGTCTATAACGCCAAATCAATTCCTTTTTTAACAGATGTTGTGAACTGCTTAAAGCATAATTAGTTACAGAGTTACAATGACTAAGCCTATAGAGATATCCTTGTCTCTTTCCGAGTGCTAGAATCCTCTTTCTTTATCAAGAATACAACAAGAATCTACCTAAAACTTTATCTTATGTCCTAAGTCTGTAATTTGATTGACCGACAACAGATTTGTCGTCAAGTTTGGGACATACAATGCATTTGGTATCAGTTTCGATAGTCCATTCTGAAAATTCAGTCTAACAGTACCTTCACCTTCAATTCAGTGTGAGCGCTTTCTCCAAGGTGAACAAATTTCTTCGTGCTGTAGTAGGTGAACCATTTTTTATGGCTTGTCATATGCTGCGTTGCTCCAGAATCGAGGAACCATTCCTCCGATTGTTCGACATGGTGATGGTTGACCATGAAGGTTTCATGCTCGTCGTCGTAGTCTTCTTGGACCTTCTGCTTTGTGTTTGCTGCATGGGCTTGTTGATCCGGCTGCTTCTTCTTGTCGTTGTTGAACTTCAAGATTCGATAGTCCTGGATTTCGTGATCCGTCCTCTTGTAGTACTTGTAGAAGAGCCTTTTCTTGTTCTAAGCAGGTTGCTGACACTGGGTCTTCTGTGATTGTTGTCGATTTGTCGGACAACTCTCTTCTTCTGTTGCTTCCTTGTGTTCTTCTTCGAAAATAATGTTTGTCGTTGATGGAGGACGAAGATGCTCCATTCTTTCTTGTCTCCTCCTGCAGCAGCATGATTATGACTTTGGACAATGTAATTTCTGAGCATTAGAGGAGTTTTGAGCTCCAAAAAGACCCTTTAAGAATTCGTGCAAGATGTAGTTTATATTATTAAAATATCATAACATTAATACTTTTGACTTGCCATAACTTTTTGATCGTAGCTCAAAAGTATGTCATCTAACATATCATTGGAAAGCCCTTGTCGAGCGCTTTCCAATGCACCAAATTCCGCTAAATTTGGACTTACCACTAAAAAGTTATGCCATTTTTAGTGTGGAATCGAAATGTGGTCTCAAAAAGTTACGTTACGTAGATTTCAAATTTGAGTGTTTTGATTGGTCCATGTGTAAGAAAAAATTGAGAAAAAATATAAAAAGAATCTTTACAAAGGGTCTTTTTTGGATTTAGAACTCCTCTAATGTGTGTGCAAATCATCATCACCCAGTTTTCATATGAGGATGGCAGACTGAACAATAAGGTCATTACAACGTCAGAGTCTTCGATCACTGAACCTATTGCCGCCATATGCTCCAACAGAGTCTTATATTGATTGATGTGATTCTGAACATAATCATCTTCTGTCATTCTGAGTTAAAAGAACTTTCTCCTCAGATGCAGCTTTGAATATCTCTCACTTCGTATAATGTGTTTAATATATCCCAAGCCTCTTTCGAAGATTGGGCTTGTCTGATGTGGCCAATCTGTTGTCGGAGATGTTGAGGGAGATCAAGGCGAAAGCCTTGCCATCCCTGAGCTTCCACTTTGGAAATGGCTTGCTCATCAACACTGGGAAGTAGTTCGGTTCCTGTGACTATTTCCCAAAGCTCTTTGGCCATCAATACTAGTCTCATCCTAATTTTCCATAAGTGATAATTCGAACCATCGAGTTTGTCTATCATTAGAGAAGACTGTGATTGCGAATTCATCTGGAAATTCAAGATGAGTGTATGCAGATAGTAGATTATATGACTGAAACAATTATAACAAGTGTCTACTCTTTATCAAGACAATCGTTCTGATATTGTAAGCTCTAAGCTCGTTTCAAAACAATCAGAGAGTAAAAATTACTACTCTGATACCATGTTGGGATTCGTCGCGGCACACGGCGGAGGCGAGTGTGCGGAATCCTCGGTGTATGCAACTACGTATATCGGATTCAGACTGACTTTGACAGATCAAAGTCTACCCTACTTGATCACAGCTTCAAAGTCACTGGATCGACACGATCGATTCCATATCCATGCACGAATTAATTGGGTTTTAGATTTAGCTTTGCGGAAGCGTATTAGGTGCAGAAACTACAGCGACAAATCAACATTGGCTATCAGTCATATGAACAATTTAATCTACGAATAAATTTATCTGCATGCATGAAGCAATCTGAACATGAATAGAATGAGCATTCAATCATAGCATACATGACCTAGATTATGGAACAATGATTATTCAATCATGAAAAAATTATAGTCTGAATGCAGACAGAATCACGTTCTTCTTGAATCAATACCCTGTAATAACAGAGAAAAAGAACAAAACAATTGCACTCTGGATGTTCGATTGAGCGACTTGATAGATAATTGAGCTAAGCAATCTCTTCTTGTCTAACAGAGCAATTGATAAGTTGCTAGATATATTCACATGGCTAACTAATTAAAAGAATACTTATTTTGTACTTTAAGGCACTACATGTTGTTGGCAGTCACCTTCGGTCAGTGTTGGAGATTATGTCCGGTCTTGATGAAGGTACTGATGAGGTGCCAATTGTTCGAGTCGAGTTTTGGAGTTGATATTGACATCCGAGTAATTGGAGAAGTCGAATTGTCGATGTCGGGTGTCCGACACGGGTGTCCCCCGACGCAGTCGGTGTCGGTTGAGTTGATGTGACCGACGAATAGTCGAAGGATGATCAAATAGTCGGTGTCGGCTGAGTCGTCAGGACACTGTCATCTGTTCTTTTGTATTTCTACAGAGTATGCTTCTATACAAGTATTTACAAAAGCTAGTGAATGGATCTAGATTAACAGGGAGATAGGGATGGAGAGGATAGAAATCCAACACTTCGAGGCTTGGGCCATGAAGTGTGTTATGGCTTCTTATTGTGTTGAAGGACAATGGATCTAAGTTTACTAATGATAGGTAAGCAAACTATCTTGCAACTTCGTCGACTAGTTGTAGCTTAGTTGACTTAGCAGTTATTGGTTTTCTAGAACCCAGGTTCAAATCTTGGATGATGGGTGTTATTGAGGAAGTGCCCTCATGATGAGGCACGTTGTAAAGAGATCTTCTATGAAACAAATCTTGTATAGCAATTCTAGTTGCCTAGTATTACTAGACCATAAAATGAAATATCGTGGTTTTATCATATCTAGTTGCATAATGAATGTTATTATTAGTGTAATGCTCTATACACTAGTGACTTTTGAATGAGTTCTAAGGTTTGGCTTTTGTTTGTAAATTCAAGGGCGATCTTGTGTGGGATGTTTAAAATAAATGCAGATTCTAGAATAAGCTTGGTGTCAAAATTTTGGACATGTAAGCCTTGATCATTGAATTGTATTAACTAATATGATTTTTTAATAATTGAAGACTCAAATTATGAACATGATATACCATTTATTTACTTTAGAAATAATAAAGTGTCAATTAATATTAGACAAACAAATAACTCAAAATTTTCTAGGCTTTGACAAGGAAAATCAAACACAAAACCTATAGTCATGCTCTAATAAATGATGTAGCTTCTTATCGCTTTTTGATAAACATCCATCTCTACAAAACCGGCTCAACTTTAGTCTTCATATGTGGTTTTTATGTTCTAATGAATGATGTACATTCTCACTCCTCTATAAATACTTGGTTCAACAAAAGTGGCTCGTCTAGCCTTTGTAATTTCTTGTCGAGTTGCTCTTATGTATGCATTACCAATTAGTGCTCCTTTTGCTTCTTGTAACACCAACTATGACCAATATAAATTATGTTCCTTTTGTGTTGAATGCATTAAGCTTAATGTAGAAATTATTATTGTTGAGACACCTTTGCGATTCCTAAGTATTTGTAGTTTATCAACAACAAAAGCACACATTTTGGGCCTGTAGCAAGATGGTCAAAGAGCTTGTAGCATTTTGGGCTTGTAGAAAGATGTTCAAAGAGCAAAAGGAACTTTATGGAAAACCAATTAAGAAAAGAAAGGACGTCGGTGAAAATAATAGACAAAGTATGGATGCATAAATGTGGAACACATTTGAGAAAAGACATCGTCATTCTCAACATAAAGATAACGTTATTGACAAGACATCATGTTGTTCATTAGGATGAGGGGAGGGACTATCTTAGATGTTGCATTATTGTCAACCAACAAGAATGTATCTTAGTTATTTATAGATGGCATAACAAATTTATTCATAAGATAATAAGTCAAAACCTCCATTGCAACAAGTGTGGCATCAATGACATTCTTATAGTGAATAGGTTGTCGAAGAAAAGATGTCTTTTTATGAATAAAAGATTTTAGAGGATGGTGGTATGTCTCGTTTGTAATGACAATGCCATGTAAGCATGGATGTTGTCTTGCACATGCTCGTACAATAGCTAACAACATTTTTTCTATACTAGAATAGCTCATTATGCCTTGGTAATACTTTGGCTAATAAAGCAAATCGGTCTTCAAGAAAAGTCATGTGAACTTTGTCACAAGAATATTGCACAGAGAATTGTGTTAGGATATCTGCATAGCAAGAGAAGTTGAGTAAAATCAGGATATTGCAAAATTATTGGGTGAGGACAAAAGGAGGACCATTTTTTTTTTCTAGATGAGTATATGCTTTGTTACATTCAATTTTGGACATTTGCCAAAAAAATTTTACTTAGAGAAAGAGCTTGCAATTTGTCTCTTGAAAGTATATATTTGATTCTACTTGTCCACATGAATATCTCTACTGGCGTATTGTAATATGCATTCTCAAATATCTATTTGACGATTGACAAATTGGTGTTTGTTTGTTTTTTTTGTCTTCTTAGAAAGGGACAAGCTTCATGCTATTTCGCAACTATATTTAGCTTCCCTCTCATTAGGATCTTCATTTGAGGTATTACAATTTTGATCAATAGATCAATACATTTATGCTAACTCTAGGTACTAGAAGTTAGCTATATACAAAGGTAAAAAAGAGATGGAAAAGAGATCTACTTGTCTCTCATTAGGATCTTCTTTTGAAGTATTATGATCTTGATCAGATTAAGATGAGCACAATCTTTACATTGGAATGAAAATATGAGCACGATCTCCAAATTCGAATCGAGAAGAAAGCAAATTCATGGAATTGATGTTATAGAATTGGTGATATCATACCAAATAAGTACATATTTGGTTACTACAATTGAGTTTCTTTTGAAAATTTTGTTCTGAATACTCTGATGCTTGTAATCACTTTTGTATTTTTTCTTGATGATGATGTTATATCATTTCCATATGGATATCCTTACTGATTTGGCCCCTTCAAAAAAGACGACCAAAAACTTTGATGTAGATAGAAAGCCTCCAAGTTTGACATTTGGCCTAGCGTTAAATTTTGCATATTTCTTCACATATGGCACATAACTTCTCACATAAGTTTAATGGCTTTTGGGAATATTTGAATGTGGGATTGAGGCTTGCATTTGACTTAGACTTGAGACCTATCATGATGATATTTGTATTTAAATAATCATTCATAGATTCACTAGTATAGTGAAAGTGTAAATTTTGGGTACACTACGTTTTGTGTCAAAATACGTCATTCTAGACACATGTGGATTAATAACACTAGATTAGATTGCAAATGACTTCATTTTGTTTTGATCATAATTGATC
Organism: Diphasiastrum complanatum; assembly: GCA_029204225.1. Lineage (NCBI taxonomy): Eukaryota > Viridiplantae > Streptophyta > Lycopodiopsida > Lycopodiales > Lycopodiaceae > Diphasiastrum > Diphasiastrum complanatum. The sequence continues at coordinate 19,829,012 of CM055109.1, read as the reverse complement.
AAATCTACTCAAAGTACATTCATTATATTCGATGCAAGTGTAGTTTTGAAAAATGATTATAGATTTCCATCTTCCAAGTATCACAATTTAAAAATAAGGATGAAGTCCCTCATCATTTTAGTGATTATCATGGTAGGAGCTGAGGCTAGACCTCCTCATGTACAAGAACATGTAGAGGTTGATAGAAGATCTAGATTAGCTCTTCATTTTTGAATCAATGTTGGCTAGTGATATTCTCAAGAAGGTTAAGGCAATTACAACAACAAGAGATACTTGGGAAACACTCCAAAGAACTTATGAATCCAAGAACACATCAAGGATGTTGAACTTGAGAATACAAATAAATCAAGTTGATGGCTTGATGATGCATATGAGTAATCTTATGTACTTAGAATCAAGTCATATGATAGTGACCTAGATTGCATTGGTGATTTCATAAAAATAAAGGAACTTGTACAAATTCTTTAAAATGGTTTTGGACAAGCATATGAGAATCCAGTCTTAAGTTATGTCATTAAAAAGTACATGCCCATCTTGGAAGATTTGCAAAGTGTCTTACTATACAACGAGCATCGAGTAGCATATGAAAAGGCAAGAAGGAATCAGACATCCAACTCCAATGTCATTGAAGGAGCTTTCTCTATCACAAAGGGAAAGTGGAAAGGAGAAGCTAAAGGAGACAAACAAGAAGTAAAGTGGCTTTATCAAAGAAAGAGATAGCACATTCTTAAGATGGAGGCAAGATGTAAAAATCTCCAATTCAATGTTTTTATTGTAAAGGCAATCCAAACGAATGCTTTAAGAAGAAAAGGGAACAAAAATTCTCCAAAGAAGGTGGTTAGCAAGGCATATTCGCCCAAGATGATAATAATGAGAATGTTCTTATTTTGAAAGTTGTAGCAATTCATCTAGCCTTGTTTCTTGCAATGTTTATTAATGAGGCTAGTGTTAGAGTATTCTACTATTTGAGTGTTTAAATAAGTCTACTTATCGGAGTGGTTCAACCAAATAATTGATCTTTAATCTTCATCCACTCTATTATCCAATTCTGTAGTTTTGCTTGTGTTTCTACACAATCTGCACAAGTACTTAGAAATTGCTCACATGTGTCATATCGGGCATCATCCGACATATTGATGTCACGACAAATCGAAGACTTCAGCCATGTCGATGAAAGACAGTTGATTGTTTCACTTGAATTGAAGCTCAAGATTTTCCCTAACCATCTATCAAGTAAATTTCTGGGAAGACCTAACTGGATGGATGCCAACTCATTATGGCCAACTGGCTATTGCGATCTGCGACCTAATTAGCCATCCTATTGGATGTGTGTTATTTGCTTAGTATAAACAACTGACCATTAAACAATTCAATAGCTCATTTTTCTCTTTAGCTTAGTTTCAATCTTAGCTTAGAGCTCAAAGTATTGCTACTCGTGATTACTGCTTTTCAGCAAAAGTGCATCAGACAGAGTTTTTAGTTATTGCGTTCAACATTATGTCAAAAATGTATGCATTTTTGTGATTGTTTGTAACTGATAATCTCTTATGGTCTTGTCTGACAATTCAATTCTTCATTGTTTGGCTACGTAATCACTTTAGTACTAGCGATTTCAAAGTTAGTTGCTAAAATATTGAACATGACTTCTGTCATTATGTTTTGTTCAATATTGATAGGTGTAGTCATGCATTAGAAAAGTAGGCTCCATTCCGTTGTGCTCGATAAGACGTTCATAGTCTTCGACTTGTCGTTAATGCATTCTCTCTTTCCAACATGGTATCAGAGCATATGCTATTAAAATCAGAGCTCTAATACTTGATATCTTTTGCGATATCAAATCGATATCATTAGATACTTTTCATAGTATCATATTCCTCAACTTGTGGTATCAAATTTCAGTATCAGATAATTGATTTCCAATTGTAGCGCGACACGACATCATTCTTAATGTCATCGAATTATCAACAAACTAAAGTTCCAGATGGATTCTCAAAGTAAAGTCGGTCTTATCACAGACAAGTTGAATGGATCCAATTACCACTCATGAAAATTTAAGGTGAAGACCTTAAGTTGTGGGATGTTGTCATAGGTACAGAAGTGAAGCTTGAAGATGACACAACCAACTCAAAGTGGAAGTCAAAGGATGGTAAAGCTTTTGCACTTATTATTCTCAATATATCAGACACTCAGATTGGCCTCATATGTGAAGCTCAAACTTCGAAAGAAGTATGGAAAATCCTGAGCTCACTATATAATGTGAGAGACGTAACTTCCAAGTTATATCTATTCACTTCAAAATCACATTAACCAATTTTAAGAATCTCTTGCAACAGATAAGCCACTGTCGGATCAATCATATACAATCAAGACACAATTATGACATTGTTTTCAAGCTTGCCCTCTACATATGAGAACTGGGTGATGATCAATATCGACACACTCATATTTAACTCTCAATAGAGTTCTCACTATGTTGTTGCAAGAAGATAATTGAAGAAGTCAAGACGCTTCGTCGACTTCATCATCTCATGCTCTATATGTCAACAAATGCTCAAAACAACAGAAACAGAAAAGCTCTAAGCAGTCTGCATCAAATCAAAAACTGACACAAAGTCAAGAGCAATTATCAAATCCACAATCAAAGAAGAAGATGTTTTGTAAGTATTGCAAACTGACTAATCATGAGATCCAAGATTGCAAGGTACTAAAAGCAAAGAATGCCAGCAAGCAATTTGATCAACAGACGAATGCAGTCACAGCACCTCCTGGATTCGAAAGGGATGAAGGGGCATTTATGGTCAAAGACCTAAAGGCACCATTGAATAATTCTTGGTTTCTAGATTCTGCACTCGTATGTAGAGGGCATGCTTGAAAACAATGTCATAATTGCGTCTTGCTAGTCTACGATCGATCCGACAACGACCATCTGTTGCAAGAGATTCTTAAACTGGCTAACGTGATTCTGAAGTGAATCACCATTCAACATTTTGAGAGTGAAGAATTTTCTTCATAAATGTAACTTGGAAGTTACGTCTTTCACATCATATAGTGAGCTCAGGATGTCCCATACTTCTTTCAAAGTTTGAGCTTCAGCTATTTGGCCAATCTGAGTGTCTGATATATTGAGCATAATAAGCGCAAAAGCTTTACCATCCTTCGACTTCCACTTTGAGTCAGTTGTGTCGTCTTCAAGTTTCAATTTGATACATGTGACAACATCCCACAACTCGTTGGCGATTAGCAAGGTCTTCATCTTAAATTTTCACAAGTAGTAATTGGATCCAAAATACATCTAGAACTTTAGTTTGTCGATAAATCGACGACGTTAAACGATAAATGTCGTGTTGCACGCTGCAATTGGAAATCAATTATCTGATACTGAAATTTGATACCATAAATTGAAGAATTTGATACTATAAAAATATCGAATGATATCAATTTGATATCGCAAAAGATATCAAGTATTAGAGCTCTAATATAACAGATCGCTATGATATCATGAAGGTAGCAAGCTATAATACCATACTAGATAATATGCTCTGATACCATGTTGAAAAAATAGGAGGAGAGAAGTGAGTTAGTTCGACAAGTCGAAGAGTGTAAGCGCTTATTGAGCATAGCGGAATTGTCCTCCTTTCCTAATGCATGACTATGCCTATCAATATTGAACAAAATGTAATGCCAGAAGTCACGTTCAGCCTTTTAGCAACTGACAATAAGAGATTTATCAGCTACAAAACAATTGTAGAGATGCATACATTCTGGCATAATACTAAACGCAATAAAAAGGATAGATTGATTCAGCATGTAGCATGTACAAATTAGATGATGATGAGCACAAGACAATTGGGGATAGAAACCACGTACTCTAAGCTATCCATGAGTAACTGAAAACTTTGTCCGATGCACTTCCGCTGATAAGCAGTAAGCGCGAGTAACAATACTCTAAATGAACTCTGAAAGAAAAGCTAAGATAGAAAGCTGAGCAAGAGCTAAGTTGAGTTAAAAGAGCTATAGATGATTAGCTATTTATACTAAGCAAATAACGCATGTCCAGTAGGACAGCTAATCAGATTGTAGATCGCAATAGCCAGTTGGCCATAATGCGCTGGCATCCATCCAGTTAGAATTTCCCGAAAATTTACTTGCTAAACAGTTAGGACAAGTCTTTAGCTTCAATTCAAGTGGAACAGTAACTGTCTTTCATTGACAAGTCGAATGTCATCGACTTTCGTCGGAGACATTGATATGTCGGATGATGCCCGATATGTCGGAGCCACCTGTGAGTGATTCCCGAGTACTTCTGCATACTGTGTAGAAACATGAGCAAAACTGCAGTTTTGGATAATAGAGTGGATGAAGATTAAAGATTGATTATTCAGTTGAACTATTTCGACAAATAGAATAATCCAACATGGCCAACTCCGACAAGTCAGACTGCCACTCTCTTGCCTATCTTTGATAATATAGTATTTCTACAAACTGTGCGACCATGCATCTAAAACTTCAACACTATGAATGGAACTAGATTAACATGGGATTTAGGAGAGTAGAGAAATAAATCCAACAGCAAGGAAAAGGCCTAACCATGATTCAGTAAAAATTTTATCTGCTGGTCACTCAAATGTCAATTATTCATTAGTTAAGTGTCGCACTCAACTACTGGCAAATCTACATGTAGATGGGCATAGCAACGGTTGTTATACTTGGTCTTTATTGATCACATAAAACAAGAAATTGCTCTCTTTAGTTGACAGATTCCAAAATCTTCAACCAAAAGTGAAAGGTACTACGAGCTTATAAATTTGACTGATTTCATCTCAGTAAGATCATTCACTTTATGAGTATTTATGTTTGATCAAAAACCAACGATGGTCCACGGTTCTTTCAAAATTTCATGTAACTAGGACTTTCAAAATTCGTTCAATATGAACCAAAACTATGAAAATCGATTCATAGCATCGACTTGGCAGTTTCAAAGTTGCCATCCTATTTCAAACTGATTTCAAAAAATCCGGCATGCATCATACATGACATGTAATGATTTATTCAAAAAATCAACTTTTTTACGTAAACTACCTAGCAAACTAGGAAATCACTTTTCAACCTGCTTTTACGAAAATTGTATCCATGCATGAAATTATTTGATCAAACTACTGTAACACTCAGTACCATATACCCGGACATGAAAACTGAATCTAAAAAGTATTTTCAACACTGGGAATGCACACTACGCCTTCACATACATATATGCAACTAGAACATTTTGGAAATATTTCAAGTTTTACTCTAAAAATCGCCTGGGAATAACTTTTGCTATAGGACACCAAATTGGTCACTGTAAAACATAGTACAGAGGGAGAGTGTGTTAGCAAGATGATTTTCATGTAACCTTGCCACCTAGACTACACGTGCGAGCTGTAAATGACCAAAAAACTAGTAGGAGGGCGCACTTCACAAAGAGATTTCAGCAAAAATCCAATTCCAGCCTCACATGCATTCAATCAGAAGTTACAAGCACTCTTTTAAGGTTCATTAGAGGTGCATAAATCTTCAAACAAGCTAGCAAGTAAGCATACGCTCAGATCAACCAAAACTAGCTTCTATGGAGGCTGCCATCAAGCAAAAGTTCACGAGATGGTGCCTAAGCCTCCCACCACCAAATTGGGTGCATGAGGGCTCAAATAAGAGGCAATACTACCCAAATTTGAGCTTGTATATAGGTTCAGAGGTTTTAGATCCACTATCAAGAGTTATTCATGCTCAAAAATCACCAAAAATACTCTAATTTTTGACTTCTTGAGACCCTTAATGGTGATCGATTTCTACCAAAATTTGTAATTGTCCCTGTAAAGCTTACACACCTAAGAATGATCATGCAAAGTTTTTTTCAAGAATTTTGAGAAAAACTCCCACTCCCAAAAATAGTTAAAAAAACCCATAAAAAAACCTTATTTTTTGATATATTTCTTTTCAACTTTTTTGGCATGAATTTGTTTTTTCTAATCCGTGTGCAAGTGTATCAAACATGATCTACTATAATTTGGCAATATGAAAGCACAAAAAGTTTTTGTTCAAATCAATATTGGTTCATATACTCCATTTCTAACTCAAAATTGTCGAATTTTGACCAGAAACATAGCCTAGATCCAACCCCTTCATGAAATCATTAGATACGATCATAGGGACTGTAAAACAGCAAGTACAAACATGAAAATCATTTAGAAATAGTATCGTTGACAAATTTCAAGCCAAAACACTGAATACTAATTCAAAAACTACAAAAAACTGTCAAAAACACATAAATTTCCATCATTTTCTATGGAAAATTTCTATAATAATGATCATTTGCTGAAAACATACCAAAATCAGAGAATCCACTTACTTGGAGGTCAATTCCACCCCCATAAAGTAAAAAGCAAGGAGGAAATACCAAAAAATTGGGAAAAAACAAAAAGCAACTCCACCTTCTGATTGATGCAAAGCCTTGCTCTGATACCACTATAAGGATCTCCAAGTGAAGATCTACCTAGATCCTGTTGCATGCAACCAAAAGGACACCTGTGGAGCCAAACCACCCAACCAACATGAAACAGATAGTCAAATCCCTAACCGCTTCACCCCCGAGCCAAGGTGACTGAATGTAAGAGAGGAGAGGATCCTAGTTTCAAGAAACAAAAAATCCAATGAGGAGGTGTGTGAGTTCCTACAAGAGATATAGTCCTCAAAAGCTAAGGAATATTCTCTCTAGGATCCCCTATTCCAATCGAAAAGCATTTGATCTCCTATTCTTGCACCAAAGGCAATCAATCACCATGCACTAGCTCCATAGGTCCAATTAGAGCACATGGGCTCTCACAAGTTTATTAATTTCATTTCTGGCCTAGTCCGGAATGATGTGGCATAACTAATAATCTCATACACTAGAGTATCGGATATCCAAGTCTAGGAGTATGTCGAATCCTATATACAAGACGTGGACATAACACATGACACTCCTCCTACTTAAACATTTTTGTCCTAAAAAATGAAGATGTTTGTCTGATCAACTTGATTGCCTTGGTTAAGTAGTCATGTGACTGAGGATGTCATGTTCGTTATTATTGCATCATTGTAGATCCAAAGTTGTCAAATTGAGTCCATTTGTTAGCTTCAATCTACAACCCACATTTCCATGAACTACAATGATGGTCAAAGAAGAGTTTGATGAAGCACCATATTGCTTTTGGCAAACAGTCTGCATGGAATGGGCAGAGAGTATTGCCACAATATCCTCTTTTGTCTACTTTCCCAACATCATGCCACTTTTATGACTTAACTCCTTTGGACTCACATCTTTGGATTACATCTAGCTCTTCCACTGTATTAAACAGTTCATGTTGATTAATCACCCCGATTAATAAAACTACGATTGATTCCTCAACACTTATAGTTGATTATATATCAATGCTCCATACAAAGTAGCTGATAATAGTAGTGCCAATCAGATGTATGTTGAGGGACAACGCTAGATATATTATTGATAGTTTTGCACATTATAATCAAATCCTGATGTTGTTGCTCCAAAATTCAACCTAGATTTTTTCTCTAAGGATGTAGTATCCATATTTGGCCATGAATATATTTGAAACATTAGCCCTAAAAAATATACATATACGATCTCTATGAAACAACAAAAAATTTAATATCTTCATTGCTCATAATATCACCTTTGGACACCTCATATTCCAACGAATCAATATCAATGCCTGAAAAATCTTCAATAGCTTCAAAATTGAATGGAAATGATTCATAGGTCAAATATTTAACATACCCATGTAGTTCCAAATCATGGAATGTTAGTGTCAAATAGTCCTCATCCTAAAAGCATTATTATTATTCACCACTTCTCTTAGTAGAAAATATTGACTATTATTCTCATGATTGGCATGTCTTTGGATCTTTAAGTGTACGCGCTTGCTTGTCCTCACAGTCAAATTGCTCCAATTTCCAAGGATGATTAGTTGATTCTTGGTTTTCCTCTTGATCAAAAGTAAACTCATCCAATTGACCAGCATCAACATTTGAAATATGTCTTTCCAATTGACCATGGCAATACCATCTCCTTGATCAATTTTGCATCCTCAAATGAACCATGAACCTCTTTGTCTCGATTAGAACTTTCACTATCTATGAATGCTTCTTGATTGAGTCCGTTTATTTACCGTCTATCCTTGCATCCTGATCTGAATCTTGAATTTCATCAAAATCCTAATTTTCACCATGTGTCGTTGCATCTTAATATGAATCTTGAATAGGACTTTTGTTGTCTACAACTGATTATAGATCCGAAACTTGACTTTCGTCGTCGCTTTGCTCATCTGACTCATTGTCATCACTTTGCTCATTCATTCATCGTTGTCACTTCATTCATCTAACTCATTGCTAGGATCTTCTTCATCTTCAGAAGTGTCTTCACTTTCATGCACCTTTTTTGGTTGTCGACCCACTGATGTTTTACTATGAACAATCAATTTTTGCATCTGCATCTTCATTTCTTCAAATCACCTGGATTGTTCTTCTTTTCATTTAGCTTCCAGTTTAAGCCTTTGTTATTGTTGCCCATCCTCTAATGCATATTCCATGGTTTCCCTTAATCAAAACCCATGTTGTAGAGAAGTAGTTTGTAGAAAATTTTCTACTCCAATAGTCCATTTGCGTTAAAAAGAAAAATTGTTCAATCTGGGTGATCTACATATTGAACAAAACTATTACATCATTTCAATTTGTTACACTTTCCATTCACAACCACTTCATTTTTCGAGGACTCAGAATTTTAAGTGGATGGAGAGGAGCATCCTGTCAAATTCATTTGTCAATAAATTTTAGTTGTTGAACTTGTAGTCCACAAGATTATATCAGTTGTTAGAGATGGATTTTCAGTATAGTAAGAATATTCAACTTCCATATGATGACGAAATAGAATCTGAAATCGTACGTTAGAGCCTTGTTTTTGACAAACAACCAACTTCAATAAGTATTGAAGATTGGTTGACTATGTTGGAAGTTTATTTTCGTTATCACTATTAGTCTGATGAAGATAAAGTCTACTTCGCCTTATTATGTTTTCAAATACAAGTTTGAACATGGTGGGATACGCAAGCATATTCAATTGTGAAGCTTTGGACTGAATTCAAGGACTTTGGAATGAATTCAAGATTGCATGTATTGATAGTGTTACAAGATTCTACATGGAATCTCTCAAACAAATTGGATCTATACACCAATTCACTCAACAATTTTTGGAATTGGTTCCGAAGAGAAAATTTGATTATAGGAAATGTTTGAGTTACTATGTGAATTCTCTTCAAACTCCTATCAGAAATGTGCTTCAACTAACTCTTTCCATATTTATTTATGCAGCCAGTTCTATGAAGTTACACAATTTGATGGATTGTGCACTTGTTATGGAGCACTTATCTACAAACCATATTATTGAATGGTGGAAAGTCACTACTCAACAGAATCTTATTGTTAAAACAAAATGATTGTCTAAATACGTTAGTCCTACCTTTGATGGAGGCATTCATTCCATTAATGTGGATAATTGGTTAGAAGGTTTGGAATATAACTTCTACTATATTGGAGGTATTGGTGACAATGATATGGTTTTCTATGCTTCATTGGGTTTCCAAGGACATGTTCAATGATGATGGAACATTGTTCAGGACTTTCTTCTTGTGAATTGGTTTAATTTCAAAGCAGTTTGTAGGCAAGTTTTCAATGGATCCGACTTTGTCCAACTTGTACCTATCATCATTAGACATGTGCGGAGCCTGTTCCCACGTCTGAAATCTATGCATAAGTCATTTAGATAGATCATATAGGTTGTACATCTCATTTAATTTGGAAACTAGTAGTTAAATTGGCCAAAAACTAGTTGAGTAGTATTATGCCACTTGGCACCATTCTAGTGGTAGAAAATGCTATATCACATGGTTAGGAGTGGTCTCCCACGTGTGAAATGTCAAGCATAAAGTTCATATCCATTGTATATAGATTTCGTTTGAGTCAAATGTCAAATCTCCTAAATTGTAGGAGTTATCTCCTAGATTATAGGAATCTAGAAGGTCAACACTAGCCATCAATGATGATGTGGCAAATTAGTGGAATCTTAGCCAAAGTGGATATGGATAAGCACTATGAGCTATCTCACATGTAGATATGGCTTAGAGAAAGATTATGAAGATTTTGTATATCATCCATGTGAGATCCATTTGAAGGCTAATGGTGAGAAACATTGATTTGGGAGCAATCTTGTGATTTCAACTCTCTATGCATGTTCTTTGTGAGTGAATGCTTAGGATCTGTTAAGTAAACATATTTTCTGTTAGCATGCCACACATTGGCTGTACTTCACACGTGTGAAGCCTTTGGATTAATATTTTTGGTTGTTCTTGCTTGGATATATAGAAGTTGTCAAGTAGAAGCTAGATTTGGATGCTAGTTTTGATATAGGTCAAGATTCCAAGTTTCCAATCACTCTTATTGATCTTTTGTAGATCAAATTGAAATTTCACATACAGCAGGTACTGAGCCATGGAGTACTCTAAAAATGCAATAATTATGCATGTAATCTACAACCAGTGTTGAAGAACACAACATGTGATTTGTATCAAATGTGTGCATCCAGAAACATACTTAACTTGACTATAAATCAGCACAATTTGAGGCTGGAATATCAGCGTGATTGGAGGATGGAATATTATTGCGATTTGGAGCTTGAAAGTCAACACTCAAAACAGTTGCATATCTATTCAAAAAAATGCATGGATTAGTTGAAACCTTAGCGATTGACTTCACTGGATTATCAACATACATTTCTCAACGATTTTGTGATGGTAAATCGATGTTCAAAAAGCTATAATTAGCCATACATTTATGTAAAAACAGTTTCAGACCAAGCTTGAAAGCAGAAGTATGAATAAGCTTACCTTTTCATCAAAGATTCATCTTTTTCTAAGAGATGACTGGGTACCAAGATGAGGAGTTCGCTAGTAGAGTGTCTACCAAGAGTAAAGTTGCTGGTTTTTAACTTTATCATGAAGTCACCCGTGGCTTGTGAAGCAAGGTAAGTCTCTTGTCCATTGGATTTAGGGCTTGTGAATCATCACCGTTGCTCATAAAACTTATTAAGTTAGGGGCAATATTCAAGGTAAAAGCTATATAAAGGCCTCCCTGTTGACTTTGAGTCTTCGTATGTCGTCAAAGATGTGTATTGAGGTATAGCAAGGCAAGAATAAGTGATGAACCATCCCTGAGAGAGAGAGAGAGAGAGAGAGAGAGAGAGAGAGAGAGAGAGAGAGAGAGAGAGAGAGAGAGAGAGAGAGAGAGAGAGAGAGAGAGAGAGAGAGAGAGAGAACATATGAGAAGATTTTTACAATATTAGGCCAAATAGGGTCAGTGTTAAAAGCACTAGAGGGCTTGATGTTGGGAGATTTCAAAGTTCAGTTAAGATGTGCTAAGATTCCACCCCCAACAACATCGTCACTTGTCATCTTATGTGGTGCCCCAAAAGTGGGGATCGTATAGTATCACATGATTTCATTCATGATGTGCTTGCTGTTATTGCTCATGATAGTGGTTTTCATGTTGTTCGAGATCATAGACACATTTTGCTAAGGCCATCTTCACAATAATCTCGTTGGCGTGTTGACCTTGTTCTCTCACATGAGGGAATTCGCACTCTTGGATATGTTGTTATTGTTGATCCCTCTCGACAGTCATTCTTCCATCATGCAAGGGGTTGTTGCATCTCATGCAACTCGAGAGGAGTAAGATTATAATGGTCGGGCATCTGGTGAAGATAATTTCATCCCCTTTGCTTTGGAAACATATGGATGTCTTAACAAGAAATTTAATGATTTTTTGTCATCATGTGTGGAGCTTGTTGTGAAATGCCAAGGACAAAATGTTACATTACCATCCGTCATTGTGTCTTTCTATCGTCAACGTGTGTATGTTGCATTGCAACATTCAGAAGCACTTTAAATTCTTCAACGAGCTCAATTTGCAAGGCAATTGCTTCAAAGTTTCCTGCATTACCTATTAATGACACTATTCTAGTTAGTGACTTACATCAAGCAGTAGGCTAAATTTAAGTAACTATTTTAATGTTTTATGTTTTATTAGGCATTTTAGCTTAATTTTTTTTTGCAATTTAGTATTATCATTCTATGTATTTTCATCTTTTTATGTATTGATGGGTTTTCCCCATCCTTCAATAATAAAAGCATGGGCTTTAGAAAGAAAAAAAAACGGGCATGACTTTTCTTTACTTTAGAGAGAGCCCTCCTTATTGCAAAAAAGATGTGCTCCACATATCCAACCAAAATTTTCTAGGCCTATGTGCCTGGGCAGCTTTTTTTTTTTCGGGGAGGGGGGGGGCTGACGCTCCCAGGCACGAGCCACAAGTGTTGGGCATTTGGGCCCAACCCGTTGGTTGGGCACCACGTGGCGCCTATGCTCGGGCGGGTTGGGGCCCGGTGAAATATTAGGAACGCACATGATTTTCACGGGCATGGGTAAAGCCGAGGTCCCAAGTGCAGGTGGGCGCCATGCAGCACATCGAGCAATGGGAGCCACGTCGCGAGCGGCGCCAATGGGCGTCAGGCCCCAGTGGGACTGGGCAACGAGTAGGTGGCACCGGGCAGCGGGGGCCATGCCCAGGCAGCCCATCTCTTGGACACCTACACCCATGTGAGGAAGTGGGCGTGTTTTCATATATATATATATATATCTCTCTCCTTAGCACACCCATACAGATGCCCTGTGACATGGCGCCCGAGCAGCCAATTTAAAAAAGAAACGTGTGGTTGAGAATGCACGGGGTGTTTGGCCGAGTGCCCCTTATGGGTGGGTGGGTTGTTCCAACAAAGGGCTCTTTTCTTTATTAAAGTATTAACTTCAACGACACCAGACCATCAAAAGCTTTCAGGAAACATGGAACACCAACAGAACAAACCCCGAGAAAGAGAAACAGAACAAACCCAGAGAGGAAGAAGAAACAAAAAGCAAAAGAACTGCTGCGAGCATTGGAATGAGAAGTTAGAAACACCCAAACACACCCAAAATGGTAGAGGAGGCTATCTAGGTTCTGTCATACAAAGCAAACAAGAGGTTTGTCTCCCATTCACAGCCTAATGTGAAGTTTCTTTGAGGCAACTCACATCCATTCTGCTCAAACATGAGATTTCGTTCAGTGGGCAGAAGTGGCCTAAGGTTAAGCACATTAGGCTATGGATCATGGGTGAGCTTTGGCAATCAGTTAGACGTGAATGGGGCCAAGCTTCTTCTGACTGCTGCTAGGGAAGTAGGGATCAACTACTTCGACAATGCAGAGGTCTATGCCAACGGAAAATCGGAAGAGATAATGGGGGAAGCAATTCAGCAATTGGGTTGGAAGCGATCTGAATTTGTCATTTCCACAAAGCTCTTCTGGGGAGGCTCTGGCCCAAATGAGATAGGTTTGTCCAGAAAGCACATACATGAGGGCATCAAGGATTCTTTGCAGAGATTGCAGATGGAGTATGTGGATCTGATCTTCTGCCACAGGCCAGATGCAATCACTCCAATCGAGGAGACCGTGAGAGCCATGAATTTTGTGATGGATCATGGGTGGGCATTCTACTGGGGGACAAGTGAGTGGAGTGCACAGCAGATCACAGAAGCCTGTGAGGTAGCCAAAAGGTTGAGCATGGTGGGCCCAATTGTAGAGCAACCTGAGTACAATTTTCTTTCTCGTGAGAAGGTGGCAACCCTGCATTCGACACCTATTATCTGTACCTTGATTGTCATCTACATCATCTCCATCTATCTGCATCTCCATAGACCTGTACTGTCGGGATCTACCTCATTTACATGTCCATTTCCATATATCACCATAAACTCTATATCTGCTGTATCTGGATCCCCATCCTCCAAATTATCAAAACCATATCCTAAGAGAACCCTTCTTTAGGTTCTAAGACAACTTCATTCTAAACTGTTTTGATGTTTTTGGTCCAATACCGGCAGTGCATTCCAATTATGCCAATACTTAGATAGTTACAAACTAGGAAAGAAGCAAAAAAAATTTTCTCTGGTAATTCAAGCATTGTCCTTTGCCTAGGGACTGGTTGATGTAATTATTTCCAACTACATAAACATTATATTGAAACTGCTTCAGGAATGCTTCCAGAACCACTTCCAATTTTCAAACTGCTTGCACTTTAGATTTCCTTATTTGATTTTCTCGCCCGTAAAAAGCAATGGAGCTTAGTTTTCTCGTGATGCTTACTAGCCCGGATAAGAGATACTATGTTGAATATCTTCCAACTCTTAGGAGAAATTTTCAATAGGCTCAAACTTGCGACAATTTCATCAGTGATGCTAATGATAGCAAAAAAGTCCAGTGTGGTGGCCAATGTCAAAACTTTAAATCCTATCTCTTGAGACACATTCAAGTCCTCAACCCCAAAGTATTCGAATGTAAAACTTCTTTATTGGAACCACTTCACCTGCTGCTTGCAACTTTCTCTGCCCCTCCTGTACAGTTGTAATCGGAAAAGCGAGTTGAGCAAGTATGAGGCTAAGACATAGAGTAAAAACTTTGTGTCAAAGTAAATATGCCTTATGGTAGGTGAAAAATACTTCCGCATGGCTGAGCGTTTCTAGAGAAATGCATTTGGCATGACTGGTCTTATTATACCAAAGCTTTAAGGGCATTTGAATGCTTATTTGAAGCTGAATTTTGTTAACCAGACGCGGCTTGTCCAAGGGCTTGAGAGATGGTCTCAATAGATTTCTTTGGGATACTGTCGTCATTCCATCGTTGCTATCAATTTGGTTTATATATGTTGTGATATCAACAATGCTCTTGACTTCTTTTATAAGTTCTTCAATCTAAGTTTTTGCTCTGATCAATTCACCATAAAAGGGAATAAGCGAAGACTAGAGTGTTTCTTTTCATGTCTCTTGATCATACTTTTTAATCCCTGGCAGGTGGAGATGGAATATCTCCCACTATACAGTACGTATGGGACAGGGCTGACAACATGGAGTCCACTGGCATCAGGATTGCTTACAGGAAAATATAGCAAAAGAAACATTCCGCCAAATAGCCGGTTTTCTCTAGAAAATTACAAGGTTTTTTTTTCTAGTTTAATAAAGATTGTAATTTGTTGTTTTCCTTCTCATTTTTTCTAGCCAACTTTTGAATTCATTTCTTACATGTTGCAGAATCTGGCAAAAAGAACTTTGGTGGATGATGTTCTAAACAAAGTTGACAACCTTAAACCAATTGCAGATGAGTTGCAAGTTACTTTGGCCCAATTGTCCATAGCATGGTGTACCTTAAACCCATATGTTAGCAGCATCATCACTGGGGCCTCAAGTAAAAGCCAAGTATGAAATATGTCTTTTATTTTTTTTCATCTAGGACTGAATATGGAAAATAGACTTAATGAGGTTTTCTCATTCTCGTTTTCCTACTTTTTGATCCTTTTGGCTTGTCTATCTTTAATTATACTGTATCTTTAACACATAAGAAGAGGATGCCAGTGTCACCTCAAGAATCTCATTGAGTCTTGTTCAATTGGAATATCCATTGGATGTCCTGGTGCTAGCAAGTTTGCAGTTCCTTCCAACTAGGTGTTTTTAAAATTTTTTAGCATAACTAGACTCCGAGATATCCCTAGTGATTGTGGATAGACAGATTTGAATCAAATACACAATTTTCTTATAATGCACTGTCATAGTTGCATCAAAACTCATAACAACTTTTCCTTGAAAGAGTACTTTCGGAGAAAACTTGCATTGGTGTTTTTGCAGTGCTTACCTTTTTGTGCATGACGTTTAGAGAGTCAAGTTCATTAAAGCATCAACATGGGCTTGGGGTCCAACCAAGTCAGTTTACACCAGATGTTGACATATTTGAAAGCAGGTACACCAGATGTTGACATATTTGGTGAACTGAGAGATGTACTACTCTTTCAGATAGCACTGACACAGACTTCTGCCATTGACCAAGTTCTGGTCAGATAACCTATGATTTGCTCCACAATTCTACCAAAAATAAATAAAAGTTTAACTTTTATTGCACCTGAAAATAAATGATCAGTTGACAAGAGTGGCTACAAGTATACTTAAAGTAACTGTTATTTCCTTCAACTCTATTCCGTGATGGACTTAGATGCGACTACCTGAACTTCTTAGCTATGTGTTAGACTTACCATACCTTTGTGAATTCTCTACTCCAAAATAGCTCTTTGAAAACTTTTCAGTATATGCAAGCTACTGCCAAATGCATTTTCCAAAATACTGAAATGTCTTATCAAATCTCCTTTTACAGCTCTTGGAAAATGTCAAAGGACTGGATATCATTCCAAGGCTTACACCTGACGTGTTAGACAGAATAGAGGAAAATTTTCAAAGCAAACCAAAGCTTCCTGATCCATATCGCTAAGTATACAGCAGCAAATACAAACATTTTTGCAGTCAAGAGAAGATGGCTGCCATTTGGCCTTCTATTTTCTTTGAATATGATTGCTGTTGCTTATATGTAACAGGCTAAGTCTATCTAATCTGTCAAGCATTTCTGCTGAGAAAATCAGCTGTCAGATCCAACCAGCTGTTACACCATTTGAAGCCTGACTACATCAAAAGCCTTTTAGTAAGAGTTTTGGAAATGAGCTAGCTCTGGGCAGCTTTGAATCGGAAAAGTTCCAGTGCTGTGCAGCAATCACAATTGGCGGATCGGCAAGCACTGGGTACAAAGAGCAATCCAGAGGTGACCTTTTCAAGTGTTTTGAATGGGCAGATGCATCACTAGAGGAAGTTTTAAAGCGGGTCACTAATTAGATCTAGTTTTTGAGACAAGTTTTGGTTTTGGACTTTCAATATATTTTAGAGATTTGAATGCCAGAATACTTTAAGCGAAAGGAACTAAGTGGTAGAGGCCCAATTTAAATATTAGCATTTTAGTAGCTTACTAGACAAACTCTTTAGATGTTAGATTCAGTTCAGAAATTCAACTCAAATCATTCTCAAACTTTTGCAGCACATAACCAGGTTTAAGTACATCCAATTAATCATAAGATCCAACATAAACAATGCTTCAAATTAATGCATAACAGCTACAACAAAACAATGCCAATTGTAAGCTAGCAAATCAAAATTGCTTCAAATTTTCTCATCAATAATGGTATCAGAGCAGTAAATCCACTCTCGGAATCTTTGAAGCGGAGCTTACATTATCAGAATGATTGTTCTGATGAAGAGTAGACACTTGCTATATTTATTTCTAGTCATATAATCTCCAATCTGCATACACTCATCCTGAACTTCCAAATGGATTCGCAATCACAGTTTGCTTTAATGGTAGACAAACTCGATAGTTTGAAATACCACTTGTGGAAATTCAAGATGAGGGTAGTACTAATGGCCAAGGAGCTTTGGGAAATCTACTTTCCAGTGTCGATGAGCAAGCCATTTCCAAGTGGAAGCTCGGGGATGGCAAGGCTTTCGCCTTCATCACCCTTAACATCTCTCACACACAAATTGGCCACATCAGACAAGCCCAATCTTTGAAATAGGCTTGGGATGTATTAAACACACTATACGTAGTGAGGGATGTCACTTCAAAGCTGCAACTAAGGATAAAGTTCTTCTCACTCAGAATGACAAAGGTGATTCTGTTCAGAATCACATCAATCAATATAAGACTCTGTTGGAACAAATGGCGGCAATAGGTTTAGCGATCGAAGACTAACGCTTTAATCACTTTATTGTCCAGCTTGCCATCCTCATATGAATGATGTCCACACACTCCGAAATTACATTGTCCAGAGTCATAATCATGCTGCTACAGGAAGAGACAAGAAGGAATGGAGCATCCTCGTCCTCCATCAATGACTCGCAACCATTATTCTCAAAGAAGAACACAATGAAGCAACAGAAGAAGAGAGCTTTTCGACAAATCGACAACAATCAGAAGCAGTCACGGAAGGCCCAGAATCATCAACCTGCTCAGAACAAGGAGAGACTATTCTGCAAGTACTGCAAGAGGATGAACCATGAAATCCAGGAATGTCAAATTTTGAAGCTCAACAATGACAAGAAGAAGTAGCCAGATCAGCAAGCCCATGTAGCAAACATGAAGAAGAAGGTCCGAGAGGACTACGACGATGAGCATGAAGCCTTCATGGTGAACCATCACTATGTCGAACAATGAGAGGAATGGTTTCTTGATTTTGGAGCAACGCAACATATGACAAGCTATCAAGAATGGTCTATCAATAATTCGGCCTACAACACCAAGAAATTCATTAACCTTGGAGACAACAGCTTGCACGGAATTGAAGGTGAAGGTACTGTTAGACTGAATTTTCAGAATGGACTATTGAAACTAATACCAAATGTATTGTATGTCCCGAACCTGACGACAAATCTATTGTCGGGGTCAGTTGAATTACATACTTAGGACATAGGGTAAAGTTTTAGGTGGATTCATGTCGAATTCTTGATAAGAGCAGGAGAGTTCTTGCACTCAGAAAGAGACAAGGATATCTCTATAGGCTTAGTCATTGTAACTCTACGATTGATTGTGCTTTAAGCAGTTCAACATCTATCAATAAAGAATTGATTTGGCATTATAGACTTAGTCACCTTAATCATGTATCGATAGGTAACATGTCTAGACATTCTTCCGTTCATGATTTAGACTATCAAATTATCGACCCTCTTGCCTACCAAAGTTGTATCATAGGAAGGCAGGCAAGAAGGCCATTTAAGTCAAATCAAGAACACATATCTAAGGATTTGCTAGACATTGTACATACTGATATATGTGGCCCAATGCAAACACCATCACTGCTTGGTGCTAAATGTGAAGGATTTTAGATCATTTGTGATCCAATCCATAAAAAGATCTTGGGTTACAAAAGAAGATACTCTACCAATCTCACCAATGTAAAAAAATCAGCATCTACACACAAAATGAGATGCAAACTCTAATAGAAATTGATCAAACATGAATCAAATGATGAAGTACTATTGTTGTTCATACAAAACCAGCAAGCTACTGTATTTCACACGTGTGGATCCAAAAATAACAAATATAGATCATTCTACACATAGAATTGCATGCAATCACAAGTATAGTGCACCAATCGATAGTAGAACCCAAGAGAACCATGTATAAACATGAAATGAGATAGAGAAGAGAGAAGATATGTCTCTCCATGAGCTACATCCTTTTATAACAGGTTCAAACCCTATTTGGCCACTTGGCTTTCTCTCCAAAATGCTAACCCTACTATTTTTGGGTCTAGATTCAAAGTACCCAGCATTCAAATTTAAATGTACTCAAACTCGCCTTCTAACTTTCCCACACTTTCAAAAAGTGTTTATTCAAATGAAATTTAGACTAATGAACTTTGAAAGTCAAACTCTAAGTCTAAAACAAAGTTGGTCTCAATTTGTTAAATGTAGAGATATAGCAAATATGATCAAACTAGTTGAATCTTTCACACTCCCTCTTCAACTAGTTTTAGCATGGACTTTGATAACACTCCAAGTGATGTCCTATGCTTCATGAAAAAGTCCTTTCCCAATGCTTTGGTGAAGATATCAGCTACACATTCCCTTGAGGACACATGTTGAAGCTCCACCTCCTTTGCAATGACTTGCTCCCTCACAAAATGATATTGCACCTCAATATGCTTGCTCCTAGCATCAAAGATAGGATTGGTTGCCAATCTTTGGGCTGATTGATTGTCACAAAAAATGATTGGACTCTCTGAAAAATCCAGCAAGTGAAGATCCTTGATCATCCTCTTGATCCATACCATCTCCTTTGTGCAATGTGCAAGAGCTTTGTACTCGGCCTCACTAGATGACAATGAGATAGTGGCTTGTTTCTTCGACATCCAATATATAGCTCCATCACCTAAATACATTGAGCACTAAGGGATTTCCTATCCATAATATCTCCAGCATAGTCCTAATCTGAAAATCCAAAAATATTAGATGATGATCCCTCATACAATATGCCAAAATCTTGAGTTCCAATGATGTACCTCAAAGATCGCTTTCCTAGCTTCTAATGCTTCTCACTAGGATCTTGCATGAATTGACTCAATCTTCCAACACAATAGCTTAGATCTGGTCTAGTAATAGTTAGATAGATGAGTGAACCAACTAGCTTCCTATAGAGAATAATGTCTTCGAAGGATCTTTCACTACCTCTTATAGTTAGCTTTACATGAGACTCCATTGGTGTATCACTAGCTTTTGCATCTACCATATGAAATCTTTCTAGAATAGAATTAGCATACTTCTCTTGACAAATGAAAGTAAATTAAGAAGATCTAATGACTTCTATTCCCAAAATGTAATGCAAGTTACCAAGATCATGCACCTCAAACTCCTTCTTAAGAGCACTCTTGATATTTTCCACATCTTGATTGTCTCCACCACTCAAGATGATATCATCCACATAGATTATCAAGATGGCAACATCATTTCCAGCAAATCTATAATAAAGTGAATGATCATACTCACTCTTAACAAAGCCTTGACAAAGTAAAAAAGTGTTAAGCTTAGCATACCAACTCCTTGGTGCTTGCTTAAGGCATTTTTGTAGTAGACACACATGGTTTGGCTTTGTTGATGAAATGTAGCTCTCGGTTTGCTCCATGTACACTTCCTCCTCAATATCACCATTCAAGAATGCATTTGAAATGTCCATTTGCCATAGATCTCATCCATAAAGTGTAGCAAGTGAGATGATGACTCAAATGCTTACCATCTTTGCCACGGGTGCAAAGGTCCCATCATAGTCAATCCCTTGTTGTTGAGCATATCCTTGTGTCATAAAACCGTGGGTGTGAGCGGCAGTGAAAGCTCGAGGATTTGAGCGTAGGCATGTAGGAACGGAAACGCAACAGTTAGCAGCAGAAATATTCAAGTAGAAGAATTCATACAAATTGCGAAAATGAACAACGCATTAGTGAGGCAAAAATTGCACTCTGATTAATATTAACAGTGAGTACAATCGCTTGAAGTAATAACTTCAGCTTGTTGAGCATGATAACGCTGGCTACAAATAACTCTGATTGAAAGAGAAATTCAATTAACACTTACATAGCTTGATTCAACTAGTATATATATTTACAAGTGTCGAGAGAAAAATATCTTATGCCTTAACTGCCATTTACTCCAGTTTTGCATATGTACAAAGTTGGTAACCGCCCTTAGGATATTTGTTTCTCCAGCTGTTTCAGGGTTGATGATAAGTTGGCGACGTCCATCTGCCAATGTAGCAAAAATGAAAAATCCGAAAAACCCAAAGGTGCCCCTTAGACTAAAGGTATGCAAATCCTGAAGGTGCCCTTAGACTTAAGGTATGTAAATCCTGAAGGCGCCCTTAGATTTAAGACAGCGAAGAAGGCAAAAAAGGCAAAAAGTACCTTGGACTAAAGACAACGAAGAAGACGAAGGTGCCTTAGACTAAAGGCAACGAAAAAAACAGAAGGTGCCTTAGACGAAAGGCAGCAAAAAAGTCGAAGGTGTCTTTAAAATGGTTTCTAAAGCATTCTTGCAACTTTCTCGCATTTTTTGCGAAGGGACAAAAAAGGTGAAAAAGACGAAGGTGCCTTAAGAACGGCTTCTAAGGCATTCTGGCCACTTGGCCAATGTGTCGCTTTTCTCGCTAAGGTGCGAAAAAGGCTAAGGTGCTAAAAAATGGTTAGGGCAAAAAAATCTTAAACAGAAAAATTGTGAAGGTCCGAAAACATGTAGTCGGCCTTCGGTTTTCAAGATGCTCATTACTTGAACAATTTGTTTAAGACTGAGCATAAGATCTAACACTCCCCCTTAATGTAGATCCTGAAAAACTTTGATCTTCAAATTTAACATATCGTTAAAATGTTCTGCAAAAAACCAGTTCTACTTCCTTGTTGTGCACTTTCTCTCTAGGGTAATGATACCTGATTTCTATATGTTTGCTTCAAAAGTGAAATCTCGGATTGAGAGATAGTGCTATTGTGCCTTGATTGTCACAATAGATTGTTGTAGGAAGTGGTTGTGCAAGGTTCAGGTCTGCAAGCAGTTGTCTTATTCAGATCGTCTCTTTGGTTGCATTGGTGGCAGCTATGTATTCGGAGTCCATTGATGATAATGCAACTGAGGTCTGCTTCCAGTTGTTCCATGAGATTGGGCCTTGGTTGTATAAAAATACAAATCTAGAAGTTGATTTTCTGGTGTCGACATCTCTTGTCCAATCCGCATCTGTGTAGGCTTCAAGGATGTTGGAAGTGTGGCTGCCTCCATAGCAGATGCTGAGAGTTTTCGTTGCTTGGATGTACTTCATGACCTTTGTTAGTGCCTTCCAATGAGTTAAGCCTGGATTTGACAAGAACTGGCTGAGTGTATTGATCAAATATGCAATATCTGGTCGCGTGCAAATTATTGTGTACATTAGTGAGCTGATGACGGATTGAAATGGGTAGCGCTTCATCTCTTCCTTTTTTGTCTCTTTCTGAGGAGACTGTTCCTTTGATAACTTTAGTCCAGGGTCGAGTGAAAAGTGACTTGGTTTGCAGTTGGCCATTCCATACTTTTTCAGCACATTGTTGAGATAGCGTTGTTGACTGATAAAGATCAGTTTGCTGGGTTGATCTCGTTGAATTTGGATTCCGAGACAATAGTGGGCTGGACCCATGTCAGTCATTTTGTATTCCTGGGCCAGCATGCATAGTCGACAATGACCAGGGATCACATCTAAATTCCTGATGAACTGATCTTATTCGCGAATCCTTTCGCTTTGTGCTTCACTTCGGTTCGCTTCGCGATCACTTGGCTATAAGGGTAAATCAATTTCAGAGCTAACCTAAGTTTCATTTTGTTTCGTTTCATTTCGTCTTTTTTCGTTTCATCTCGTCTCGTCTCGTCACATCACAGAGCCTGATTGATCTTGTCACGAACTTTTTCACTTTGTTTCATTTCGTGTCGTTTTGCGATCTCAATGCTTCCAGCATAAATCAATGTCAGAGCTCGCTTAAGTTTCGCTTCACTTCACTTCATTTCATTTTCGTCTAGATTTCGTCTCGTTTTGTTTCGTCGTGTTACAGAGCCTTGATTGATCCAACACGAATTATTCTCGAACAGAAATAATTCGAGATTCGCGAAACTGTTCGTGAATCGTTTGAGATTTTTCTATCAGTTTGCCACCAGAGTTCTAGTTGAAATTTGCATTTTCTGAGTGCAATTGGATGAGTGGTGCATCCATCTTGCAATTCTATTGGACCCTTCATGAGGATTTCTCAATTTTGATTGGACCAAAGCCAACACTTTGACTTGATCACTCATCAAATTACATTAACACAATTGTCACAAGCCTATTTACAAGCCAACTAGCTCGAGATTGCATCATAAGCTACTTTTGGCCAAAAAGTGGCTTTACATGTGGAATTGACAATTATGCCATCTTTGCCAATTTTGGCGCTATGCTTGACATAAAAACTTAGCAAACCCCTAATTCTATGATAGATAGCTTTTTATAAATTGAGAGAGAGAGAGAGAGAGAGAGAGAGAGAGAGAGAGAGAGAGAGAGAGAGAGAGAGAGAGAGAGAGAGAGAGAGAGAGAGAGAGAGAGAGAGAGAGAGAGAGAGAGAGAGAAAATCTCCTTCAACCATTCCTTCTTCTTTGTGAAGTCCTCCTATTTTCTTATGTATGATTGATTGTGGATGATCAATATATCCTAATGATTGAAGACTAGCAAAAGTTTGGGTTTGTTAAAGGGGTGTTTCATTATTTGGGGCCACTACAACTTGGAAATAACCTACGGTTCCAGATATTCAAAGCCCTGGGAAAAAAAATGAGTACGAGAAAGCAGTCCATGAAGCGACAAGGAGAGCATGACACACATGAGGTTCTCAAGCAGGCTAGAATGTAACAGGCCATTGGGAGATCTCAATTTTGCGAGACAATTTTGCGAAAAATAAACACTTGGTTTTACACAAGTGAACAAAGATCTATGCTTTTCCAAGTGCCAATGTGGAAGTGAAAGTGACATCATTCAATATGTGTTGTAGTGGGTCCTACAACAGATTAGGGGAGGATGATGTTGGTTGATTCTGATGAATCTCTGAGATATGAGACTAAAGCTATCCAAGAGCACCTCTCACCTGCGAGATGCAGTTACTGTGGGCTTTTATTTGCATCACGTCGAATCTTTATTAAATGATACTGCACCTTCTCCATGAAATCAAGTCGGGCAGTGTTGAGATCTAAATTGTGCGACAAAAAACAACGATGGGCTCTGGTGATCCACTTTGAAGTTGTCCAAGCTGTGAATCGAGATTCCCAGGAGCCTCCCATCATTGCTACACGGAAATATAATATGGCCACTGGCAGCTGATCCTTAATGCTATCTGACGCCATTGGCTTATTCGGATCGAATGCCAAAGTGTGAAGGAAAAATTTGAGAAGTAATACGGACTTTTCTGAGGTTGCCAACCATCAGAAAACTGTTGAGGAGCTGAGTAGCAGCCTGAATGGCAGGATCAGTAATGGCCTCTAGAAGATAGTCGTCATTAGTCCTATGCAGGTCATTGGTAGTGTCAATATAAGGCTTAATAGCATGTTTGGCTTGCTTATGGTTCGGTGAGGCTTGGGTACCAGACGCTATCCCTATGGCAGCAAGGGCGGCCTCAGTCACTCGCACCTTGTGTGTGGCTCTCTGGAAGGTAATGTAAAACTCCTGCTTCTAAGTACTGAAGGCAAGAGTGATAAAATCCATGTTGATTCTCCCCGAGAAGTCTCTCTCATGAATACCCATTGCAGTAAGCAGAGGCTCTGCAAGGGTCATCCACTAAGTGACCATGCTTGTGCTAGGAAAGATCATGATATCCGTCGACAAAGGTTCCCAAAATGGCATATTGTTGATCATTTGCCTAACTCCAAAAACATGTACCAACTGGTGAAAAGAACATTCGCCCAACTCAGTAAGGGTATATATGAGGTGGATCTTGCTTCTGAAAACTCGACAAATTCTAAACACAGTTTGTGCAAAAGATGACCAAAAACATAATTTCCCAAGTCATTTTTATGATGATATTTTTGACTTTTGCTCATCAGTCTTTTCTCATTTTTCTTCGTTTCTCTTATCTTTTTTTTTTTTTTTTTCACACTGTCTTTTCCAAAAGAAATTAACAATTAAGTAATGAAAACAATAAGTTGAAAAACAAATAAAAATAAAAAATCATTTGGATCATGCTGGTTGAACTGGCGGAGCATGCTGCCAAAACTTGCGTAATTGACTGCCATTCATGAGAGTATCAAAATGTTTTCCATCCAAGTGTTCAAGAATCATTGCTCCATAGTTCAGGATTTCCTTTACTTTATATGGGCCTTCACTAGTAAGCTTCAATTTCCTTGATCAGCTTGATTTTGTACATTAGTGCTAGATCTCCTTCTTTCAGATTCTTTTTGTGTAATCGACGATCATGCCATGCCTTACAACGGGCTTTCTCTGCTGCTAACGCATGAACTACCATCAATCTTGTTTCACATAATTTGTGCAAAGCTTCATGACGTAGTTGTAAAGACTTGTCATCATTTAACCGCTCTTTTGCTGCTATGCGTAAAGATGGCATAAAAAATTCAATCGGCATGACAACATCTTGACCACAAACAAGTTGAAAGGGTGTTTGATTTGTACTACTCTTGTAAGCGGTTCTGAATGCCCATAATGTTGCTTGCAATTTATGTTTCCAATCAAACTCGCTTCAACTGTTTTGTCATAATAGTGCAGAGAATCTTATTGGAAGATTCAGCTTGGCCATTCCCTTTGGGATAATATGGAGTACTAAATCTATGTATAATAAAAAAAATCTTCCAATAAACACATTATTGTTTGACTAACAAAGTGTACCTTGGTCACTGACAATTTCGATCGGACATCCAAATCTGATAATAATATTTTTATAAAGAAACTTGGCCATAGATTTCGCATCAACAACTTTGACAGCTTTGGCTTCAACCCACTTGGTCATATAATTAGTTGCTACGATCATGTATCGGGCCTGAAATCCTCGCGCGATAGGATGAATAGGACCAACATAATCCAGTCCCTATTTTTCAAATGGCGCTTGCGATAAAACCAGATGTAAGGGTTCATAGCTCTATCTAGTAGGTCGTCGTGCTCGCTGGCAAACATCACATGTCTGAATATAATTTTATGTGTCCTTATGAAGTGTAGGCCACCAACAACCTGATTGCAAA
Organism: Diphasiastrum complanatum; assembly: GCA_029204225.1. Lineage (NCBI taxonomy): Eukaryota > Viridiplantae > Streptophyta > Lycopodiopsida > Lycopodiales > Lycopodiaceae > Diphasiastrum > Diphasiastrum complanatum. The sequence continues at coordinate 19,802,708 of CM055109.1, read as the reverse complement.
GATTTGCGAACAATAATATCTGTAGAGAAGTGTCCTCCACCCACCATGCCATAATGTGAGAACGTGATTAAATCTAATATTTCATGCGGTAAAACACATCTATGTAGAATATTGTCTGATCCACGACTATACAATTGTCCTACAATCAATTAATAAGGTTGAGCCTTATGAATCAATTGCCTCTTCTGTTCTTATATTCATCTAGTTGCATCAAAACTGATCCAATTGCATATTTCGGGGCATCAGTGTGAACATGAAGTTCAATCGTCCAATCTGGAGAACGCAATATCGGTGCTGAGGCTAATGCTTTTTTAATTTTTCAAAGGCTTCTAATTCTACTCTTCAAATAGGAGCAATAGTAAGTTTGTATATAGGTCTTGCTAAATCCACAAAGAAGATAATAAAAAATCGATAATAGTTCGCATGACCCATAAACACAAACTTCAGAAAAAGTTGTTGGCGGTGGCAAATCCACAAATCTTGATTTTAGAATAATTTGTGGCAATGCCATGTCTTGATATCACGTGTCCAAGAACAACTCCATGGGAAACCCATATCTGGCACTTTTCTGGATTTAAGAAAATTTGATACTTGTGACAACGTTCAAATGCTTTCTCCAATCGATCCAGGCTGTCTGTATCTGAGCTATGGACTCCAAGGTCATCCAAGTAAATTTCAAAAAATTTCTGTAGATAATCTTTAAAAGAAAATTGCATTACTCTTTGGAACGAACTTGGTGGATTACAAAGTCCAAACAGCATTACTTTGTGAGCATAGGTGTCCCATTCTGTTGCAAAAGTTGCTTTGTGGCGATCTGCAAGTGCAATCTTGACCTGGTTGTATCCACTAAATCCATCCAGAAAATTATAAGCTTATGCTCCAACAAGGCGGTCCAAAATGCTTTCAGTAAAAGGTAACATAAAGTGATCCTTTCGCGTCACTTTGTTCAAGACCTTGAGATTTACACAAATTCTCAATTTCTCATTCTTCTTAGAAACAATGACAATTGGTGAAACCCATTCGGTATGCTCGATCTCATGAATGAAATCGGCGTCAAGCAATCTCTGAAGCTCTGTATTTATCAGATCTACAACATTAGGATTACGACGATAGAACTTTATAACCTTTGGAACTGCATAAGGTATTAAAGGTATAGTATGCTCAATAACTGACGTCGGCATACCCTTGAGATCCTTATAAGTCCATGCAAAGCAATCTTGATACCTAATAAGTAACGTTCGTAGCACTTGAAACTGTTCAGGATTAAGTTGTGATCCAACTTGTACAATCTTTTTTGGTTTTTCTAATCCAGCAAGATTCATAGGCTGTGTCCTAGCTGGGCCATTGTAAACATCTTTCAATTCTGCCACTTGTTCTTCAGGTTCACGATATGCTTTGGGTAACATGATAACCACATCATCCAGTGTATAGCGTTTAAATACTCGGGCATTTCATGCTGAACTTCATCTACTTGTTCTTTGTCAAAAGGATTTGTCTTGGATCTTTGCTTAGTCTTCTTAGCAGGAATTCATCGTGGAGGTGATGACTTCTAAGAAGATAGACTCTTCTTTGTAGGTGAAGACTTCCTGGATGGTGATGTCTTGCTAGAACTCTGTCTTAAAGAATCTTCGTCAACTTTTTCTTTGCCTTTATCCACCAGTAAGAACGACACATTCTTTGAATCAATCATTTGAGAAGAATTTTCTCATTTGAGGACCGTATTATAATGTTGCTTGGCTTGTTTCTTCGTCATTGAACCTGTGATCTTGTCTTCCTTCAATATGATTGCTTTTAGCGATTTTATTGTTGGTTCATCAGGAATATTATGCACTCCAAATCTGGTCAAATCCATATGATTTAGAATTTGCTCATCAATAAGTTCTGCATTGTCATCATAAGTCAAGACATGACTCACATGAATGAGTTCATCTTCAATCAGATCTGGTATTGGCTCCGTTGATATCCAAGCTACATTTAGCACATTCAGTAGAAAAGCAATCGGTGTATCCAAAGTTCGATCCAGTAATGAAATCTCGTTCAAATTTGATTGATTATCTTGTTGACACATATAACCTGCTATATAATCAATCTTTGCAAGGGCTTGATTCCATTTGACAGTATCGGTTTGAGAGTCGTAATGAACTCCCCAATTTTTTTCTAGTAGGTCACAAGTATGATCCATTGTTGATGAATCATCATCCTCTTTTTGAGCCACTAGTTTGATAGTCCAAGTTACAGGATCAACCTTGACTGCACGTTCACAATTTTCAAAAGTGATTTTCTCGATACCCGCGTTATGAATTACTTGCGCAACTCGTAACTATGGACGTCCCAATAGGACTCGGTAGACATTTGATGCTTCAGGTAAGTCCATTACTACGAAAGTAATGACGAACTGTACTCCGGCAACGGTGGATCAGCCTCCAAGCCCTGCACATCTACCTGATACTAATTCCAAACCAAACCTGAAAGAAGAAGGAACAACAAAGCACATTCATACACCAGTACCCAGACTAAATTCATGAAGATGGAGCATGGATAGAAATGCAAGTAGTAGAATCTTTAATTCAAAGAGCAACAACATTTCAGTACATAAACACATGCCATGGATCTCGTGGAGAAGGCTCCTATTTGTGCACACAAAGAGTGAACCCCATTCTATAACATTTTGAGTTCCACCTCTTGACTAGTGGGTGAACCCCATTCTATAATCTTTTGGGTTCCACCTCTTACACATTATTAGGAGGCCTCTCTATTAAAAATACAACTCAAGTTGAGAGAGCCTAAGTTACAATTGATTGAAACTTGAGCTAGCTTTGAACAAATTAATTAAATTTATTTGATTTTAAATTACTCCAAATAACAAATCCTTAAAAAAAGAAAGAAACTACTCCTCTATTCTGAAACAAATAAAACTAAATACACCCTCAACAACCTAAATCTAAAATTGCTCTAAACAAACAAGAAAAGACTGTAACGGCTCTAAATAAACATAATTTAAAGTTGCTCCATATTGAATGCGATTATTGTATAGTTGTTTTGAAAGCCATTTTTGTATTGTTCAGGTTCAATTCTGCATGCATCCAACAGAAGCATTTTTTTTGTGTTGAGGGGTAGATATGTAAGTCATCCTCTTTCAATTTTTAAAACAATTGTGAGACATTTTGATATCATTCATAATGAAAAAATCTAATTTCAAATCTTGAAAAGCTAAAGACATCATTTGTTTGAACTATTCATTTTATAATGGAAATCAAATACACTAAAATGGAAGCCATGTACCTCTTCAGCCTCAAAAAATTCTTGTTGTTTTAAAATAGAGGCAACAAATAACGAAGTACATGGTTTGCATATGTCATGTCAATGTACAAATATGGAAGATCTAAATTAGTCACAAACACCTTGTCCATTGACCAATCATACCAAATTCCAGCCTTGTTAATCGAATCGAAATTGTGTAATTCAAATTTTCGATTTTGATCAAAATCTTCATGTTAACTTACATGTAATAAATATGATTTTTAGTTGTGTGACTAAATCTAACAATACATAGATTAGATAAAAAAAGACTATTTTTTAATGTCAATTATTATGTTGTCATGGATTGTTGTGCCTTGGCATTTGTGTGTTGTGATGTTATATACTAATGTGAGAAGAGGCATACATTTGTAATATGTTTTTTTATTCATACCTCATTTTTTGCACAGTCGAGAGAATATTTTTAATTGTTTTGTTAGATGCATAAATTGTTATTGTAGTTGAATTGATTTCTTTGGTATGTTTTGAGTATGAAATCATGGGTTGTTGCAATCGCTCCGTTCACAACTCGATTTTGTATATTTAGACTTGCAAGAATCATAATTTTTGTGTTCTTTGCAATTTGATCTCATTGATGAAATGAAAGATTTTTAAGCAAGATTGAGTTCTAAGTTGTTTGACGCATTTGTCTTTATGGGCACATTCATTATGTCATATTCTTGGAGGATTCTGTGCAACACGTTTATTTACATTTACTTCAAAATGTGCATATCAATGTCACCTCGATTTGATAGTTTCCAAAATTAGTTCTTCTAAGTTTATTTGCTTATTCAATGTCTCATCAATCTCCTGCATGGTCGGGTTTTTAAAGTTTATTCAATTCGATAATGAGATGTACAAGGTATCTGATGAGTGTCTAATCGAATACTCAAATGCATATGAGTGGCCATTTTCCAATACGAAGATGTTCAATTCAAACATCCCGAGCATAATGTGTCCGTTCTATGTTTACATATTGCTAATAATTGTACATGATTAGAATAAAACAAAATATTCATAAGGCATACGATATTAATTGATTTATTATGTGCACAAGTTGTTGTAAGGTTTGCACAATCATCAAAACCATTTCATCGATAATAATAATAATATCGGCATTAAATATTGCTTCATAATGTAAATCAAGAGGAATCAACTTTAGTATATATAAGCCATTGACATGTATAGAAAACAGTTCATGCAAAGCTCATGCACGTTTGCTAAATCTTGATGCAACAGTGCCAATAATAGCACTAAGCAACACAGATCTATTCATTTTATCAAGTGAGCAAGCTTAGATACTTCATCATATGCGTTTTCCAACTCTCAAGTGCAACGGGGAGTAGAAAAAAGCCTGAATCCTTTAGATATGTTCTTATTCAATGACACACATTTTCTTGTTCACTTGTGAGTGAGCAATTTTGGAAACAATCAAACTCATGTGAAACACCCAACACATAATTTCTTGCTATCAGCTGATAACAATGTCATTGGTGGCTGGATGCAATCTCAGCTCATGGGAAAATAGCTTTTATTGTAATAGAATATCCACTATCGATTGTCTTCGTCATTGCTCATCACGGAGCATTTGTAAATTTGTATAATCTTCAACAATCGTTCAATGTCCTTTCCATTTGGAATCAAATGACGAAGTATACATCCTCTATAATATGGTGCTTTGTGTTTATAAAGCTCAGATAGTTCTTTTTTTTTGAAACTCACGTTATTCCAGCAACAGATTGAAAAAGAAACCTTCATTATTTTGATATGTTGGATGATAGTTCATCATTCGTGAATCTGACTCACCCTTTGTTTTTGTATACAGTGTCTTGATTGATCAATGCATCTAAAAGATAGCTACTTATTGAATGTATTCTGCACGCTCGATTCCTCCCGAGTCCTGCTACGAGCAAGCACAAATCAATCCGACCCCGGTCTAGTCCCGACTTCCAGAGTACACATTCTAACAGAAGCAAAAGCAGGCTGGCAGGTACACACTTCTGCAAGGTCAGAGAACAGCCACAGCTGCAGAGCATACCACCGATCGTTTCCACGGTGCTGCAATCTTACTCGTTAGCTAGGTGTGCTCACTCCACCTAGGGCGCTTGAACCTTTATCTGATTTCTTGCCGTGCGAGTACAACTGTGTAGTTTTTCTGCTAGCACCGATGGACACGGAGGCTTGAGCTGAAAGTGGGATCAACCAATGTGAAAACTGCCTTGCAAATGGCTATCATCGGAATCGTACTATAGACGATAGCTATTACGCTGGCCCCTTTGCACTGCAGTACGAAGCCTTCCTGATGATCATTTGAAGGGGGTAGATCAACCCAACTCCTGACACGAAATCGTCTTGAAAAAGTCAAGCAAAGTGGGCGTCTTCCTTCATGTGTCAGTGGCGAAGCAGAGGGTGGACGATAACCCAAGCTAGGTGCTGCACAGACAACTGTCGAATCATCGGGGGCTTCGGATCCTACCTGCCACAGAAGAACCCAGCAGGGCGCGTAGCTACAGAGAGAGCTCGTCCGATTCCTTGACGCCAGAATTCTCGGCAAAGCAGATGGCAACATGAGGCTTCCTTCCTCCACCACAAGAGCAGCCATGCTGGTGAGAATCATCACACTCATGCAGAGCTCTGACATAAGGTGGAAGATCCTGGACGTGGCTGCTACTACCCGTTCGGGGAAGCATACTATGCTTCAGCAGATCTTGTTCCGCTAGCCGGACATTAATGAGCACGGCATCCTTGAGGATTTAGTGAAGTAACTGCACCTTGAAATACCCCAGTTGAATGAGGTCAGCTTCCTATGAGTTTTTGATGAAAGCAGTTTTTGAAAAAAGATGCCGATTCCATTCTTATACTTTGCCAGCTTTCTTGAACAATGGTCTGACTCTGACACATGACCATTGTCTTTGAGCACAGAGGCTGAACTTGGACGTAGGATGAAATTGTAAAAAGGCAATGCTGCTTTGGAGACAAGCCCCACTTCTGCTGAGGCCTATTGCAACACCAGTTCTTTCCATTGAAAACAAGTTGATATGCTATATATACTCCATAACTGCAACTCTTTGCACTGAGGCAAAATGTTGAGAATTTAAGGTAAAAAGCTGGTAGACACCAGATATGATACTAGTGAACATTAAAAAAAAGGACCAAGGTTTGGAAGGAAACTGCAGCAGTCTGTATTGATAGCAGTCTGTACGAGTAATCACGACTCTTAATAGCAAAGGACTTCTCAATCACTCACCTAAAAATTTCAAAACTGTGCTGTTGACCTTGAGAGACTCTGGCAAAGCAACTCTTAGCAGATATTCAATACATACCTCTGGTAATGCGAGGCATTCATTTAGAGAAAGCACAACAGAATTTGCATGCTTTCTATTTGTTAGATCAATAAGACTACCTTGTACTCTTCCTTTCACCTCTCCTAAGAGTTGGTAGTCCGAAGGAACCATGCTTTTGGATCCAACTACTGTCATTAATCAGCTTCAAGCTTGTGCAAGTACTTCCAAAAGTGGAAAATTGGCTTGAGAATGATCAAGAGATGGGCATCCTTCCCATTCAGATTCAAGATTTAAGGAACAACAAAGCATTTCTCAAAATATATACCTCCTTGGAATGTTTGTTTCGAAGGATTTGGCGGTGAGAAACAAACAACCTAAAAGTGCAACAGGACTTGTTCAATTCATGTGCTAAATGTCATTCTTTTGACGTTTAAGGAAGCTTGTGAACCACAATGCTGAAGACTTGGCATGTCGTTTAAGACCGTTGCTGTAGTCCACATAGTAAAGTCCAAATCGTTTGGTGTATCCCATGCTCCATTCAAAATTGTCCAGAAGTGACCAAGCAAAGTATCCTTGAACATCTGCTCCCTCCCTGGTCAATCCAAGGGCATTCTAAAAAAATCTCGCCACACATGAACAAGGCATAAAACATTCATACAAAAACATCCCTTATTTCACAAGTTCTATCACAAGAGTATACCATGGAACATGCTTTCAAAAAACCATATGCTGGGTCTACTTCAAGCTTCAACATTCAACCATATGCTGAGTCTGCTTCAAATAGCTTCCTACTTGCCAGAATGATTGTCATCATTACCTTATCGCCTTCAGAACAGATGATAAATAAGTTTGATAGTAAAGAATTCTCTTGGCATCTTGAAGAATTTCTTCCAAAAGTACTGTTTCAAGGTTAGGATCATCCATACCTGTAGCAGCAATTCCACTAAACTGAATGAAATTGTTCCAACAGAAAACAGTACAGCATTATAATTAACCAGGAGACATTCACATCAATCAAGGAATGTTAGAAGGAAATATTCCTATCAAAGCAACACCTACATCAAGGATTTCCAGGACAGTCAAATTTGAATTTCACTAAAATGCTTGACTGATCTCCTCCCTCCCAATCTTGAGAACCTAAGTGTTGGCTTGTCCCTTAGTCCATAAACCAAGAGTCGGATTAAATTGCATTGCAAGTTCAGACTCAAGTGAACTGGCCATCTACCACAAATTAAGATCTAGAAGTTGATCACCCACTTAAAATAAAAAAATTGGAGCATTTCTTCAGTTCCAAGTGTGGAACTGGAAAATATTCTGAAATGCTATATTACTCAAGAGCAAGACACACCTGTGGACCCTCGAGAAGCAGTTATTTCTACCAAATTGAGCTTACGATGAAGGACACAGCAGATATTATCATACCATATTGCCAGACTTCTTTCCATGAGTACCTTAGCTAGAGAAAAAAATATGCTATTTGTAACCAGAAAGGCAGGTGGTACTGTCTTAGTAGAGATTGGCATGAAAGACAATCGCAAAAAGGCCACTCTGTTTTGATGAATACAGCTTCTAGATGCAGCATAAGCCAATAGCTTGCAAACAGTTTCAGTCAACATAACTTGTATATCCAAACTTTACGGAGCTTACTGAAAAAAGGATTCACTTCAGCCTGTAAAACTCACCATTCTCAGTAATAATTATGGGTGGCTTGTTGTATCTTGCCGTTACCCAATGCAAAAGCTTTTGCAAGCCCCAAGGCACAATGAAAAGCCACTCTGATGCTGCCTGTCACAAATACATGTTTTCATAATATCAACCACATGCAGCAAGCAAAGTGATGCTAATCTGCAATTCTCCCACGTATTATTGAAGTCAAACTTACTAGTGTCTTAAAACGTGGAGGAAGTGAATGAAGTACACCCATAGTGGTGGAAATAAATTAGTGTGCCAATAACGTCCTAAAATGCCAACTTGTCGTCCTCCAACAAGTAGGGAGTTGGTTAGGACTGCCTTTCCTCTCCAATGAGGTCAGGAGTTAGGAGTTCAATCCGCCACACAAAGCAGGATGTAAATTTGCCAACTTGTCTCCGACTGCTGGCTAGGTCAGAACTCCTTGTTTACTAGCAAAAATTCCAGAAACACTATTGTGATAATAAATCCAGAAGGAGCACCAATGTAAAGCCAGCTGTAAAAGCTACTCTTAAGCAGAAAGATTTTAAAATTTCAACAACAAAGCACTACTGAAGCTACTTCAGTAGTGTTCCCTCCAATGGCGAGAATTAGAATTTAGCTATATTCTGAGCCAGCCTGTATTTGACTTATGGCTAGAGAAAGTATTTTTCAATGCTTATACATATGCTGTGACATGAACATGGTCTTTCACAACAAAACTTAAGCTATTATAGCATTCTTCTTCAAGCATGTCACAATGAATGACACCTAACTAAGCACAACTGATAATGCTATGCTACAGATTTTAGACATTACAAAGACTGGGTTACACTATTGAAGCTATGCCATAGATTGATTAGGGCAGAGATTCAATCGAATATAATGCCTATTTCAAGTACATTATATAAGCTCAAAGCCAGGGAGAAAGTAAGAAAGCATGTAACTATAAGTCCTTCCACAACGACACGGAACCTTTTGACACTGAGGGGTGAAGTATGACATGTCTTCAAAGAAATTGAAGAAACTTTAACAGATTAACTTCATTATTAATTCCATTGCTTCATGATACTGCAGAAAATCTAGATCCTGAACAAAAAAATTAAAAAATTGTACTCACCCTATCCCCTATCATTGATCCCGCTCGCTGAACTGCAACAAAATCAGCACCGTCTATTAGGTTAACAGCAACGTAAAAAATTTGGCTAAATGAATCAACGGACTTGCAATTTCACTCTTGACAATGATCATTCCATTGAGATAGGAAGCATACCAGAAAGTAACATGACTACCTCCAACTAGAGATCAAGATTTCTTTGACAGCCATTTAAGGTTGACCGAAACAGAAAGATTGAAAGAAACAACTCCACTCTACCTGATAATAAGACTTCCTGATCCTGGCCGTAGTCACTTGGATCTGTAGCAGTTGGACCAGGAGTGGCAAATCGTGATGTATAATGATTGATACCAACAAAGTCCACTGATCCTCTTAACCCTGCAATCTCAAAAGATGTGAATCTGGGAAGACGGTCCCCAACATGCTTGCGCATAACAGCGGGATAATCTCCAAAGAAAATTGGATCCAAAAACCTGTCAAGATACATAATAGTTATAAAGAAGCTGCAACTTTCACTGGTCGGAAAAACATCCGCACTTCTAAAGGTTGTCACAATAAAGGCCATAAATTGTCATGTACCAATCTTAGCATTGAAACATCTAGCTCATTCTTGAACATCAAATTAGCATGGAAAAACAAGAAATTAAGAAAACCATCAAAAAATCAAGAAACTAGATAAAAGTAGAAAACCTTCACCAAAATAGGCAAAGTAAGGAATCATTATTCACGATTATTGATCATTCAATACATAGGGCCTGAAACTAGAGCATGATCAAAGCTCTCATGTGATTTTAGGCACATGAACCACAAGACACTTCAAGAAAACTCTCCAAGAGAAGCTTCAAGAACACATAGAACTCAAAGTAGACAAAAGAAGAATAGCCTCCAAGTTTAGCAAGATTCAGCTATTAAGAGTGGTCCTTTGTGCCTCTAGTATGAGTTTGGGGAATAATTTGGCTAAGCCTTACAACCGTTATTACATTCTTGCTATTCACAAATCATAGAATTTGAGAACCGTGTACGGTTCACCACAGTTTTCAGAACCGTACGGTTCACAGAAAAATCTTGACTAATGGCTATTGCGTTCTAGATCAGATCTACAATCTTCTAGAGTGTAGACAGACACTGCTAACATACGTTCTTAAATTTGTTAGAGCATTCAACAAGAATGAGCTAGTGTGCTGAATAAGAATGAACAACTAGACATGTACAGACAACAATTAGACATCCAAAAATTCGAGATCATTCAAGATAAAATAACACGTGCATTACAGCTACTGCATTATCAATGATCCTTTCTAGAGCGTTGTGTGACAAACACACCCAACGCGTTGGCGCGAGAGATACTATGTCTCTTGCGAACTATATCAGATAGTCTCGCTTACTAGCGGACTCTTGGACATCGGTTGGCAATTCTATGCCTAGCTCACATTGGTGTTCAACCAATCTGATGTTCCTATCGATTCTCTCGTGTTCGATCTGTTTATATGGATAGGGAGAAAAAGGTTTAAGTTAATCAGTGATTACAAGAACGGCTGGTTAGGCACGTTCTAACAGTACTCAAATTGCCTTCAGCATCCGTGGAGGTGGACGTTCTCCTGGTACTTAGCTTGATCTCCTTTGTACTTGGAGTGTGAAGATCCACCGTCTTTTGGTCTTTGGGTGTTTCGTGACTTCGTGTCATCCTTCGACCTTTGGCTTCCCTTTGAGGTCCTTTGGTCTTCGAACTTTGGATCTTCGTCTTCGAGTCTTCGTTCGTTTGACCTTCGTGTCTTGTTTCGGTGAAACCATTATGTGGTGGTTATGGTCAGGGGTGATTACTGCTTGTGGGCAGTTTCTTTGTATTTCTGCAGACACGAACTCGAAAGCTATTAAAGCTTTGTGGCTAGAAATTTTTCTTAAGAGATGAAGGGGGTGAAAAGGATGAGTAGGAGTAAGATTAAACTCCCTCTCAATCTTACTACTACGAATTTGAATTTAAATTGAGACTTAACAATCCTACCATAGTGGAATGTTTTTCTCTTGACAATGGTTTTGTCAGAATGTTAGCCAGCATACTGTGTGATAGTAACTTAGTACAACATCCTTGTTCTGAACCTTCTCTCTAAGAAAATGAAATTGAACCTCTATGTGTTTGGTTCTAGCATGAGTTCGTGGGTTCAGAGATAGAGCGATACAGATACAGCTCTGATTGTCGCACTGAAGTGTAGTAGGGCCGATTGCGGAAATTGCAGATTCTGAAGCAACCTTCTAAACCATATGATCTCCTTCACTGCTGAGGTAGCTGCAAATATCTACGAGTTTCTTCACAATGACTATGTAACTGCTCCAAGACTAGTCCACTACGACTTTGAGCAATGTGACTCCATGAGCTAGCTCAAGTAGCTAGTTGGTTCTTCACTAAGAAAAACTAGGTACTAGCAATGCTTGTAAGTAAACAAGTACGTCATTGATCAAGTCTAAGCCTTGAAGACCTTCTTCCTTAGTCTATCACTTAGTCAGATTTTAAGTATCTGATTTTTAGTTAAGACATATCAGAGTTGCATCCCTGAATCTGGAATCGCGATTCGAACAACAATTCGAATTGCAACCCCCAAATCGCTCACAGGTTGTGATTTGCAATTCACAAAAAAGAAAAAGACATTGTAAATACATTTAATATGGGTATCACTAGAAAGAGAAAACATAGACGATTAAGAGTAAATGCATTCCTGGAAGTTTCAGCCTACTTTCAGGTTCAATTTCAGCACATTATAGGTCCAATTCCAGTACATTTCAGGTCACAGGATTAAGAGTGAATGTGTTTCTAGTGTTTCAGCCTACTTGCAAGTTCAATTTCAGCATATTATAGGTCCGTTTCCTATCTTAGAAACTCGTTCCGACCCTTTTGGGTTGGAACGTTTTTTTTTTTAAATTAAAAAAAACAGGTATTGTGAACAGAGCTGTGTGACAACGGAAGCTCAAGCGCACAGCGTTGGAGGCTACAACTGGAATTATACTTGAGAACGTTGTAATCCGTTTGCTTTTCAGCCATAGATTCAAAAAGTAAAGATTCGAGAGCTTACCTGGATGTTAAAGATCATTCAAAGGCAAGATAAATCACCTTATTTCCATACTAACCAAACGACCTAAGCACAAATACTGACGCTTCAGGTTTGCTTAGGGTAGCCAGGCGGAAAACAAATGTATCTTTGACATCCGTAGAATTCCCTTTTTCAGAATCTTTCTCATTTCCCATCTGAAAACTAGTTCTTTGCTTGCCGTGACCATCACTAAATGAAAAAACACTACGTAAGCCCCGCGAAGTAGAAGACCTGCTACCGAATTTGTGCTTGGGTCGTTGGCTGCAGAAATCCCTCGTTAAAATATACATATTTTTTTAATTTTTATTTTGCTCGAGTTCCGGAACGGAACGCAAATGCGTTCCGGAACAGGCAACTAAGGTTCCAATACATGTCAGGTCAAAAACAATTTCTGAAGCAAAAAAAAAAAAGAATTGCGATTCGCTGCAACTATGAGACATATTATACCTTTTGTTGTTGCTGTTATTCCCCTTATGTCTTGATTTCTAAAAAAGAAACAAACCTGTCAGAAATGCTGAAAAAGTATTGTGGGGCATTCCACTCAAACTGAATAATGGAACTATATGGATTCAGCACCTTACCAACCCAGTTGGAATTCGAGACGCCTTTGGGATGCAGCCTTATCCTCTGGTGAGTCTGTCAAAGGTTCTGCCCATTCACAATCACATGCCATGCCTATTCTGCCACGTTGCTTACCCTGCCCATCCAGTTTGAGGACTTACATCGAAGAAAAAAATTCTCATAAAAAGAGCCAGTCAAGCAACCATCAAATCATTCAGATTTCTGAGTAGACCTTTAAGCTTAAAACAGCCATGCAATATAAGCTAAGAGTTTCAGTATACGCATAATTTCACAGAGCCAGGATCCCATCTCTTCCAAATATGGTCACACATGGGTGTCTTTGTTCAAATGTATACTACCAATTCAAACACGTTCAGGATTGAACTTCTATTTGGCAATCAATGGGTATGTCGTAGCTACATGCTTCAGGGGCTACAGGGCTGGCTTTGTATGTATTTCCTAAGTCAATGTTTGCATCTACTATTAGGCATTTATGTTCACTATGGATAGCTTGTAACACTACTTTATTTGGCACTACTCATGCTTTATTAGGTAGGCATGGAATCCCATTAAATGCAACAAAATATAATGTTTATCCTTTTATCTCGTGAGCCTACCATGTACAGTATTTGGTAAGAAAACGAAGGCATAAATATATATCCTAACCCTCATAAAGCTCCAATTATTGTAGATATCAATCTACAACAGCTTTATATTGCTGTTAAATTTGCAAATTTAAAAAGCGTCAACTGAAAAAGAGACTAAAGTTACTTAATCTTCTGTGATAATAGCATCCTTGGTATGGATGGTGTGTAGCCCTATGCAAATAGAAAAGGTGACATCTCGGTATTGTTGTTATAGCTATACTCAGTTAGGCATGAGTGTTATTCCAATCCCCACAAGTAGGTCATACGAAATGCCTCAAATAGTCCTTTAAGGTCCAGTTAAGAACCTTTGACTACAAATCTGCTGCTCAATGATATGTTTTGCCCGTAAATACGTGGACATCCAATATATGCACAAAGCTCTGTGGAGAACTCTGAAGCAAAAAGGCTATCGCTATCACTAAGTGTAGTGTGCAGAAGTCCACGCAGTAAGAATATCTTTGACAGAAAAATCCATGTATATGGCTCTCTTGTGATAACCTCAAGTATCAGTCCGCACTGTACGTGAGTGTCCATTGCTAATGAAGAATAGGCTAGTGCTGCAGTAGTCCCACATTCTAAACTTGGAATACTTGTTCAGAGCATGTATGAATAAGGTAGAATAGGTCGGTCTTCAAACTTGGCCAATAGAAATGGATCTTAAGATGATTCAAGGATTTATAATAACCAAATGGCCTCCAAATGGGGGATAAACAGGCATCTTACACATATTCAGGCTGTAAAGAAATAGTAATAGGAATGCAAAGTGCACCATATTGATAGAGGTGTCTTTTGAAAAGGGAATAGACTTGATTAGTTATAGACATAGGTGGCTTGATAGTATATGTCGATGTTATGTCTAGGACATTGCCCGACATAACAAAGGAGATATGCAATCTTCAACCCTATGGAGTCCAACACAAAGTCTTAGACTATCAACTTCATCATGCATAGCTTGAACCAAATTCTACAACATTCTTACTTATGTCATCAGTGCCCTAGAGTCAGAGTGACACGGGAACGTGGCTTTTTAGACATGCCACATGTTCCCAGACCTGCTCTGGTTGGGGAACATACTTGGGAACGTGACATGGGAACGTGTTCCCAAGTGATAAGAACACGTTCCCAGGTCACAGTTTCTGCAAAAGCCAAAAAACAAGATAAATGGAGGACGCCTTGAGAAAGTGATTGGAAGCATGTTCCCTGGTCACAATCTCTGCGAAGACCTGAAAACAAGATAAATGAAGAAGGAAACAAAAGAATCTAGAGGTCTTTTAAATATATTTTGTTTATATAATAGTGTCATTGCATAAATACAATATTCATCCTCTGTTTTGTTTTATTATGTGTCATTTCATCATACAAAATTCTATAAATTTCAAATTTTCATGTACATGTATATGTTTTGATTATAAGTTACTATGTTGGCATTCTGATTCCCATTTTTTCAAGAATATTATCATTCCCATTCCTTGTTCTCGTCCTGGTTCCTAGTTCTCATTCTCGTTCCCTTGTAACTGTGCCTAGAGTAGGTGCAGGTCAGAATGGACAGATGCACCATCATTTGTCCACATTCTCAACGACCAATGTATGAAATGTGTCATACCAGTCAGCTGTAACAATAGTCAAAGCAAATGCAAAGTACGTAAATGGGAGAATATCAGCAATCGCATTTCTTTGAACATCTTGTAACTGTTAGAAAATTGGTCATTGAACCATCAAGATAAGTATTGGAATCCCACCCCCATCCTTTGAGCCACCTGCCAAATGCAGGACCACCCAAAAGACTGGTGTCAAGTGCAAATTGTAGCCCATTCCAACTACTCTTCTTGCTTATGGGACTTATGATGCACTCAAGAACAGTTAAGGTTTGCAGAAGGCAAGATTTCAAACCATGTTGGACAATTGGCCATTCGGCCACATGATGGGACAAATACTAGGATCCCAACCCTAGTGTCCTAGACACCCACCAAATGTGTGACAAACACCCAAAAGATGAGTACTAGTTGGACCTTACACACCCTCTAACAGTAGTTCATTTTATCAGCCCTTTTTTCTTCTAAGACTCATGAGGCCTTCTACCTCTATGTGGCAGGTGCGCATCTTCTTAAAACGGCCAAGTTTTGAAAATAAAACTACATTGGAACCTGCATTCCTAAGAGCACTAATGTATTTCTGTTTTCAAAAAGAAGGTCAATCTTTATAACAGAGCATTCTAAAGTAAAAAATCTTATCACAGATAACAATGGCAGTAAAATAGGAACCTCCGAACCGAAGACTTAACAATTCTTATTCAATCTGCTATGAAATTGATGAGGCTTCACGATGGTATGGACTGGATGTGTAGACTTAACAATTGGTATTCAGTCCAGAGCTTCCAACTGGTTCATAATCGGGCGATTCTGAGGGACGGATGTGTAGACTTAACAATTGGTATACAGTCTAGAGTTTCCAAACGGTTCAGGGCGATTCTGAACCATACGAGTTGTCATTGTGGTTTCGAACCAGGTCCATCCTGAAAGAATAGGGCGGGAAATAGTTTTGCAAATTTTTCAGATATAGTGCTAAAACATATCTAATGCCTACAATGTTTCGTATAGATATTAGATTGCTAATGAACACATACAGTTCATTGTTCCTTGTAGAACGTTAAAACCATACACAATGGTTGCATAGAAGACTAATAAATACTCTCCAGTAGTAGCAAGACATGCTCAACTCTTTTTTGCATTGGAAGTTAGTGTACTATACGATGCGGTAACCAATTTTTTGGCAGTGCTGTCTTTTGTATTTAATGGTTACCTGCACAGTGATGTATGCAGTGGAGGCCTGGTGCATTGTGACTACAAAATCTGGTTGGAATAGCTTTTCATGCCTGCAAATCTCTATTTTTATAAGTACATTGGATAATTCACATGACAATGGACACAGTCAAGCTCCACAAACTACAATAATCAGCTTCATAGTCTAGATTCTACGGTGTTCCATCATCTAGGTTCCATGTTCCAACTTCCACGTAAGATTGTAATTAATAATTTATCCATGATTCATCATCACATAGTAAACATTTGAATACAAATTAATACATTGAAAAGCAACATCAAATAGCCATTTGTTTTAGGGTCCGATTCCTGAACAAATTATAGTTGAATCAAGAGTCTGTGGAAACGTTGATAAGGCTTTGCAGTGTTATGAACTGGATGTGCAGGCTGAATTGTCATCCTCAAATGTGGTTATAGAAAAATGGGTTTAAGATTCTTATCATGTTAGGGTCCAATGGCTGTGTAACTTAGTGGATCTAACATCGTGTTGGAACTAGTACAAACCAAACTTGCTTCAGGTCCTGCGATTGGGTAAAAGTGTTCCCAATGTTGTTTGAATTGTCAATGTGGCCCCTAACTGGGCCTACGAAAATTCAACATGTGGATTCAACTTATGAGACCCGGAACTCAGTAATCCCTGGAAGGAAGGCTTGATGATTATGGTTTTGCAATCAGGGGAACCACAAAACTCAGCAAGTTTGGCAGAGGATTCAACACATACGAAGTACCTTAGATAACATATACACAAATGGTTTCAGTCAAAGTTCTTGATCATGCCCATCTAAGAATAGATATACAAAGACTAACCTGGAATTTTTTTCTGTAGATGTTAACTGCTCCTGCATGGGCAAGTAGTGCATGATGTGCAGCAAGATATGGCTCGGTAGAAGAATTCCCAGCAGGACTTACGAACCTGTAAGAACATCTTCCAGGTGCATGGATACCGGTCCCATAACCATTGACTGAAAATTGAAGAGGTTCATTCAATGTTATCCAGTGCTTCACGCGATCTCCAAATGCAGCAAAGCAAACTTCTGCATAAGCCACAAAATGCTCTCTGCAAACATCCCCAAAATGATTTATCTCAATTATGTCAGAAGTCTCTTACAGTAATTCCAGTACTTTCATTCCTAGTCTTGCTACTGAAGTTTCCTATTCAAAAGGACATGGATGTGCACAGCCTTATTGATGCTTATTCCATCATTCAATACCTAAATGTGCTCAGCCCTTGAATATGGCAATACACCATATATGAGTCATATACACCCTATCACAGCCAGCAGATTTGCTATATGAACAAATTTTGCAAACATCTTAACAAAAAACTAACACAGTAAACAAAAAAGTTAATGGTATAACTTCCTGTTATGATACATACACTATATCTCGACTGATCCACCCTCCAAAAGAATCCTGAAGAGACTGAGGTAAATCCCAATGGTACAGAGTTGCATAGGGCTCTATTCCTGCAGAAGGACAGCGCCCGTATACTTTGGTCATACACTGATTATATGAATGCCACAGAAAGTTTGATTGCAGCTTATCTTCCATTACTTGCCTTTTGAAATCAAGCTGTTAATAAGCCGATTGTAATATTCTATGCCCTCTTTATTGACTTCCTTGTTGGAGCCATCTGCATAAGAGCCACGCATACCATTTTAGGACTTGACTACCTGGATTTCGAATATTACAGTTTTGATGCCAGACCCAAGCACAGTTTGTACACAAACAAGAAATATCTAAAATTGCACAAGCGTTTACTGAGCACATACGCTTATGAATGTATCCCTATTGAAGCTTCATTAATTACTGATCATATTGCATCTGAGATTGCGCATTCTGTACATGCAATGGTGAATCCTGAGATTCAACATGTGACCATTTTTCTTTG
The DNA here is from genome assembly GCA_029204225.1 of Diphasiastrum complanatum. NCBI lineage: Eukaryota > Viridiplantae > Streptophyta > Lycopodiopsida > Lycopodiales > Lycopodiaceae > Diphasiastrum > Diphasiastrum complanatum. The sequence goes on along the minus strand of CM055109.1, from coordinate 19,784,341 downwards.
CAGATGTCAGGTGTTTGGCAAGATTACAGAAATGTGAAATAGAACTGCTATTACGAAGTGATACGAACCTGGGAAAATTCGAGGCCAAGAAATTGAAAATCTGTAAGCATCAAAGCCCATGCCAGCTATTAAGCTTACATCCTCCTATAATTATACAAGCAGCACCAACACAGTTGTAGTCAAATAGTGAGAAAACTTTCAAGTCCTCAATCTATGAGGATTTTCTACACATCTTGCGCCAGAATGTGTTACTTGTCTTACGGCAAATATCCACAACAATTGCAGAGCATCCCTCTCTGCGGATATACTACTGTGCTGTTAGAAAACTAGGCATCCTGTTCAGAACCTACCCAAAATGTGCCAGTAGTTTTATAAAAAACTTTAAGCACAATAGACACTCTGTCACTGTCTATCAGTTACCTATCATAGAAACAATATTCCAACCAGATCAGAGACACCAACGAGTCACTAATGAGTGTGAAATTCCAACTCTGATCTAAGTACAGAGCTCCATAAGGTGGATCGAGAAAGTTCAACGTCGCTACTTAATGCTATACACATGTCGACAGACAGTAGTTTGCTTAGGATATAGAAGGCATGCCTGATACTTGTGATACTGATCCACAGCAATGTCACCATGGCCGTTGTCTGCTATTTTACCTGTCATAGCAGTCAAAACCAACCATCAGTCCAACTTCTAATGGGAAATTTATGACCTTCGGTGGTGATCAAGAGTGCCTATCTTACTGGTAGAGTGTAAAAGTAACAAATAGTAGGAAGAATGAACTCAGATTTGATCAATCATTTGTACAACAGGAGTAGAATTAGATACACGTTAATAAAATCTAACTGATAAAAACTAGCAGCACATCAAAACAGAAAAATGTACCAGGGGTGTGGGAAAAAATGTCCCAAACACTAGGACCTCTTCCCCCCTCCTTCACGGCACCCTCAACCTGTACATGCATCCTGCCTCAGTCACAAAACACAGACAGAAGCTAATGACAAGCACTTTTGTTCTCTAGCCAGCACAAGTTTGTATAAATCCAAAGAGCACACACAGCAAAATGTATGAATTACTGAGGTTTTTTGAAGAATCTCTTCATCCAATCCCTTGGCCTATTGCTTGTGCCTTTGTAATTGTACAAAGTTTTTCTTCTGTCCCGATTTCACGCTATGATTTGCCTTATGTTGGCAAGAAGAGCTTATCCTGATGTGAGATTATGTGCACAAGAAGTTTTAAAGAAAAAGACCATCGTGCCATATACCCACACCATGAAGTGACTAAACAGATGAATAATACGTCAATGGAGATGAGCAGAGGTATGATGCATGCCAAGATCCCAGATCACACATTCTGGGAAGAGACCATATAAGCTATAGCAAAAATTCACAACTCTCAGGGAAGCCCATAGCACCTAAAACGCCTTAACAAGCATGGTCCGAGAAGGCCTCAGAAGGGTCATACTTCAAAGCTTTGGACGTGCCTGATAAGACAAGGAGCAAGCTAGAAGCAAACATTTTCACATGCATTTTTCGATGACTGATCAAGAGTTGGGATGTCGTTTCTGATGAGAGCTTCAATGACCCTATCTCACACATTTCAGGGAGGCCATCACGGGCTAGGGATTGGGCTAAGAAGATGAATAACATCGTCGTTGAGTAAAGAGAAAGACTGCTAAGGAGGAAGAAGAAAAATGGAGTACACGGAATTGAGGGAGGACAATCCCAGGTGGAGCCTCCTCAATCTCTGCTACAAAGACCTGCGAGGAAGTGTAGATCATCACATCGCTTTGATGAATCAAACAGGTTCGTAGAGGCTGAGGAAGAATCCGAGAACCCAAAACGCTCGTGGAGGCAATAAACAACAAGTGAAAGAAGAATTGGGTGGACGCCAGGAAGGAATAATACCACTCAATTATGTCATTTCATGAACTACAACCTTCCCGGGCTTGGTATCAGAAGGTGGACTCGTACTTTCCACAAGGACTAGAATGGAATGTGGCGGATCCAAGATTCTACATTAGAGGGCTTGGTATCAGAATCCTTTCTACAAGCGCTAGAAAGGAGGGTGGAGGATCCAAGCATCTACATTACACACCAGGAGGAAGAGATTCTGATCGTTGTCATTTACGGGGATTGCATTATTCTGATTTGCACTTCACATGATTGGTTGACTTCGACCAAAATTAACTTGAGTAATGCCTTCAAAAGAAAAGACTTAGGAGACTGTCCATGTTTTCCTAGGCATGGGAAGTGTTTAGAGACAAGGAGGCCAGGAGGATCTCTATAAATCAGAGAAGGCATTTACAGTAGGTGCTTGTAAATTGAAAGATAAGTCATTGAAAGCCCATCGCCACATTACTCGACCTGAACCAGAAATTGAGCAAGGAGATTCCTCCACAGGATGAAACGGAAAGGTAAAGGATGAGAAAGAGTATTGTATCAAGAGGCACTGGGCAAACGGATGAATGCAATGCTACCACAGGATCAGACTTGGCTTATGGAGTTTGTCTGCTCCGCCAATCTGCAGAGAATCTAGGAGCTGAACATTGGTAGTCACTCAAATGGGTCGGGAGGCAATGTGGACACTAGAAGATTCACAAGTGGCTATGTATTCTTGATGGCAGGAGTGGCAATCAACCAGCACTGAGGCAGAATACTTGCCCTTAGCAGAGTCTGCTAAAGAAGCTATATGAATCATTTGATTAAAGAAATTGAAGATACGTGAGTCGCAGCGAAGAATAGAAGGGATCACGATAGTTGCAGATATTGAGGGGTGTACTACATTCTCGCAATGCCCCGTAGACTGTAGTCAGGGAAGAAGTAAAGCTGCCACTCGTAGTTAGAATAAAATCGTGGCATGATGGTCCGTAGGGATAGATAAGTAGCGTAATGCAGGATAGTTAGCTCTGATCGTTCTTCTGAAGATTCTGCTCCAGTTAAGTCGTCTTTGCGCACAAAGTGGATGGACAGCCCAACGCGTCTTCTTTGAATGGAAGATCCAGCAACTGAATGCCAATCTACATTTCTGAAAAGAAGCTTCAAAGAGAAACTCTATTGTTATTTAACCCAACCTGAAGGCTTCGTTATCACGGGAAAAAAAGAACAAAGTGTGCTAGCTGTAAGAAAGTGCGAGATGGTCTTAAGCAGGCACAACAAGCATGGTTCAAATCTCTGTTAATGCACAATACTATGCTGTGTTTTGTTCATGATCTGATACAGCGATCCTTTCTTCTTGTTCTTATTGGCAAGATCCAACATACTTCACTCTAAATTTGTGCAAAACATAGACAGGCGTCTGCTATCATTTTGCTAAAGACCCCGGCATTACTATAGACGATAATATACGGCTTCATAAGAATCAAATTTCCATCTAGAAACCAAAACCCATACTAAATCAACCAAAGGCCTGTTACCTGGTACGAAGCAGTCGCAGTACCGAAGACGAAATGCTGCGGAAAGTGGCATCTGTGAATATCCTCCATGGAACACGAAGGATCCGGGTGTTTTGAGAGCATGAGAGAGGTATGAGCAGGGGGAGCCATGTTTGGGGATTGCAAATGCAGGATAAGCAAACCCGCTAAAGGCATGCATAGCATAATAAGCAGCAGCAATTTTTGCAACAAGGAGGCCATTCTGGATCGCAACAGAATGCAGCAAAATGCACTCTCAGACTCTACTGATTGATTATTTCAGACAATCCTGAGCAGCATTGAGATCAGTGGAGCAACAGCAATGGGCAGGCATCATCAGGCACGTATTTCATATTTAATTTTTCTCTGTAAGAAAAACATGTGACATGTCTTTGATGATATGATTAATGCATTGTCAAACTTGGAAGTTCCTCTTTTTTACTCTTCTTAACAAATATCAATTCCTGCTTTGATTATTGAAGGATGGAGAACCCATCAATGTACAAATAGATGAAAGCATATAGAAAGACATATCTGGATTCAAATCTATTAACAAAGCCACATCTGGCTTCAACCTATTAACACTATTATATATCCTACATATTTTTTTCATTGCTTTGATCCATTACACTAAAGTTTCATGGGTGTTGTTTGGTTTATTGCGGTAGTGACCCTCTTAACTCTTACAAATTTTGATCGGTTTTCTTGAAAATAGACAAGGTGATTAATGTATCCTAAGAAGCTTTGCCATACCCATGGCGTTCAAATCATTATAGATAAAATAAAGTAAATTGCATTTCTTAAAGATTAGATAAATTTATGAATTTCTAATGTGCTTTTCTATGTGATTTCTTGTTGGGGCGAAGGCCAAAGAAAATAGTTAGATATTCAATCTTGAAGGATATCTTAGCAAATTAGGTTTAGTTAACGCGTTAATTTTTCTTCAATGTGTTACATTTTTAAACACCCAGCCATCATAATTAATGACAACCTGAACTTGTAGGATTTTACAAGCCAACATTTTTTTAGTTAAAGGTTCTAGAAAGTACTATTTTAAATAAACTGACTTCCCTTCAAATATGAAGGATACTAAAGGGAAACATGCCTTACATTACATGTTCGATATGTTCATGACCTCATTGACATTTACAAGATCAACAACCTTAGGACATGACTCTACAAAATTTGCTCTCATTTTCACTCTCATTTTCTGTCCTCTCATGAGTAAATCCCTCATCTTTACAAGCAATAACACTCTTCTTTTCTAGAAAAACACACCTATTACCCTTGCTTTTTTTATCACAAACTACAAAGACGCCCTTTGTACTTGTCGCATCCTCCCTAGATACATCCTCTAGAAAAATGTGTACATAACAAGTTCTAACAAAGTCATTCAAAAACTCTGTACTCAATCTTTTTCCAAAGCATAAGACATGATATTTTGCCAACCAAGGCCTCTCTTGGCAAACACTTCAATACATACTTAGCACAACCAATATACTCACCAAAGTAAGACAAATACATAAACACAAATAATGTTCTACATTTTCTCTCAACCCCATCTAGAAATATGCTTGAGTGTGAGAATTTGTTACCTCTTGTGCTACAAATGTTTGAAAACGTGTTGCAAAGATAATCACCATCGAGTTTTGCCCTTTGTGTTGCATTGGCTTCTCATCATCTCCTTGATGAAAACCTCCAACACATATAAACTTTGCCTTTGAATTGCCAATCCACAAAAACAAAAAATATGGGCCTTAAAATAAATGCCATGTAGCAGAGAGAAAAATAACACGAGTATTTTAAATATCAAACATCACTGGTGCTTAATGGTAGTTAAATGTGAATCCTGAAATATCAAAATATTCTCTCCCAATAGTTGGACATAAAAAAACTTCAAAAAGAAAGTGGAATTTCAAAAATATGGCTACCACCATCTCCATCTCCAGGGTCGTTACCACCATTTCCAGCTTTGTTATTGTTATCATCATGTTTGCTACAATTTTTTTTATTGATGACTAAGCTTTATTATCTTCATGTGAATATTTCACCAGAGTATGCTCCACTTTGGACAAGAAATTCAAAAGAATCCAAATTATCAACAGCTGTTATAATCCATTATAGATGACCTAAAGACAATATCAAATGAGTGTCAAGAAAAATATATAAAATTAAAAACCTATTTGGGGAAAATGATATCCTCAAGGAGGTTCAAATGTTGTAGTTTTCTTTACATGATTTTACAACTAGTAATGATGAGATGAAAATTGCATTTCAATCCATGCATCTCTTATTTGTCTTTGGTTAAAGATATGGATTTGCTGAATAAAAAGACAAAATCTAACAAGAGAAAGAGATTGGTAACAATGAACATTTGTGATCTTTCATCTAGAGGAGGTTACCAAAAAAGAAGAATTCATGCATTCAAGTAAGTTCTAGCTTATTTGTATTGATATTGTTTGAAATTTTTGATTCAATCCAATCACTAATTCTATCAGTTATTTATTACCACTTTCTTGAATTTTAGCAATTAATACAATATGTGTCCAGATTTTTACCGACTTTTTTCTTAACATGATTTTTACCGACTTTTTTCTTAACATGCAGATCTACATTGGTTGTTGAAGACCATTTGGCCGACGAGATTTCCATTGGAAAATCATTAGGTGCTATGAAATCAATGTTAAACAATTATAGAAAAAAAAATTAAAGCTTCAATCACTGATAGCACTATGAATGAAGTTGAAAATATATTGGACATTACAATAGGTTTTTTCTAGCATCATTAGAGAAGTATATGCCACAATGTTTACGATAATAAAGGAAGCATTTGCACAGATAAGTATAAACTAAATTTTCAATCCCACGACCATTTCATCTAAAACAAAAATGAGATATGTCAGTCCAAGGCATGCAAAAAATAGTGGGTATTTCATTTCATATCAATGAAGTATATTGCTCAAAGGGAGAATATCTATCTTATGACAATTCCAGCAATCTGTTTATTGACATAAATCAATTGCTTACATTCATGATAGAGTTTTATGTATTGCAAATGAGAGTGTGAATAATAAGTTGATAGTTGTTCTTAAGTTGGATGAATATGAAATTAGAAAGGGACAAAAATTGGAGAGAGATATGTGAAAATTTGGCAAAATCTAGTTGGATATTTCACAAATTCTTGTATGTGGGGAAATCTCACACATGTGGAGCATGTTCCCACTTGTGAAAAATAAGCAAAAACATCTTAGTCATGTTGAGTTAGGGGTACTTGGAGTTTTATAGATAATCTATCTATGTGTAAGTAGGTGATAGGGCCATTTTTGGCATTAGAGGCTTAATAGGCTTGTACACATGTCAAGTCATGATTAGGCCAAAAGTGGAAAGTGATGTAGCTTGAGCTAGGTTAGGCTTCTTACACTTATATAGTTCAGATTTCGTGAGTGACTCATCTGCATGTGTTGGCATGAGAGTTAGTGACCAATCAAAAGCTAGAAATCCATCAAATTGGTCGAATGTTCCTCAACCTGTTAAGAACCTGAAAACACATTTGCATAATGGTTAAAACCTTCCAGCAAATGCTCCAATCAAATTACATAAGGAGAGTTACTTACATGCTCAACAAAGTACACCAAAATTTATGCAAAAGATTGTTGACAATCTGTTCACCCAAAAGGGGATCTTTCATCCAAGTGGGAGCTTTACTCATCCTTTTGGAGAAATACAAAATCACTCAAAGAGTATTTGTCATCCACTTAAGGAGAAGGTTCATCCACTTAAGGAGAGTGTTCATCCACAAAGGAGAGTCTTCATCCACAGAAGTGGAGATTGTCAACAATACATTGAACAGAACATTGTTAGTATTGAATGTGCACAAGCCTCACAATCAACAAATGATTAGGTGTTATGATCTGATCCAAAGTAGCTTCTTCTCAGCCTATGATCTTCAATAGACCTAAAATATGCTTTTGATCCAAAGATCAACTCACAAACACAAAGGTTAGTAAGATTTGATCAACAATGCAATGCATAATCATGCTAGAACTTGATCAAACATCCAAATATCACCATAAATGGAAATCCTACTATAAGTAACGACCAGCCAGCTCTGATACCATGTGAAAAAAGTGTATCTTGAATGGGTCCAAACTCCCAAAATACTTGGCTAAGATCTTTGCACAACAAGCTACAAAAGCTAGAAATGGCAAAGCATTCCTAATGCTACCTTTGATACACATGAACTTGACAAAGCATTCAAGAGACAAAAGAAGCTAATAAAAGGTACTGATGGCAGTCAAAAACAACAAATACCAGTCCTACAATAGCAGCCTACCACTTTTGGAAACCTCTTAAGATCATACACAAAAGCTTGAAGACAATACACAAAGCAATGCTCTCAATGGAGGAAGAAACTGTGACAATGATCTATTGATCTCTCTCAACAATACAATAATTTTCTCCAACCTGTTCTCCACGAATTTCAGCCTACTATAGGTGAGAGAGATGACTCTCTCTCCTCTCTCTAGAACTTAGGATCCAATTTTAGGGCACCAGTAGCCTAAAATAGCCAATTTTGGCCTATATGTCCAGATAACATGATTTTGGTGTCATTTCGAAGGTCCTGAAGTTTGAGACTTATTTAATATGAAATATATACTAAAATAGAAGTATCTAGGCCTCTTTCACATGTATGAAAGGCTAGATCCAAAACTATGTACAAAAATTGTCAATTTAGGCCTCAAACTAGCTAGGAAATGTTGATAATTTTTACACTCCTCGCCCTCTCCTTCGCTCTCTCCTTGCTCGCTCCTGCTCGCTCGCTCCTCCCCTCGCTCTCTCCCTTGCTCTCTCCCTCACTCCTGGCCTGCTCTCTCCCCTCGCTCCTCCCCTGCCTCCTCGCTCCTTTGTCTCCCTCCGTCCCCTGCTCCCTGCTCGCTCCTCCTTGCTCCTCTACTCTCTCTATCCTTTGCTCCCTGCTCGCTCCTGCTCTCACTCTCTCCCTCGCTCCTGCCCTCGCTTCTCTGCCCGCTCCTGCCCTACTGTCTCTCTCTCTCTCTCTCCCTCTGTCTCCTCTCCATGAGCTGGTGCTGCTGTTGCACTCTGCCTACCTTCTCTGCTGCTGGCTGCCTCTTCAAAATATTTTCTTTCTTCTGAATGCAAAATACACATATGGACACTGGAAGCACATCCAAACATCCATTTCATGGGCATGGGAGGCCACCATCGAAGGTAAAAAAGACAAATTTGCCAAACATGAAGTATTTGGATCTTAGCATCACCGTTGGTTGTGGAGGGGGTGACATCAACGTTCGCTTGCTACCTTTGCTGCAATAGTTTCTGACAAATAAATGTGTAGCTGGGGTGTGTGCTTTGGAGAGGGAAGGCACACTGTTGCACTTGCATTTTCAAATGACATGTCAAATCATGGCCATCGATGCCAAAATCGTGAACTTGCAGATTAAGCATCAGCTAGGTTGGGATGTGCAAGCACCAGCAGGAGCTCTGGTCATGTGCAAGACACTCACACAAAAGGGTTTGCATACATTTTCCATGGTATGGTAGGCTATTGTTTGAAGGATTTCGGAAAGTCTCATTTCCAAGCTACATTGCACAGTGTTAAAACTGACGATCTCGAGCTTGGGAAAGAGCTTTATGCAAAGCTGGGGTCTTCTGAAGTGAAGAACAGAGTCTGCTTGACTCCGTGCAATGTGTTTGAAAGGGCATTCATGTACAACCTGTTCTATGGAAAGCACTATTTGGGTCAATCTTTTGTAGCTTGTCTATTGTCAATGTCAAGAACTGCAAAGTATTTTCCTTCTGCGGCTTGGGTTACACCTTCAAAAGGTCTTGGTATGGATGTAGAGCGAGCAGCATCAGTGTGACAGGCGATGTTGGTCCCTGGCTTGGCGACGTTGGAAGATGTTCATAATATCTTCTTTGCAAGACAGCATGCACGTGGACGATACTTTGGAGCAAGAACACAAAGCATTGATCATAGCATTCGTAGTGCAAATCCGAATGCAAACACATCGACTGATATGTCCACACCAGAGATGCCTCTCTCACCACTTGCTGACGAAGAAGCTACATATATCTATGTCGATCATGACGTCATTGATAGGAAAACTATCTTCGGATAGTGATCTTCTGTAGTTGTATTTATGTACAAAGTCTGTGTACAGATGCATATTCCAGCTTTGTTTGCCTTTTAGGTTGAGCTATCTACTACCTTTACTGCAACAGTTTCTGACAGATAAATGTGTAGCTGGGGTGTGTGCTTTGGAGAGGGAAGGCACACTGCTGCACTTGTATTTTCAAATGACATGTCAAATCATGGCCACCAATGCCAAAACCGTGAACTTGCAGATTAAGCATCAGCTGGGTTGGGATGTGCAAGCACCAGTAGGAGCTCTGGTCATGTGCAAGACACTCACACAAAAGGGTTTGCATACATTTTCCATGGTATGGTAGGCTACTGTTTGAAGGATTTCGGAAAGTCTCATTTCCAAGTTGCATTGCACAATGTTAAAACTGACGATCTCGAGCTTGGGAAAGAGCTTTATGCAAAGCTGGGGTCTTCTGAAGTGAAGAACAAAGTCTGCTTGACTCCGTGCAATGTGTTTGAAAGGGCATTCATGTATAGCCTGTTCTATGGAAAGCGCTATTTGGGTCAATCGCTTGTCTATTGTCAATGTTAAGAACCGCAAAGTATTTTCCTTCTGCGGCTTGGGTTACACCTTCAAAAGGTCTTGGTGTGGATGTAGAGCGAGCAGCATCAGTGTGGCAGGCGATGTTGGTCCCTGGCTTGGTGATGTTGGAAGATGTTCATAATATCTTCTTTGCAAGATAGCATGCACGTGGACGATACTTTGGAGCAAGAACACGAAGCATTGATCATAGCATTTGCAGTGCAAATCCGAATGCAAACACACCGACTGATATGTCCACACCAGAGACGCCTCTCTCACCACTTGTTGATGAAGAAGCTACATATATCTCTGTCGATCATGACATCATCGATAGGAAAACTATCTTCGAATAGTCATCTTGTGTTGTTGTATTTATGTACATAGTCTGTGTACGGATGCATGTTCCAGCTTTGTTTGCCTTTTAGGTTGAGCTATCTGTTGTCACAGAGTACGCTCAAAAACATTTATGCATCCTTTAAATGCTACTCCAGTAGTTTTGTAAATATAAAAACAACAGTTTTTTAAATACAACGAGCAAGCTTGCTCTTCTTTAGTTTGCTCCGTATTCTTAGCTAATAATTGGCATTTTGCTGCATTTCTTTTTTTGGTTTTATTTTTTAGTTAACCGATAATTACAGCTTCCCAACGGTCTACTGCATGTTTTGATTCAGCATGTTTGTGCGCACGTATGAATTTTTGATACATTTTAAGCCTATATGCATGCTAAATTATCCTTAATATTTCATCACATTTATTGATGAACTCTCCAGATTCACCAAAATCATGTTCATCAAGAACAAATTTAAGACATTCAACTATTTCAGAGAATTCAAGTAGTTTGTTGAGACTGAAATTGGTCAGAGAATCAAGACCCTGTGGTCTGATTCAAGGAGAGATTACATGTATGATGTGTTGGATTTATCTCCTCTACTCTCCTAAATCCTATGTTAATCTACCTCCATCTGAATAAGCACTCAGAGAAGCAACAATTGCTTGCCTCTACTCATGAATACTAATTGCATTTTTACTCATATTGTCGCACAGTCTGCATATTTGAACTGATTGTCACTACAGTTTGCATTTTTACTCAAGAACTTCTATAGGCAAAAAATGCAACACTGTCGCTTACCTTCAAGCCACCCTGAGCAACCAAGTGTTTGCGACACTTCTAGATTAGCGACAGTCTGCATAAATACAAGCAAATTTGAACAGGCGAAAAATGCGAAAAAGGCGAAAAAGGCGACACTGCCCTACAAATGCCGAAGGTGTCCTACAAATGCCAACGGTGCCCTTATAGAAAACCGAGGGTACCCTGTAAATCAATTTTTAAAGCATTTGTCAGAGTGTCATGTTTTGCGCATTTTCATCAGTGTTAATTTTAGTGAAGCCCGACGTCACGGCCTCCTCACGCTCGTTCCATGCACTGTGCAATCATATTTGACAACAACAATAGCCACCCACGATCTCCTATAGACAGCACAACCACTTTTGTGCCTTCTTCATGATTAGTAGTCTAGCTTTTCGCGACAAATTATTTGTCTGATGTTTTGATGCTTAACGTTTGGCTACATAATTAGATCGAACGTGATTTCTATCACTAATGTTCTGTTCGAGATTGATAGGAATAGTCATGCTTGAGGAAAGAGAGTAATAGCTTATTCCACTGCGCACGAACATTTTTTCATTCGAGTTTGTTTCTTTTTGAGTTATCTTTCTTTCACCCCCTCTTTCCAACATGGTATCAGAGCTATTTCTATAGCGTGATAAGCTTCCACAGAAACAAGACTCTACTAGTTGATAGAGTAATTGTCTTCTTGTTCTGTAAGGTAGCATACGACAGTTGGGTGATGATCATCACGAACATCCAAAGCTGACTCTTCCAAGAGTCATTGCAATGTTGTTGCAGGAAGACACGCGGAGGAACGAAGCCTTCAGCTCCTCAGCTGATTCTCACGTTTTGTACACCAACAAGAGCACAACTAAGTAGAAGAAGATGTCATAGTGGTCTGCCCTGCTGTATAAGGCAACATACTGATATTCGGCTCATCATCTGAATATTCATCCTCCTCCTGAATTACATCATCCATAGCATTTTGCAAAAGTGCATACTCATTATGGCATTTCAGCTCACGTCTGATCCTTTTAGATAGACTTGACAAAAACCACATAATCATGGCATTTTCGTTAATCAGTTCAGGTTCGCACTCAAATCTGAGGCGTTTTACTCGTTTGAAAAAATCTAACTGGATTTGTTAATCCATTGTATTTGGGTAGATCCAAATGGGGTGCTCTTCTGACAATGATTGGATTGACTTCCTGAGGAGCACCTCCAAGGACAGCCATCTTTACAGATTAAATCAAGCAGACAATGAGATTGGATCTAGATTTTCAATCAAAACTATCTCAGATCAGATCTGCTAGATTTCTTTCACTTGACAAGAATCAGATTCCTATATCATGAAAAAGATTTCGAAAATCAACCAATTGATACTTCTCAAAAATGAAAAAATTCTCAAAATCAAAATCAGACTGTATTAGATTTGACCCAAAATTTGACAGGGACTTGATCTAGAAAATCAAAACCTAAAAGTAGAACTGGCGAAGGTTCCCTAGGTGAAGATTCACTCGACAAAGATTCAAGAGTGTTATTTTTGGAAAAAAAAACTCTCTAATCAAGTTTTTTCGAAAAATTCTTTAGAAATAACCTTCGCAGAACTCTCATCCTCTGAATTTGACACAAATAAAGCTAGGGTAGAACTGGCAAAGGTTTCTGGCACACAAAAACACATTTTCTGTAGTTTGGCCAGGATAAAAATAAAGATTTTCTATGATCTGGATAGGATGAATATTTGTCGAACTCAAAAACAGTAATTTACTATAAATAGAACAATTTGAAAATTCGACAAAGGTTTTGGCAAAGAATTAAGAGTAATACTGGTATTTTTGCAAAAAAGAGACTTTTTTGGCAAAAATATGACAATATGACAACTGATCCTCTCTGGAAAACCTTCTATTTCTGATATAATTCTTCGCCGATCCAGCAGTAAATAGATCTGAATCACACCTATGCATAGCAAATTGGACGAAGGTTCTTTTTCTGTATTTTTAGGATTTTGGTGATTTTTTGATGTTTTTTTTATGGTTTTTCGGATGTTTCTGAAAATTTGTTGGGAAGGATTGTTCACCCTTCAAAATGAAGCTTCTGTGATCAAAACTGAAGGTGCTTGCAACTCAGCAAACGTTTTCTGAAAAAAAACAAAAATTTATCAGTTCTGATGACGATTTTTGTCTAGCAGATTTGACCGATTTTTGTTGTTTTTTCTGATATCTCAAATCCAAATTGTTGGAGAGAGAGGGGGAGAATAAATGAAGAACACGAACGAGAAGCGAACTCGAACTAAAAATGTCCGTGCACAGTGGAATGAATTATTTGACTCTCTCTCCGTAAGCATGACTACGCCTATCAGAATGAAGAGAACTTTAGTGATAGAAATCACAGTCATTCTAGATTACGTAGCCAAACATTTAATGGATGAAGCGCTAGATGAGTACTTTGTCGCAAATTGCAAGACAAATTATCTGTCGTGAATGATTCGCGAAGAGCTAGACTGTGCTTGACTGATAATTATTCGTGAATTGTTCGTGAAAAACAAGACTAAAAGTTGATCTCTATTACCAGAAAGAGCAACTAGAAAGATCAGACAAAATAAAGAACAAGCATAGCAACATTAACACATATCTGAATGTAGAACAAAGAGTTGTATCAAATTAAGTATATCATGTATACAAGATAATACGGCATAGCACAATACAATAGCGGATGAAACTCGTGTCCTACGAAGCTTATTTTGTCTATAATGAGGAATGAGACCACTTCTCTTAGTCTCTTCTTCACTCACTTAATCATCTGATCATCATCATCTTCTCAATGGTGTCCAGAATATGTATATATACATAATATTACAAGTGTGCAGATGTGAAAGTACAGGGTGGATGTGTTGTCTGTAAGAGATCGTGGGTGGTTGCAATCGTTGTCCAATCTGTTAGCGCAATTGCATGGAGTGAGCGTAAAAAAAAGGGTGCGACGTCAGTCAGTGCTGAAGTGAATGTTGGTGATGATGCAAAAAGTGGGTCACTCTTACGAATGGCCTTAGGATAAGATTTACAGGGTGCCTTAGCTTTTAGGGCACCTTCGGCATTCTGTAGAATAGTGTCCCCTTTTTTTTCATAAATCTATTGATACATGGCTAATTTCTAACCTTATACCATGAAAACTATTGTTGGAGCGAGCTAGGTTGATGCTTAAGAAAATTAGTTGGATGCCAACAATGTTTGAAAATTTTGACTTTTTTTTTTATATGATGAATATAATTTACCAGATTAAAATTAGTTTCAAATAATGCACTAATCTTTAACAAGGCTAGCTACTATAATAACCGACAATCTTTGCTAGTTGTAGGATTTAAAATGAAACATTTTTTAGTCGAAGGTCTTAGAAGGCATGATTTTTTAAAAGCCAACATCCATTGAATATGTAGGATATCAAAGGCAAGCTTGAGAGAGGTTTTAGGAGCACTGCTCGTAGAAGTAGTTGTCAGGGGGCACTACTAGACAAAATAGTAAAGCTCAACAGCAGAGGAATCATGTAAGCTATTTTGCCTTGAAACCAAATCACTTGGACCTATCTAATACAAACTTAACTTACACTCAGCATTTCAGCAGGGCTTTGCAAGAAGTAGTCATTCAACAAATGCAAAGAAAACAGAACTGGGAAACTTGACATATTCTACCAATGGATTAGCATTCATCCTACAAGATTGAACAGAGAGAACAATAGTTCTGTAAACTAGCAGCCATTGTATTGAAGTCAAGAACTAATTACATTAATGTAAAAAAGATCTAGTGTCTGTTGAACTCAACAATGCTACAATAACGCTCCCTTGTGGGCTCTTCAGCTGATGATCGTATGCAAAACGATGCCTCATATATATAGAAAAAACTAAGCATTATTAAGCTCATTCTTTTACCCTAACCTACCATTAAAAGAATGGTTAGTGGTTTGTGACAGGTGCCTTGTATTTGCACTTTGGCTACTACTTTGGTTGCTGTGAACTGTAACCACCTAAGAAGTGGCTTCACTGTCAACTGCAGAAGGAAGGTTGTGTGTGTTCAAACCTTCAACATCCTCCTCTTGAACTCACAACCTTATCCAATGCCCATCTTTAATCTGAGATATTCAAACTCTTTCTTTGCTAGTGGCTTTGTTAGAATGTCTGATGTCATTTCAGATGACTAAATGTAGTAAATTTGCATAGCTGATTTTTGCAAAATGTCCCTAATGTGATGATACTTCAAATGAATGTGCTTCGTTCTAGAATGGAATATCGGATCCTTTGCAAGATTGATTGCACTTTTGTTGTCCATGTATAGCATTGTAGGGTCCATTTGTTCTTCTCTGATTTTCTCTAAAACATATCTTAACAGTGCATTACTTCGTTAGTGTTCTTTGAAGCCGCTATGTACTCAGCTTCACATGAGGATTGAGCTAAAAAGGACTATTTCTCGAGCCAGCCTCGAAACTGATTTTCATTCCCATGTCTGCCAATTTTGCCACTGACATTAGGTCCTTTTTCAAGGACAGTACATACAAGGCCCCAGTCAGCCTTGTTGTGCCTTTTCTAGTTCTAAGATGAAGGACACCAGTGCCTTTCACCTCATGTTGGTTGTCATCCCCAAGTTTTACCTTCTTGGGTGTTCTGCATTCTGCATATTCTCTCAATAATTCCTTCTTGCACAAAATGTGAGCTATAGCACTTGAATCCAACACAATGGGTGATGAAATTTCACAAGAAGTAAAGGCTTGCTCTGTCTCAGCCATTTGCTCAGTAGTATAGGCCTTTTCTACATCATCATTTGGGCTAGAAGACTCCACCAGATGTGCTTTGTCTTTCTTGGCTTTGTTGCTTGGATTGGACCAACAATCTCTTGCATAATGGCCTTTCTTCTTGCAACAGTGACAAACAATTTCTTTCTTGTTAGTCTTCTGTTGTTCACTGCTCTTTAGATCAACATCTTTGTGCTCTTGGTGCTTTAGTGGTCTGAATTTCATTTTTCCCTTTTTCCTTGTGAAAAGGACATTTTCATTGGAGTCTTGCTCATCTGCTTCCTCTCACATGAGTTTTTCCTCTACAATGGCCTTGGCTGCATCTTCGAATGTTGTGCCTCATATATATAGAAAAAACTAAGCATTATTAAGGCTTAGCTCCTTCTTTTAACCTATCTACTATTAAAAGAATGGTTAGTGGTTTGTGACAGGTGCCCCGTATTTCCACTTTGGCTACTATTGGTACTTTGGCTGCTGTGAATTGTACTTCGGCTGTTGTGAACTGTAACCACCTAAGAAGTGGGCTTCACTATCAACTGCAAAAGAAAGGTTGTGTGTGTTCAAACCTTCAACACTGCCTGGCAACATTTAGATGCCAGCTCAGCTGCCACCTAGGGCCAAGTTGGGTTGTGTGTGAAAATGGGCCAAAGCCACTTTTGCCTTGTAAACCAACAAAACATTAATATCTAGCCACTATCTCAATTCGCCTTATGGCCTTTATGCTTTTTACATGCATTCCTTTGTACTCTGATGGGTTCTCTCATCTTTTATTAATAAAAACAGGAAGTATCATCTAGACACCTTGAGATGCCTTGGGCCTGTGTGTTGACCATAATTTGGTTCAGCAAACATCGTTTGATAAGTGATTCTCCATTGATTTTTAAAGTATAGGGGACCCCCCACCCCCCCCCCCCCCCCCCCCCCCCCCCCCCCTGGGGCCTTCCCCGTCGTAAAGCACTGTATCAAAATTTACCTCTTTTTATCTTACTCATGCCACTGTTAATTTCACCAAACTGCCCTCGGCTGATTCACTTTTGCAGATTGATCGACTACCTAGATTAGATTTCCTTCTTGCAGGATGTAGCATGTTTTGGATTTTTACAGCATGTTATAAAATTTTACGTTAAGTAACAGTTTTTTACAGTAGATGAAAACTATTCTGAATTACGCCCAATTTTTGGGCTTTTTGAAAAGCATAGATGTCACTGAATTTTTTTTTAAAAAATTTAAAATTCTGAAGCACATTCCAAACGCGCGTCAGACTGCCACGTGGCAGTTTCTCATTGGTCCAAAAAAAACCACAGTGCTGATTATGCTTTGTAAATGGTATGTGAAAAAGTCAAAGACTCCATTACGCAATGGAAGGAGCCGGTTCGGCTTTCCAAAAAAATTTAGGCTCTGAGCCTAAATCTTTTTGGAAAGCCGAACCGGGCAAAATGGCCTGTGCCCGGCTCCTTCCATAATAAGTAAGGTCCCTCAATATTTGGTTTCTTTGTGTTTGGTTCTTTGTGCAACGCCGTGCTATCAGATTCTGCCAGGTAAGGAGAGTGTGAAATACACTGAAAATTTTGCCAGGTAAGGAGACTGTGAAATACACTGATACAGTGCTTTACGTCTCAATATGGACGGCTACCTGCAGCATCTCAGATCTCTACGCACGCAGATGAACGGTCTTTCTCTCACAAAATTCCTTTACCTTTGCTTTGTCATTCCATGTATTCCATACATTTCTCTTTTAAAAAGATATATATATATATATCAAAAGAAAAGCAATCTGTTCCCAAGTGATAAATATCAAAAGAAAAGCAATCTGCTCACAAGGATGGTGATGTTAGTATGTATCTGCAAGCTAGTTGGTCATTTTCGACGTTGTTTTGTAGCCGTTTTTCTTAATCATGTTCTTCATTTTTTGAGAGGCTATTCTGATACATCTTATTTGTCATCTTTTCTGAAAAACGATCACCAGAGTACGAAGACAAGGTGGCTGAGCTTACTGCAGAACAATACAAGCAGAGAACGGCTATCATTGCCATCGAAAAGGATCTAAATACTGGTATAAATGTGAATTTGTTTTATTCATTTAGTAGATAGATTGATTCGGTGATTGAGATGGATCAACAAGTATTTGCAACATACAGCTCATTGAGAATTTTGTAAGCGCAGTTGTGGCAGAATCTAATCGCACTACATGGGAGATCGATCTTCTTTGCAAACAAAGTGATAAGCTATCGAAGCAAATCCTCGAAGGAAAGAAAGAGGCAGCGAAATTGGATACGCACTCTGCCGCTCTTGCCCAGGCAAGACATGAACGGCGATTTGATGCAGCAAACTTTAAATAAGTTGCCATAGTTGTCGATTGCCCAGTTTAACGTAGCGAGCTGGCTTTTTCCAGGCGTTGGAGCTCTTAACCCAGGATATTGCAAAGCAATCTAATACCTTCAATGAGAAAAGGTACACAAATTTCGCTGGAAAGTAATTCGAGGTGGCACTCGTTAAGCGGTCGTTATAACAGTTGCAAGCGCCTTTGCCTCGCGGTTATGTTTTCCTGACTCCTAACGCAAGCTCTGTTTGTAGCAACCTTAGATGTGGATTGGCAAATAGAAAAGCATAACATCTAAGTGAAGCGCAGGTTGTAATGTTAAATTATTTGATGGCGATCAGGGTGTACTATGTAGATTTTTCGAAAAGTCTTGCTGAACAGATTCAAAGATACGAGGTTAATTTCTTGAATTATCTAGTGCATGCTTCCTGGCCACTGCTTAATTTCAAAATTCACTTTCTGTAGGCAAAATGCAATTTACTCTGATAAGAACTTTTGAATAACGCCACTGAGTGATTCTTGCAGGATTATTATAACTCTCAAAGTAATGCTAAAACATCAATGGAGGTGACTGCCATATCAGAACTAACCCTGTAACCTCATATTCTGATGGTGCTAGAAACCATGGACTAGTTTAAGCTGGCGATGAAAGGAAGTTTCTTACATAACTTACGCAAAGTTGAGCCGGAATATTCAAAAGTACATTAAACCTGACAAAGGACGTTTAAATCTTTGTAGAATGAGCCAAAATTTTCCAATTTATCAAGTGAAGCTTGTGCAGGTATAATGTTATTGATTGCAGTTACCTTATTACACGAAGGGCGTATAACTTGACGATAGCTATTGCAAATGATCAAAAACTGACTAAAATGCTTTTTTATTGTGTCTTTTTTCAGAGCCTGAGCAGGATGCTGCGTTCTATGAGGCTGAAATTGAACGGGTTCGTGCCCGAGCATAATGCATTACTGTAGTGTTTGGTGACTCTTCAAGCTAGAAGCCGTTTGGCATCAGTTTCACTTACGTTTGTACTGAAACAGACAAAGTTGAGAATTTCGGAGGTTGAAAAGAAGCGTCAAGAAGTTAGACGCGACTTGACAATAACGCAGGAAGAGCTTCGCGAATTACATTATTCATGCAAATCTTTATCGTCTCAAAACGATGAGGTCCGGAGTTTCATTCTACTCATGCCGGCTTTAAGGTCCTGAGAAGAACTTTTGATTACGCGAAAATGATGTAAATAAAGCACGATGTCACAGAGCACAATCCTTATGCTGACCACGCTCCTTATGCTGAAATGCGTTTCTGCAGTTACAAAGTTTGTTTAATGAGTTATCGGACAGAGCTTCAAGCTTTCCCGTAAGAACACATAGCATGTCTTGTTTTTCAAAAGCATGTCTTGTTTCCCTCAAAGTTCAAAGTAACTTGTGAGCATCACTACTCGTTACATAGAGAAATATTTTTAAAAGGAAAGTAGGCGTTCATAGATAGCAAGGCAATGACCTATATAATCACTTTGCAGGAGGATTTGAAGGCGTTAGATTTCGAGTCGCTTGAACAAGAGCTAAACGCGATAAATGGAGATAAAGCTGGAGAAGAAGAGTATCTACGCACAATGCATGAACGTCTTCAGCAGATCAAGGTAGAAACAAAAAAACAGTAGATTATGGTCATGTCACACGCTAATAATGTACCACCTCAGTACATGGACTCATCCTTTATTTTTTACTTTTGCTATTATTACAGGCTATCTCTCAGCAGATCAGTTGTGCTTCTTGTGGATATGAGTACACACTTGAGTTAGGTGAAGCAGCTAAATGCGTCGATACTGGTGTAGTGGATACTTAGTGCTTTCTGAGCATAGTCGTCTGCCACTGTGCTGGATCTATTCGGTGGTCGTTGTTCTTAATTTGTTACAGATATAGATGTGACGTATATCGGGGGCTACATGTAGATTTTGACACTACACATTTTGGTACAAGCATCATAACGCTTGTTTGGGCTTAATCTTAGCATTTGACATTTGTTATCCACCAAACTACTTCATGTTAAGTTTTCTTACCATCACAAAAGTAGAGCTTGTTCATGTGGAAATCTTGTTTTAGGTAGTTTCTCTAGTAAGCACATTTTTACACACATTTTGATTTGCTGTGGAAACAACATAAATATTCATATCTTTGACCATACTTTTATGATGGATGTACAAGATTGACCTCATATTTAAATGACCTTATCTTTGATGCCAAACAGAGCATCAAAATTACACACAAAAAGTGCATAATCATGACTCAAGATATACATTGAAAGGACGCATCTTAGAAAGGGGTGAGTTATGGATCTCACGTAGTAGTCCTTGGCATTTTAACTCTTAGTTTCAATTTGTGCAAGTTTTAAGTCGGATTGGCGTGTTTTGGATCAAACATTTAGCTCTAGATCTTAGACTTGTGAACTTCTTTAAGGGGTTCATTTTTAGTTTTGTAGGTTGTTGCCATTGTTGGTTCTGCCTTAAGTGCATGGAAGATGGCAACATTATGCAATGTTTGAGACTTTGAGCATTAATACATCTCAAAACAAGTAATCATCATAAATTAGCTGGCTGCTGCATAGTCACTTGCTCTACATTGCTCACGAGTCACATCACTCGTTTTCTGTCCTCGCCTGATTTTGTCTTGCCAGATTTTATTTACGAGCAAGACTGTCAACCTTAGCCCATAGACAGATAAGCAAATATTTATCTCTCCTTTTCCGAAATTTCGGATGATTATTTTACCTTGTCACATCGTGCCCCACATTATGCACAAATGAGTTTGCAAAAATGTCAATGATTAAGGAAAAACCTTGGTGGAGGGCTTCACATCGGAGGCTCAAACTTTGGTGGTCTCTAAATTTTGCAATATAGTCATCATTAACAATGAAGCTGATTTTGAATCAAAGAAAAAAAATATATTAACATTTATTTTCATTCACCACGTTGTTGTAGTAGAGTGACTACTTAATATACTTGGAAAGTAAGAGATATGCAAGTGTGATTCATGTACATGTCAAAAGTGACTTAAATTGCATAACAAAAAAGTCAAAATTTCTATTCATTTGCCTTGTGTAGCATCATGACTAGTCACGGTGATTGAAAAGTATGAGACATGCTAGTGATAAATGTACATGCATGAAAATGTAATACAAAATAAACAACATTGTTAAAATAGAGGAGAGATTCATATTGAGAATCTATTGATTGTTCATACTACTAGAATAATTATTCCTGCTTTTATTATTAAAAAAAACCCATGACCAGACAAGAAGATTAAAGTATGTAAATTGATATCGCAGAACAACAAAAATGAATTCAGCTGAAGCTTAGTCGAACTTAAAATAGTAAAATAATTACTCAAAACCAACTGCTTGATGCAAATCACTAACTAAAATAGATCCACTAATAGGTAATGAAAGAAGCTTTGAGACAGCCGCTCCTGCAAATTGAGCTCGTCGAAGAATTGAAAGCGCCTGTGAACATTGTAATGCAATAGAAATACGCTGACGGTAGAAAGAAACAATGACGGATGGTAAGGTAATGCTTTGTCCCTGGCGTTTGACCATAAGCTTCGCAAATAAAGACAAAAAATTATTAAATTTTTTCTGAAGACAACCATATGCTTCCAAGGCAAAGGGAATGAAATCATCACCAAGTGCACGATCATTATAATCTGGTTCATTTTCTTGAGCTGTGTGAGATGTTGCAGCTCCTTGCGGGAAGAGCGACGAAGGAGGTCTTGACAAGAGGGATCATCAATGACAACATCTCCTAGAGTGTGAATTCCCTCACGCGAGAGAACAAGGTCAACTTGACTTTGAGAAGACTACGAAGAAGGCCCTAGTAAAATGTGTGTCTGTTCTCGTACAACATGAAAACCACTATCATGAGCAATAGCAGCAAGACATCACAAATGGATTCATGTGAAACAATACGTTCTCCACCTGAGGGGCACCACATAAGATGAGTACCCAAGGAATCCAACACATGCCCTCATGAACAGTGTCACTTAGAGAGATCAATTAATATTGGATGTGGAAGTCCCAATTTGGTTTGAAGGGCAATTATAAACTAGTCATTGTTGAGTCACAAGAGTGGAAGAACTGGACGGGCAACCAACTAAGCCCCTGCACCTAGACCTACACATGAAAGAAGACGAGCCCGAACTTCATCAAAAGGTGAATCATTGATAAGTTGACCGAAGGAATAAGAGTGAAGATGCTCCATGATAGTCTTCTAGAAAACCAGTCGCTGATTTGTGACCAAATATTCAAAGGGAGGCACAAAAGGCTATACAAGAGGTGGAAGTAAACCTCGAGCAGTGCGAAGAGCATGTTGAAAAGCCAAATTGCCAGTCTCCACATGAGCCATTGAATCAAGAAGAAGAGACTGGTTACTCTGTTGAAACCTGATACAAAGATCCTGTGACAACATGGATATAGTTAGTTTGCACATTGAACTTATTCTGAACAATTAGAATACCAAAAAACATTTGAAAACAATATTTTTTCAGCTCTGGATGAGTATCGAAGTAAGCTAGACTCAATTAACATTTTTGATGTTAAAGTTGTCCCTAGCCCTAATCCAATTTCTTCTAGAATCTCCAGTCAGCTGTTATTCCCTGATCTGTGAGAAATCTACACAGATTGGTAAAAACTATTCTCATTATTTGGAGGAAGTTAAAGCAAATAATATACTTCGTTCCACTAATCCAATAACCAGACCATACCATACTTACAAGTATGTAAATAAAGCTTCTCTTATTTCATATGCCCTTTTGTCCATTCAACAATTGTACATTAAAGAAAAATTCCCAAAATATACATATGCAGCCCTCTCACTAACTATCCCTTCTGCTGAGATGGTATACTCATCTTGAGAATAATACATTGATCGACAACCCCCTTGCACCATTGGGAAATTAGGGAATGGAAGGATATCTGAATCTATCATTCCAAGAAGATTACAACTAGGAGAACAATTATCACCTTGCTACAAAAGGGATGGCCTTAGAGCAAGTCAATGAAGAAAATGAAGCCCGAGCAAAGGCTATTTTCCATAGAAAGCCAGCCAGTAGGAAGCGACAGAGAAGAATGTAAGCAAATTGTTTGCGAGTCGCTGCATAGCTGAGGAAGGGGATATGTGGAGCCTCATGGTCCCACATTATCCAAAATTATTGTTTATATTGTAAAAAATTTTAATTTTTATACATGTAAATGTGCTATAGTGCCTAGATTCATGTAAAGGCCTATTTGCACTTTGTAAATTTACTTTTAGGTTAGAACTCGTGACATTTTGTGCAACGTTCTATAGAGACGCAGTAGCGGATCTCAACCGACATCTTAACGGTTGGTAAACGACATTGAGGCCGGTGATTGTTCCTATAAGCTCGACACTTCATGCCATTGTACTTACGCATTTGCATAGATCTGAGTATCAATAGAGAGAAAAGAGAGCCAGTTTCTATAAGCTTGAGCATTTTTTCCCTCTGTCATCTTTTTATCAATTGAGCGAATACACTCTGTATGATCTCTAATTGTTTGTGATACTGCTATGTCTGCGTCACACATATTTCTCATGTTTTAATGAATTTCAGTCACTCTAACGTGGATTTTCAGGCGTCATCAGCTAGCAACAATTCTGACTAATGTGTGCAGAGAATTAGTTGAAGCTGTTAAGCATAACCTTAAGCAGAACTTCTTTCAATTCTGAATGAGCTATGTGTTCAGATAATGAACTTGTTTGATGCTTTGTTCTGTTTGCTTCCTGTGATAAGAACTAATTCACTGTATTCGATTAAGAGGAATCATTAGCCAATACGATTTTGTTTGATGAATCTATTTGCTAGTTGTTGTCTGATTTGATTGCTTAACTGTTATCTAAAGAGCATGAAAGATAAAGTAATCTTTACAATCATAGACCTTGACCAAATCGTTTCACCATTGGTGTTCCTGGATGCCAATTTACTCAAATATCAAGTTGATAACCAAATATATCGCTGTAGTATTCATTGTGAATATTACACATCACAGTCCATTTACTGTCTTACATACAATTATCATAAAAAAATAAGATTATTCTCTTTCTTGGAAAACGATCAAACCTTTTATACTACTTAATTCATTGATTTTGTGAAAATCTATAATAACTAGGCCACCACACTGGTTTAACCATTACTTAACCTAACAACCCTAGCTGCTTTATCTCTCTCTCTCTCTCTCTCTCTCTCTCTCTCTCTCTGCGCCTGCGCCTTTACTCCCTCCCTCCTCGCGACGCCTCCCTCCACGCGCCAATCCTCCTCTCTCTCTTCCCGCCATCTCTCTCACTCTTCACACCATCCATCATCAGGCTTCTCATAGCCTTCTCCTTCCTTCAAAAATCTTTTTCAGGACTTTCTTATCGTCTGTAATCTCTGCAACTGTCTTCCATGAGATCAACTCCATGTCAATGACCAGAGGTGTGTCAGGTGGTACTGCACTATCATTTCCCCGAGCTTCACGACCTTGCTTCCCAAAACCATATTAAGCCTTGACCAGATGGCTGCGCCCTACAAATTCAAAACATCAGGGAAGTAGCGCCCTGCATGCGCCTTCAACAACCCTCCTCTGCATAATTGATCCAACATCCAACCAAGGATCTCCATGAGCCACGAATTCATTGATGATGAGCATTGGATAGAACCTGCACAAACGGAACGGGCCAGACGTCACATGAGAATCGGATACGAGCCCTTTTCGATTTATGAAGGATTCGATTCTTGACCAAAGGTCTGCGCGCTTCAGCGATGGCAGGTCCAATCATGCTAACACCAGCCCCAACAGCTAAGGCTTCCGTAAACTCTGTCAAGTCCCCTCACTCCAAACCGATTCCTAGCAGCATCAGTGCGTATTTCTAACAAAGGCTTAGATCTAAGAGCGAATGGATCTAAATATGACAGCAGATGGATGAGAACAAGCAATCAAGAAAAGCAGCAAAGCAGATCAACGATTTCTACCCTCACTCCCCTTTCCCTGTCGTCGGTTCACATCCTCTCTCTCTCTTTCTCTCTCTAAGTTCTCATTTTTTGCTTAATGTGTCCAATTGTTTTTAAGGGTCCGAGTTTCTTCCTGGAACACATGGGAGATTTTTCCAAATAACCGACATTAAAAATATCGTTAAATCTTAGGATTGTTTACGACTTCATTTTTTTTCCAAGGGTCCAATGCTTCAATGAGACCAAATTTTTTAAAGTAAAGGCCCCTTTCTAAGTTGTTAATTCCCCTCTCTTCGTGTAGCCTTAACTTTTGCATTTAACGTCGGAATTCAGTGCATTAAGAACGAAAATTGCTCAGTTCACTATGCCGAGTACAATGATCATCATTTCGTCATCATTATGTACTTCTTATTTTTAATTTTATCTTAGGACCTTTTGTCCTATAAGTTGTTTACACTTTATGTTTTATTCATTCAATTGACCATATCTCATCCGTTTGAGCTCGGATTTCAGTGCCGTAGAAATCAAACTTCATTAGCTCAGCAAGATTGTTAGTGTATAAGTCTTATTTGGATCAAAATTTGACCTTTTCAAAAGTCCTTTTTACTTGCTCTAATCAAAAAATTCATGCCTATTGTCATTGCTTAACTGCACCTTGTTAAAACTGGTTTCCATTACATTTTTAAATTCTTCCCAAGATTGAAATCCACAGCTACAAGATTTAGTTATTCCACATCGACTCTAATGGATTGGCATTATGAACAAGAAGATGACAATCAATCATACTGTGATGACGATTGTGACAATGATGTGGGGGAATATTGGGATCAAGGGATGATTACATCAAAGATTATGTCCAAGGTGACAACATCATTGATAACAATCAGTATCAAGACCAAAACGATGATTTGGCTAATGATGATCAGTATCATGACTACAACGACACTTCTGAACTTGACCATTACTTTGAAGATTTCAACAACGATCAGCAGAACGAGGAACAACACGAAGCAGTCATTGAAGATGGCTCTACAGATGAAGCAGCTGAACCCTTCGATGATCCGGATGAACTGGACTTCAATGATGGTGATTATCAAGGTCAAGATCAAGTCCAATTTACTATTGAGGATCAGTTTGAAGTGATAAGCATGAATGAGCAACAACATGTGCATTGTGGAGCAAAAGACCAGTATGAGCCCATAGATCAATTCTATGATCTTGAAGAACTCAAAAGACGACGTCACCATGTCGCAGAACACCATTTTGATCATAATGAGGATGATAATGTTGATTATGAGATCTATGAAGATGCCTATGAAAGTGAAGAAATTGACAACAATGAAGGGTGTTCTCTCTATGCCACTACATGTCTGACTAGTCCTTCTTTGATGGGAACATCATTTGCCGATGCAAATGATTCTAAGGAGGGAAGAAATATTACTATGGCAAGTGGAGTGACAATTTCCAGTCCCTATGTCAATTTTGTGGGAAGTCTAATGCCATCAACTCAATAACAGTGGGTCAATATTCATGGAAGATCAAATAGTAGCATAAACCCTACTATCAGTAAAGTGACCAATGAAACAAAAGAAATACTACGTACACTTTTAACTACCATACAAGATAGTACCGAATAAATGAAACAAACATGGCAACAATCACAAGAAAGGTCAGAGCGAAGTTGGGAAGAAATGTACCAGAAGACGGTCGCTCATTTTGACTCTATCTTGCAATCGATTGGTATTCCACAACAACCAATTGATATTCGAACTACTAATCATGAATTGTGTACCACTGTTGATGTCTAAGGAACAACGCTTCCTCTAGTCCAAGGGCAAACTTCCAAGCCAAAGGCAGATATCGATCGAGATGTTTTGAGCAAACAAGATCATGAATCTTCTAATGAAGCTGATGATTTCAAGGAAGAAAGCAAAATTCTTAATATCGATCTATCTTCCACGAAGACAAATCAATATCAGCAAAGCACTGATGGACAAGTGGATGAAGACCAACTTGAGAATCTAGATCAAGTCTTGTCCGACAGTTGTAATGATCAGGACCAAGGTCAAAATAAGGAGGTATACTATGAGCAGAACAAACTTCTACAACTGTAGCTAAATTACGGAGTACAATTTGATTGCCGAAAATTATGCTTTACTCCACAAATCAGTGGTTACTACCATATTATTGATAATGATCTATATGGCATTATTCTTGAACATGGATCAAGCGAGTGATATAGCATTGATGCGAAATTCAAATACCAATATAGCAGTGAGCTTTTTGATGATGAAATTTGTATCAACATTGCTTCAATGAAGTAAATATAAGAGATCCATCCAAAGATCTGAATCAAATCTGCACCAAGCTACCAATCAATGAATCTAATGTGATATTGATGGAAGGAGTTGGTGCAAAATCCTTGAATATCTGGCATTGGGGAATGCCATCAATCCTATCAACAAAGAAAACATGTTAACTTGGAAACTAAATTCAAAATCGTCAAATTCCTTGTGTACAGATGACCAAAAAGATCCCTACACTACATGGGATTTGATGAATCCAAATGTGGGATGCATGGCTCTAATAACTGCTCTAGAGCTAGAAATGGATACTACTATGCTACATCAAGGAGCTATGCATAAGGCTATAGCACCAGATGTAGGGACAAAAAAAGACACATCTAGAATTGGATAGCCCATCCAATCAAGGAAGATACTGAGGAAGAAGACTTTCAAATGTCTGTTGCTTGGATCTTGTCAATCCATGCAGAACTAATGCAACTTGAGACTTTCCTATGTTTCATCAATCTCTTCTTCAGTGATCTTATCAAATCTATGGGATCAGTTGTAAATCAAAGGTTTTTTATGAATAATTCTCATTGCAACCTTGTTCTATGCTAAAAAGTTGAGGCAACAAAATCTGATGGTAGATGGCTACTGACAAGAATAATACAAGAAAAGATGTTTCTTACTCAAGTTGGCCAAATATCTTCAACTACCACCAACGGATTCATGAAGCATGGTACGCAACAAAAGAGCTACATGGTCTTCATTTTTTAAGGTAAAAATGCTTAAAGTAGGGGGAGTTGCATGTGCTACATGTAATTAGCCCATGAGCTTATGGATGAATTGTCAAATATGGCCATGGAGCTAAAGTAGACTAGAATTAGTCATTAGGATAGTTAATAAGATGGCTATATTTGTGAATAGCGAACTTGTAATAATGGTTGTAAGGCCCAAATTAGCCAACTAAGGCCCCAAACTTATAGTAGAGGCACAAATGACCACTATAAATAGCTGAGGTTGTGCTAAATTTGGAGGCTATTGTTCATTTTGTAATTTTGAGTTTTAAGAGATCTCAGAGCTTCTCTTGGAGAGCTTTCTTGATGAAGAAAGTGGTTCATGTGCCTAAAATCACATGAAAGCTATGATCATGCTCTAGAATCAGGCCCCTATAGTAGGTTTTGTTGGATCTATCTACTAAAGAGCAAGGATGAAGTGTATGATGTCTTTGTTAAGTTCAAGAATGCAAGGGAGAACCAATTTTCCACAAGGATCAAGTGCTTAAGGAGTAACAATGGTGGGGAGTACATATCTACCAAGTTTAAGGCTTTTTGTAATGAGCATGGGATCAAGAGGGAGTATACAACACCAACAAAATGGAGTAGCTGAGAGGAAGAATAGAACTTTATATGAAAGTGCCAAAGCCATTAAGTGCTAACCTTGATAAGCCATTTTGGTATCAAGCTTTGTTGTGTGCTAATTTCTTGTGCAATAGGTGTCTGAGTGCTATTTTGGATGGAAGGACACCTTTTCAGATGCTATTCAAGAGGAGGCCGAGTGTCAACTTTCTTAGAACTTTTGGATGCACATGCTATGTCAATATAACTCTTGATGATAGGACCACCAACGAGGATCCATCTTCAATGAAAGGTATATTTGTTGGATATCGTGAGGTGAGTAAAGCCTACAAGGTTTACATTTCTTCTACTAATACGGTGATTATTGGTAGAGATGTCATTTTTGGTGAGGGAAACATTCCAAAAGTATCTTCAAGCATTATTGATGGTGATGTTGATGGATCTAACATTCTTGATGTTGACGTAAAGGATCCTATTATAGATGGTGATGATGATGGACCTTCATCAAGTCAAAAGCCAATAAGAACATCAAGAGAAAGACAAATGCTTCAAGGCTCACATATGATGAGAAGGGTAAGCAAGTAAAAGTGACTCATTTTGTTTTTCTCACATTTTTTGGTGTGCAGATGATGCTATGCAAGTAGATGGATGTTTTTATGACTTTCTAGAAACTAATGGATCTGGAAAAGAGATCTTAGTGAATGGATTTGATGGTCAAGTGGAAGATCAAGAGGTTGATCTCAAAGGGCTTCAACAACACAAAAGGGAACTTGGCAATTTGGAGCTAGTCAAGAGCATCAAAGGAGAGCCAATTGGCAAAGATGTTTTGGATCTGTTTTTGTAGGTTATTGAAGACTCAAGTAAGGTCAAAGGAGCAGCAAGGAAGTGTTGTTAAAGTTTACTGTACTTGTTCTATCTCATGTTTGAGCAATTTCATGTGGATGTGTGCAAATTGTCAAGCTATTGTGAAACTACCTACATTGGTGAGCATCATTTTGATGTTGGAGTTGTAGTAACATTCTTGGCTAGATTTGCTAATGGAAATGAAGCTATTGGAGGTTTATTATTTCACTCATTCATGGCCAATTCATCAAGTGTTGATGAATTGGCCATGAATGAATTGCCTACTTAGTTATCAGTAGTGCATGCACCGTGGGAACTTGTCGAACCCTTTCTTCAAGCAGTAGTAGGATCGTCCTAATCCGATTCGTTCAACACGTCCGACTTTTGATGTCGGAACACTCATTCTCATTTTCCATTCATCATTCCCCAACAATAGCTTTATCATTAGCATCCCAATTTAAGATAATTTCTCTGTTATGTATCTAAGGAACTATCTGTTTAATTTTGCAATAATCACTAGAGTTTGAACCTACTATTTGTTAAGAAAATTATTGTCAAAAATGGTGAAGTCCTACAACTTTGCCACAACGCAAAAGTCAACAAACCTTGACTCGAAGGTCGAACGATTTGCGAAAGTCAGCGTGCTTAAGAGACAAACAAAGGACGAATGATTCGCGAATCATTCGGGAATCATAAACATGCCTCCAAAACCACAACAATCGCAAAGGGACACAAAACGAAAGGTTGGAAAAGTAACGAAGGAGAATCTTTTGTGCTGCCAGCTGGCAGCTCAACGGGCTTGGAGTCTTAGACTTCACGCCCAGCTGAAACGAGTAGCAATGACGGAGAGTAACTGATTAGCTGATTAGCATTAACTAGTCTAGTTTTTTATCTTTTGTTTTGGCTGTCTTGTAAACTCCACGTAGTGGAGATATATAAACTATTCTCCTGAATCATAATGTAGGATCTAAATAGACAAAAATTTTGTAAGAGACAGAGAGAGACTAGCAAGCAGAGCAGAAAAGAAAAATAATAGAAACGAAAGAGCTGTGCATGAAAGTCTGCCAACGAGCAGATCACAACGAAAGAGTAGAGCGTTTGGCTGCCAACGAGCGAGACACTGACAATCTCACTCCCAAATCAAACTGATGGTAGCGGAAATGAAGGTCGTCATCCCACCAAATAAAAACGATGAAAAATAATAACTATGATAGCAGGATTTGGATTACTTAGAGAATGGAATAGAGTAGTTTTGGTATTAGTCCATCAGAATGCGCTGGCCAGTGGCCTATCATATCGTACAAAATAGTATCAAGACAACCATAAAGAGAGATTGCAAAAAATTGGGCGTTTGAGACAGTCGTCAAACAAAGTTTGTTGTCAACTGCCTTCGTGCTGGAATAATGTTGTAGATAGAAGTAGATATTTCTTCAGCCCAAAATTTCTTGGGTATTTGAGCATTGGAGATCATGGAGCATGCAGCTTCCAATAGAGTTCAATTCTTTCTTTCAACTACATCGTTCTGTTGTGGAGTTTCGCTGGCTGTGAACTAATGGTGGATCTTGGGATCTTGCATAAATTGACTCAATTTGTGCACACAATAGCTCAAATCGGGTCTAGTGATAGTAAGCCAAATTAAAGAGCCTATAAGACTCCTATAAATTGTGATGTCCTCGAAGGATCTTTCATCACCTTTAATAGGATCTTTTACATGTTGCTCCATGGGAGTATCTATGCCTTTACAATTTTGCATATTGAATTTTCTCAACATAGAAAAGACATATCTAGATTGACAAATAAAAGCATACTCTTCATGAAAATCAATTTCAAGGCCTAAAATGTAATGGATCTCTCCTAGATCTTGCATTTTAAATTCTTTCCCTAATGCATCTTTGGTTTCTTGAACTAGCATCAAACAACTTTCACTAAGAATAATGTCATCTACATAGATTAGAAGAATGACAATATTACTACCATCAAACTTTAAGTACATAGAAGGATCATAGTCACTAAGCACAAATCCTAATGAAAGTAGAAAGTTGTTGAGTCTTGAATACCATGATCTAGGTGCTTGCTTCAAGCCATAAAGACTTCTAAATAGCAAACACACCTTAGATTTATCCTTGATAAATCCTTGAGGCTTTCCATGTATATCTCCTCCTCAAGATAGCCATTCAAA
This sequence comes from Diphasiastrum complanatum, assembly GCA_029204225.1. Taxonomy (NCBI): domain Eukaryota; kingdom Viridiplantae; phylum Streptophyta; class Lycopodiopsida; order Lycopodiales; family Lycopodiaceae; genus Diphasiastrum; species Diphasiastrum complanatum. The sequence continues at coordinate 19,752,369 of CM055109.1, read as the reverse complement.
AAATCATTGGAGACATCAAGTTGAAATAGTTTCCACTTAAAAAATAAGGCAAGAGAGATTTTGATTCTTATTGTCACCATCTTTGCTATGGGAGGAAAGGTTTCTTCATGGTCAAGGCCATATATTTGTGCAAAGCCTTTAGCACATAATCTTGTCTTGTACTTGTTGATGGAGCCATTATGATTGTACTTGATCTTGAACACCCACTTGCATCCAATGACATGCATGTTAGGTGGTGGATCCACTAGCTCCCATGTGTGGTTGGTGATCAAGGCATCATATTCAATCTTCATGGCCTCATACCACTCCTTGGTATTGAGGGCTTCTTGGACATCTTTGGGCTCCTCGTGATAAACAAAATAAGCATAAGTGGAATCAAGATCCACTTGTTTTCCTTTGTCATCATAAGTGAGCCTCTTAGGCTCGGATCTCTCCCTCATGGATCTTCTAGGAGTGAAAATCCGAGGACTTCCATCTTCAAATATCGACTCCTCCATATGTTGATTGTCTTCAATAACAAACGGTGATAGATTTTGAGGTTGCATGATCTCGGCCCCTCCAAGATTGGACTTTTCTTCTTCATGAAAAACTACATCTCTACTATCAATTACTTTAGAAGTAGAGAGCATGTAGATTTGATAGGCTTTCTTGTTGGATGAATATCCAACCATTACTCCTTTGCTTGTACAAGGATCATCCTTCTTTCTCGTTTCCAAGGGAATATGGACAAAGCATATGCATCCAAATACTCTAAGGTGATCAACCTTAGGTTTCTTCAAATAAAGTGCTTCATATGTTGACTTTCCTCCAAGTGCTACATGAGGGAGTCGATTGCAAAGATAGTTTGAACAATTGATAGCCTCACCCCAAAAGTCTTTTGGCAAGGATGCCTCAATTCTAATGGTTTTGGCACATTCACACAATGTTCTATTCTTTCTTTCAGCCACCCCATTTTGAGATGGTGTATATGCACAAGAAAACTCCCTTTTAATGCCTTCAAGCTCACAATAATCATGAAATTTATTGGAAGTGTACTCACCACCTCCATCACTTCTAAGAATCTTGATTTTGTATGAAGATTGCTTTTCAACTAGAGCTTTGAACTTTAGGAAATAGTCAAACACCATAGACTTTGAAGCTAGAAGATATACCCAAGTAAATCTAGTGAAATCATCAATGAAAGTTACAAATCAAGTAGCACCACCCTTGCTCTTTGAAGATGAGAAGTGCACATCCGAGTGTATGAGCTCCAATGGATGTGTAGTCTTGATAGATGACTTTGAAAAAGGCTTCTTATGAGACTTAGATATGGCACAAGCCTCACATGGCTTGAAATTCTTGGAGATAAGATTAGGCAAGCCAATAGCTTTGGCTTTCTTGACCATGGACACCATAGAACTATAGTTAGGATGTCCCAACCTTCTATGCCAAAGTTCCTCCAAAGAAATATGAGAAGCAAAAGCACCATCACAAGAGTTAGCATACTCTTTGGGATCAAGCTTGTAGATTCCACCATATCTAGACCCAAATGCAAGGATCTTATCATGCTTCTTGATTGTACATGTATCAACATTGAAACTCACATCTAGTCCACTATCAAACAATTTCCCAACACTAATAAGATTATTTGTTAACTTAGGAACAAAAAGTACTTTAGACAGAGAAAGAACTTTTGATGAAGAAAGCTTTAAGGGAATGGTCCCTATGCCTTCAATAGCACACTCATGATCATTTGCTGTGTAGATGGACTTCTTGGCTCCTTCATAAGGTGACATGGATGAAAAAGAATGCTTGGAGCTACACATATGTGAGGAAGCTCCACTGTCGATATACCACGAACCATCCTTCTTGAAAGGTGATGAAGAAAAACTCGAGACCATAAGAGATCTCTCTCCATCACTTGCATGAGCGTCTTCCTTCTCTTCATTAAAAATGTTGGCTTGCTTGAATTAACTCTTCTTCTTGAAGCAATTGGTGGCATAATGCCCCTTCTTGCCACAATAGCTGGGCGTGAAGTCTACGATTCCAAGCCCGTTGAGCTATCAGCTGGCAGCATGAGAGATTCCCCTTCGTTTGTTTCGTCGCCTTCGTTTGCTTTCATTCTTTTTGTTCCTTTCGTATCTTTTTGTTTTGCGTCCCATTGCGGTTTGCGGTCCTGGAGGTATGTTTACGATTCGTGAATGATTCGTGAATCCAACTTGACTTTGTGAACTTGGGCCTCAAACTTACCTAGGGACCAAGTCGCTAGAACACAACTTAATCTATTTAGCTAGTGTGCTCATTGGCTTGGGCTTACACGAGTAGTTGATGCTAGGACCACTGCCAAGTTCCTTTATGAAAATATCATTCTGTGCTTTGGATGCTCGGTGGAGATAGTCAGCAATCGTAGAATTCATTTCATCAATGAGACCATCAAGGTCCTGTTGGAAGAATTCTTCGTGATCCATAGGACCAGTACGTCTTATTATCCTCGTGGTAATGGACAAGCAGAATCATCCAATAAGACCTTGTGTAGCGTCCTCAGAAAAATAGTCGAAGCTAGTAGATCAGATTGGGAACACAAGTTGCATGCTGCTATGTGGCATTCAAGATAGCATATAAAGGAAGCACACCCTTCCAAATGTTATATGGTCAGGATGTTGTAATGCCAGTAGAGTTTTTAGTCCCTTCATTAAGGATTGCCACAACGCAACTCCTTAATGAATCCTGTTAAAATTGGAAAAACAAATCCATACTGATTTCTTGGCTTGCTACAAATGGTGTACCATGCAAGTATGTAGCTCATAAATGCAAAATGCCAAGTTTGGCCTACATAGAACTCGAGCTACATGGTTAAGTAAAGTCTAGATTGAAGAATACAACTTGCATATAGTTTGTAGACATAGAATTGACAAAGTCATGCTTGTAGAAACTCGTGGCAATTCACATGCATTAATTGTAAGTGATCCATAGTGACATGCAAGGCATGCACAAAGTGTAATGGACACATGCATGATGATTTGTACTTTGTTAGTTAGAACTAGTACACTTGTAAAAAGTTGGTAGAATTTCATGCATGACAAGTGACAAATGTCACATAGACTCTAGATGTCACTTTAGTTGTCATTTTGGAATGGATAGATGTGGTTCTACCTCGAGCTACCTCAAAATCCATAAATATGTGTAGCTCTCCTCACAATCAATGATGAAGAACCAAAGTTTTGTAGCTACCTCATGCCATTTTGGATCTAAACTATTTTGCTTGTTATCTCTCTAGTTTTCTCTCTCTAACTCGTGTTGAAGCTAATGCTAATACACTGAAATCTTGTACTTTTGTTCATTCTTTGATTCATTGCTATCATAATCTGATGCTTAGCATGCTAGATTGTGGTTAAGCCATTTCTTCTGAACTAGATCTTGCTAAACAATCTAGAATCAGGTTATTGTGCTAATCACAAAGCTTAATCAAGATCAATCATACTTGTGGACATTCTCCACACGTGTAAATTCTGGAAATTTTGTCATGGTATCAGAGCCAAATTAAGCTTTGCATGCTAACATCTCTGATTGTACAAGATATTGAGAGCTAAACCTAGCAAAAAAGTAGTTTTTTATTTCTCACCTTTCTTTGAAGTGTAGTTGGATCAAATTGGATTGGAACTGAATTTTTAGACCTGAAAAGTGGTAGTAGGGAATTTTGAAATTCCACACGTGTGAAAATCAAAGATTTTCAGTCCTTTTGTTCTCCTTGCTAATAGATCCAAAGATAGCAGTGTTATAGCTTGATGGAAAGCTTATGATCTGTACTTTCCATAGAAATTAAAACCAAATCAATTTGATGTGTCTATCAAGAGTTAGAAGCTCTTAAAGAGGATAGGGATTTGGACCGAGTGACAGCATTTTGATTTGATTCAATCTTGCTTTGTTCTGAATCCATTGTTTTGAGCATCCTACACAAGAAACTGAAGGTTAAGACTGATTTTGAGGTAATGAACACCTTTTGAGTCTTTTGAGAGTGAATTGTGTTCTCTTTTGATGCAGTTCACACGTGCCAAAAGTAGGATTCAAACTAGCCAAAGTGTCTCAATCCACTTTGTGTGTCTGATCTAGATAACTTGTTTTGTGGAATATTTGAGAGTCATCTCGAATACAGTTGCAAGTGTTTCACATAGGAAGGTAGTACATCCTTGAACAAACCTATAGTGAAAGAGAGCAGCAACTTTAAGTCTAATTGGAACAAGCTCAAACATATCTTAGTCCAATAACTAAGAAGTCTTCATTAAAATGGCATCTCAGGGAGGATATCTTCTAGAAGCTAGTGCAAGACTAAACACTTCTAATTACTCAATTTGGAAGTTTAGAATGGAGTCTATCTTGATACTCCAGGATGTTATGGATATTGTGCTTGGTGTTGAAGAGGAGCCTCAAGCATAGGCTGAAATTCTTAAGTATAAGAAAAGAGCTAGAATGGCTCTATGTTTCATTAAGATGAATGTATCTAATGAAATTTTGAGAGAGATAGGATCTTGCACTACAGCCAAAGAAGCTTGGAATGCACTAAAGACCATCTATGAAGCAAAGAATACTTCTAGAATACTCACTCTTAGGAATCAGATTTTCCAAAGTTTCCAAAGAAGTGAAGAGAGTGCATCTAACTATGTTCTGAGAGTTAAAGATTTACATAGAGAGCTTTCCTGTGTTGGTGTTACTATTAGCCAAGATGAGCTAGTTCAATTCATATTGAATGGCTTGAGAGATGACTATGATAATCTTGGTCAGTCTTTTGCTATTAAAGAGGAGTTGCCTAATCTAGAAACTCTCCAAGGAATTATTATTTTTGAAGAATCTAGACAAAGCTATAAACTCTCCAGGATGAACAAACTCGAGCATGGTGGAAGTGACAAAGCCCTCTTTGTCAAAGGCAAGCAGAAAGGAAGGAGTAACAACCAGTTCTCTCAAGCATCCAACAAAGACAAAGCCAAAGATCGAGACAAAGATGGTGAAGAGGATGATACACCTCATCCTTCTAACTCAAAGACCAAGAAGAAAAAAGTGAAGTGTTTCTTCTGTGGCAAGAAGGGGCACTATGCCTCTAATTGCTTCAAGAAAAAAAACCAACTCAAACAAGCTAATCTCTCCAAAGAGATTGAAGAAGATTCTGTTGCAAGTGATGGAGAAGGATCACTTATGGTGTCCAGTTTTTCTTCATCACCTTTCAATAAAGATGGAGCTTGGTACATAGACAGTGGAGCCTCTTCACATATGTGCTATTCAAAGGAGACATTTGACTCAATCTTACCTTTCAAAGGACTCAAGAGATCTATTTACATAGCTAATGATCATGAGTGCCCAATAGAAGGAATTGGCAACATTCCATTGAAACTTGCTTCTTCAAAAGTTCTTGCACTTTCTAATGTTCTTTTCATTCCAAAACTCACAAAGAACTTAATTAGTGTGGGAAAGTTGCTTGATAATGGTTGTGATGTAAAGTTCAACTCCAATACTTGTTTTATCAAGAGAAAAGATGAGATCCTTGCTGATGGATCTAGATGTGGTGGAAATTTTAAGTTGAATTTTTATGAGAATGCAAACCTTTGTGAAGTTGCTTTGTTATCTAAGGAGGAGCTGTGGCATAGAAGGTTGGGTCGGGCCTAACTTTAAATCTATGTCTTCTATGGTTAAGAAGGTGAAGGCTATTGGTCTTCCAAAATCTCTTTCTAAAGATTTCAAGCCTTCTGAGGCTTGTGCCATCGCAAAGTCACACAGAATGCCATATCAGAAGTCTTTTATGAAGACTATTCATCCTTTGGAGCTTATACACTCAGATGTACATTTTTTCTCTTCTAAAATTATTGGTGGTGCAACATGTTCTGTCACCTTTATTGATGACTTTACTAGATATACTTGGTTGTATCTACTTTCTTCAAAGGCAATGGGTTTTTATCACTTCCTAATCTTCAAAGCTTATGTTGAGAAACAGTTTTCTTTTAAAGTTAAAGCTTTAAGATGTGATGGAGGAGGTGAATACATCTCCAACAAGTTTCATGAATACTGTGAAGGTGAAAAAAGAAAGAGAGAGTTTTCTTGTGCTTATTCTCCATCTCAAAATGGTGTAGATGAGAGGAAAAACAGATCTTTATGTGAATGTGCTAAAGAAATTCTAAAGAAATTCGAGTAGCAGCTTTTTTGCCTATTGATTATTGGGGTGAAGCTATAAATTGTGCAAACTATTTGTGCAATAGATTACCTCACAATGCACTTGCTGGAAAATCACCTTTTGAAGTCTTGTCTAAGAAGAAACCTAAGGTAGATCACCTTAGAGTTTTTGGTTGTGCTTGCTTTGTTAATGTGCCCTTGGAAACAAGGAAAAGAGATGATCCTAATTCTATTAAAGAGATCATGGTTGGATATGCATCCAACAAGAAAGCTTACAAAATCTATGTTCCCTCTACCTCAACTACAATTGAGAGTAGGGATGTTATATTCCATGAAGATCAAAAATACATTCTTGAGGAGGCCGAGTTCAAAGATTCTCACAAAGATACTCCAATCATCACCCTTGAAGATTATCATGGAGAGATGGGGCCGAGAATTGAGGAGGAGTCACCTCGAATCTTCTCACCAAGGAGATCTCAAAGAGAAAGATCCGAGCCTAGAAGGCTTACCTATGAAGATAGAGACAAGCAAGTGGAAATCAACTCCAGTAATTATGCCTATTTTATTTCTCATGAAAAGCCGAAGAATGTATATGATGCACTCAACTTGAAGGAATGGTACCTTGACATGAAGGAAGAATATGATGCTTTGATGGCCAATAAGACATGGGAGCTTGTAGATCTTCCATCCAACAAGCACATCATTGGTTGCAAGTGGGTTTTTCGAGTCAAGTATAATCAAGATGGCACAATCAACAAGTACAAGGCTAGGCTTTGTGCTAAAGGTTTTGCTCAAGTTTATGGACTTGATTATAAGGAGACCTTTGCCCCAGTTGCAAAGATGGTATCAATTAGAATCATAATTTCTCTCGCTTGTTTTTTCAATTGGCAAGTTCTTCAACTAGATGTCTCTAATGCATTTCTAAATGGGTATCTAGAAGAAGAGATTTCTATGGATTAGCCTATTGGGTTCATCCATGATAAAGAAAAAGTTTGCTTGCTCTTCAAAAGTTTATATGGATTGAAACAAGCTCCAAGGTCATGGTATTATCGACTTAACACCTTTCTTGAGTCGCTAGGATTTAATCTTAGTAACTATGATCCTTCCTTATATGTCAACTTTTTTGATAAAGATATTGTCATTCTTCTTATTTATGTTGATGATATCATTCTGACAGAAAGTAGTATCAAGTTAGTTGAGGGAACCAAGATTGCACTTGGAAAAGAGTTCAAGATGCAAGATCTTGGAAAAATTCACTATATTATAGGATTAGAGATAGACTTTCTTAAAGGTAAAGCTTTTGTATGTCAATCCAAGTATGCTCTTTCAATGTTAAAGAAGTTCAATATGTTGAATTGTAAGAGTATAGAAACACCTATGGAGCAAAACGTAAAGGATTCTAACAAAGGTGATGAAAGATCCTTCGTGGACATCACACTTTTTAGAAGTCTTATAGGCTCCTTAATTTGGCTCACAATAGCTAGACCTGACATAAGCTTTAGTGTTCATAAGTTGAGCCAGGCTATGCAAAATCCTACTATCTATCATTGGAAAATGGCCAAGAGAGTGCTTAGATATATATCTTCAACTTTTGATTTTGGTTAATTGTATAAAAGTGAAGATCTTTCTATTATTGGTTATTCTGACTCGGATTTTGCGAGTGATAGAGCAGATTGACATTCTACAAGTGCTTATGTCATATATCTTGGAGGAAACTTGATATCTTGGCTTTCCAAAAAGCAAGATACTGTATCACTCTCATCATGTGAAGCTGAGTACAAGGCACTTACTACAACAACAAAGGAAGTGCTTTGGATCAAGAAGTTACTAGTGGAACTAACGATAATCTTGGAAGAAGATCTACCTATGATCATGTGTGATAACATTTGAGCCCAAGCCCTTGCCAACAACCTGATATTCCATGCAAGGAGCAAGCATATCGAAGTTGCACATCACTTCGTGAGAGAGAAGCTCATTGGAGGGGAAATTAATTTGGAGCACATCGACACATCATCTTGCATTGCTGATATGCTCACCAAACCTTGAGCAAAAGTTCCTTCATCAAGCATAGAGACAATCTTGGAGTTATACCAAGATCCATGTTCAAATCAATATAGATTATTTTTAGGAGTGTCAAAATTGGAAAAACAAATCCATATTGATTTCTTGGCTTGCTACAAATATTGTACCATGCAAGTATGTAGCTCATAAATGCAAAATGCCAAGTTTGGCCTACATAGAACTCGAGCTACATGGTTATGTAAAGTCTAGATTGAATAATACAACTTGCATATAGTTTGTAGACATAGAATTGACAAAGTCATGCTTGTAGAAACTCGTGGCAATTCACATGCATTAACTGTAATTGATCCATAGTGACATGCAACGCATGCACAAAGTGTAATGGACACATGCATGATGATTTGTACTTTGTTAGTTAGAACTAGTACACTTGTAAAAAGTGGGTAGAATTTCATGCATGGCAAGTGACAAATGTCACATAGACTCTAGATGTCACTTTAGTTGTCATTTTGGAATGGATAGATGTGGTTCTACCTCGAGCTACCTCAAAATCCATAAATATGTGTAGCTCTCCTCACAATCAATGATGAAGAACCAAAGTTTTGTAGCTACCTCATGCCATTTTGGATCTAGACTATTTTGTTTGTTATCTCTCTAACTTTCTCTCTCTAACTCGTGTTGAAGCTAATGCTATGTGGGGTCGATGATCTCTCGTAGTATAGCCCTTCCGTTTGTCAACAAAGGTTAGATCACTGGATAGGTGCCTAGCTATACATAGATGCTACTTTTAGTTTATTTCCTACTTTCTCCCTTAACTCTACTCACCACTATACTACTTCTCTTTAAGTTTACCCCTCTACACCTGCATTCACCATAGTTTTGGTTGAAGAGAAGGAATGGAGAAGAAGAGATTGAGAAGGGAAGAGAAAGAGAGAGATAGAGAGTGAGGGTGGAGGTTAGTTCAAATGCTCCTTATGCTTGCTAATGGAAAAACATTCACTATGGCAAACAATAAACTTGAAAATAGAAAGCAATGGAAAACACAATCAAGAGCAATAACAAGTAGTGAATAGCAAATGAGGATGCTTCTCTTCCAAAAATGGTAGAGTTTCCTCCTCCTCATTAAGCATCCAAATAGTGTACAAATGGTGTCTTTTTATAAAATGGGGAAGGCCCTTGCCCCTCAATCTTATTGGCTAATATTCACAATGATCCTATCCATTCATCTTGGACCAAACTTGATCCAAGGGTCCACAAAAAGTACATTAGAAATCACAAGATTAATGTGAGTCCCAATTTGGACCCAACTCTAAAAAGTGATCTCTAAGTTTAAAAATGACATTGGGCCTCTAGTTTTATTTTAATTACAAGGCCCAAGTCAAGTTTATTTTATTTACAACTTCGATTGCGTGCTCATTGGGCCATGGGCTTATACACGCAGGATGTCATGCCCTCGCAACACATTTTATTGGAGGATTTTATTTATTTACAGTTTGTTGGGAATACCCCCAACAAGACCCACGGCCTGAAGTAGTGCCGGTCCCTCGGCACTCTGCCGGTCTAGTATAGAGTTCTCTCCGCCTCTCGTGGATGAGATAGTCCGTAACGTCTTCCATGAAGTTGAGACGGTCCAGTTTCTTCGAGTTTTTTGGCGTGTGGAAGGACTTGTGGACTCATGTCAGCCATTCCTGATCCACCTATGCTTGGAATCATTTTGTCTAGGGATCTCCAAGGAATGTAGCTCAGTAATATACGCGAGCGATTGGCAACTGGTCTTCGACTTTGTCGGAAGCGAGTGCCTTATTTGGATAAAAAAATATGGAGGAAAGAAAATCATCCCATTTTGTTTCAATGCCCATTAAATATTCCAAGTCCCGGGCGTAAGTGGTTGTCGCACGGACTGTGGGATTGGGGTAATTGATGTACTGACTAGCGAATGCAGAGAGAGCCCTTCTGGCATCTACATTCATTGTCCACCCATATTCGGATTTGATAATTGGCCAGTTGAAATTGTTGAGTGTGATCTGGTCTAGAGGAGTGTCGCATTACGCCCATTTGGATCTTCTTGGACATGGCAGGAAATGTGCGTTCATCCGTAACTATTGCGGACTCGTCACGTAAGCCCTTATGGCCGCAGGGTCTCTCTCAAATAACTGTTGTCGCCACTCCGGTTGTGGTTGGAGGGTGGGTAAGGCTTGCAGTTCTTTTCCTTGATAGTCTGAGCTGAGAATGATATCTGCCAGCCACCTCTTGATGACTCTTGGGGATATTTGGGTAAAAATTCATTGATGTTCTCCTCCAAGGACTTCGGTCTTCAGAAGGCCCGGCTGGCAAATATCGTACGCGATCCTCTGGATGATGTTGCTTGGCCTTGGCTGGTGGTTGCGCCTTGGCTCTGGTCTCACGTCTCAGCGGCCGCATCTGTCTGTCCTTGGTCTTGGCCTTCGTACCCTTGATCTGGTTGAAATCCCCCTGCTGCCTGTTGGCTCTGAGCTTGGCTGGTACTAGCTTGTGCAGTGTTAAAATTAGGTGGCGGTGGAATTACCACGGGGGTGGGCTGGGCCTTCGTTTCCATGTATTTTTGGCATGCCTTGAGGGCTTGCTTGGCCTGGGCGAGCTCTTGTGTTGCGTTTGTCCGATACTTATTGAACTCCGTCTGGTAGCTATTGAGGATTTGGCTATAAATCTGCACCTGATGCCATAGAAGATTCATCTCTGATTGGAAAAGCGGGCTTGATTCCAATGCAGATTGAGCTAACCAGACGAGCTTTTCATCTTGTAAGGCTTTGACCTCCGTCCCTAGGCGCGTGTTCTCTGCTTCCAAAAGTGTAATTTGTGCCTGGATGGGGTCAAGCCATTGAGATGCTTCAGCTTGAAGCTCCCGCACCTTTGTGGAGGCCTCAATTAGCGCTTTGGAGAGGCTTTGAATATATTTGTTTAGGCCCTCCTCCTTCTATTGCAACTTGGCAATCTCCTGGTGCCTTGCTTGTTCGTGTTGCTAATCCAGAATCAGCTCTTGTGTAGAGGACACCTCACGTGGAATAAGTTGAAGTAGGCGAATTTTGAGTTCTAGAAGATTTCCAAGTAGATCTCCAAAAAAAATAGACCAAAAGTGTTCAAAATAGAAGGTTTTGTCCAAGTGTCAATTTTGCATGATGAATCATCATATGACAAAGCACCTTCACACATGTGGGATCAGAGGGATGATCAGTACCACGAGCTCCCACTTATTGTATATATAGAGCCACATTTGGCCATAATTGGTGTGAGACACCAATCTTGGTTTTGGAAGCAATTTTGAGTAATTCTCTCCATTTGTCTACATTTGTTTTGATTGTTTTGAGGTGCTATCAATGCGTACTTGATTTTCAGGTTGGAGTGCATACTCAGACAGAGTTTCACACATGGAAAACCAGAAAGTACACCTACCTTCAATTAATGATTGTTCTTGTTAGGATTCTGTGTCTAGAATTGATCTAGATTGATCTTAATCTCAAGTAGATTGATAGATCAAGTAATCTGACAACCAATCCCTCTTGAGGATCAGATTGGGATCCACTCTTGGTCCTTTTTGTACTTTTTCCACATGGTATCAGAGCCAAGTACAAGAGTCTTTGTTGAAATTAATAGGGTTAATCCAAATCAAAGCCAAAATTAGCAGTTTTTTTGGAAACTAGTCAAATTTTGTGTAGCGAGTTGGATTTGATAGCTATCCTCAAAAATTCTGGTCCAAATCTTGTTGTGGGCTGTAGGAACCCTTTTCACACGTGTGAGGCCGTACATCTCCGGTTTTAATTGAGAAATTTCAAAAATTTGTAAAATTTGACTCACATACCCAACTTGAGTGATTTTTGGTGCAAAATCAAGCATCTATAGTGAATCTAATCCCTTGATTAGTTCTTGGATTAGATCAGCCAAAAAGTTAAAATTGAAGCTTGAAATAGGTGCATTAATTGATTTTCTCTGATTTTTTGAGTGTATTTTGAAGTTGAGAGAGATTTTGCTAAAAATCATAGATTAAGGAGTGATATGCAAGGTGAGAGGTTGAAATCCATTGTACCATCACTCTAGATTTGTTCAAGAGTGATAGGGTCAAGTTTAGAAGCATCAATTTGCTAGAAAACATCCTTGGATCTGTCCTCCAAAGTGAAACCTTTGAGAGTTTCTACTGCATATAGAGCATCTATGCAAATCTTTTGTAGAATTTGACATAGATTGGCTTAAATTGAGAGTTCTAGAAAAGAGATTGAGATCAAAGTCACATTGTTCAACCCTACTCAATTCGTTTGAGTGATTGTAAGGTTTGAAAAGAGTCATTAAGGTGTCTATGACAAATGTGTAGAGAGAGATCCAATTTTCTAAGAGTTCCTTCCTTTGTAGAGGGCAAGATCTAGAAGCTCATTTTGTGTTGTTATTGGTGGAGAGTTTGTCTTCTCCTAAGTGATCAAATCTTTATAAGTGGCATTAGATCTTTGAAGCACAATATCTTAGTGAGAAAAATCACAACTTTTGATTTTGAATTTCATTCCAAGTCTTAAAAGGTAGAGTAATTGGTGGAATCCAATAGGAGTGATTGAATTCAATTTGTTGAGCAAAAATTGACATAGTATGTATGAAACTCAAATTAGTTCTATTCAACTTTCTTTGTGAGAGTATGAGGGTCAATTTGTGATCCCATTTGATGTCTAGAATGAGGAGGAGTCCATATTTGAGTATTCATGTATGATTGAGATCTTTGTGAATCTCTAGTTGTCTAATTTTTAAGCTTTGTGAAAAATTGGTGGTATAGTTTGTTTTCAAATCAAATCAAATTCATTCTAAATCTCAAGAGTGAGATTATTTGGGTCAAGAGTGAGTCCAAAAGAAGTGATTAAGTTTGATTTTCATGTGTTTGAAACAAAACCCATCTTTTGTTCAAGAATCTCAAGTGTTGAGAGAACTAGTCAAGTGAAAAGGAAAATCTAGGTGTCAAATCTTTTCATATCCATTTCAACTTTCAAAAGAAAGAGTCATTGGTATTTGATGAGTCCAATAGGAGATTGGATCTGATTTCTTTTGTGATTTGATTCAAATATTGTGTGCTTTTGTCTTAGTGATCAAAGCAAAGTTTCCAAGTGACTAGTCATTAGCGTGAAGATTGATTCTTAGGTTTGTGAGCTAGATCTTTTGTAGATCATTCTAGATTATTGAAGATGTTCAAATCTAGTCTCTTGAAAGTCACAAATTACATTTGTAGAATCATATCACAGGTTTTTATTCAAATGGCATCAATAGGTGGCATCCTATTGAAGGAAAGAAAGGATCCTAAGTGGAACCTTTGTGGCAAGGAAGGATATTTTTCCTCAAGATGCTACAAAAAGAAGACCAATTCATCCAAGAAGAACCAAAGCAAGGGGGTCGAGGAGAAGGATGGAGCTTCAAGCTTGAAATGCAAATACAAGAAGGACAAGTCCAAGAAAAGGTGTTTTCTTTGTGGAAAGGTGAATGAGGCTTGGAGTCTCACAAGGACTTGCAAGATTTGTCTTCAAGAGTCCATCACAACACATGTCAAATCCTTTGAAATTTTTCATTTGGAAGTGCATTGTTTGGTTCAAGATGCAAAGATAGATGTCACCTTCATGAAAGTAACTTGGATTTATTTTATGTCCTTGGAAAGTATTTTGCTTGGAACTTTTGATAAGTTCAAACTTATTGTTATGATCCAAGAGAAATCAATCAAGAATAAGGAGCAGCAATCACAAAATGAAAATAATTCTATTTATGCTATCATGTCAACTTATGAAGAACCATTTTGCTCTGAAGAGATTTTTGTATCTCAAAGGTGGATTAAGGCAATACTAGTTGAGTGTGATGCCTTAAAAGATAGCAAAATATGTTTTTCTTGTAAGCTTACATTAGTTATGAAGTCAAGGAAATGGAAATATCTTCATAATGTAGGATATTTTGGTTTCAATAAGATCATGAATGATGTGTTCATTCATAAAGATGAAAATTATAAGTTTTTAATCTTAAAGGCAAGTTGTAAACTTCTTATGAGAATAAGTGAAGCATCCAAAGTGGACACTTATATCCATAAGCAAGTAGTTAGCCTTATTGAGATGGAGATACCTTTTGATTTCAATATTGGAAAAATCATGCCAAGTTGTGGTGATTTTTGGACTTATGTTTCTAGCATAAGTAATCTTGATAATCATAGGAAATGCATATTGAATGGTCATACTTGTTGTGATCATTATGAGACATGGAGGTCTCAGATTTCCATCAAGAAGGAGCATCATGAAGAGGATCTTATGGAGTCATCTCAAGGTTCAAGTGTGCCAAGGATTGAGGAGGAGAGACCTTCTCAAGTTGTGATTCCAAAAAGGAACTCAAGAAATATGGTTGATTACATGTGGCTCACATTTCAAGGGAAAGAGGAGCATATCTCATGTGTTATACATCTCATACTTACTTCTCTTATGTCATTTGATAAATGAATTTGCTTTAGTGAGATCATTGCATCTCAAAATTGGAGTAAAGCCATACTAGTTGAGTATGAAGTCTCTCTTGAGAACATAGATGATGTTCTTAAAAGGTTGAAATTGATCTTAAATCAACTAGAAAGCAAATGTGTATTTCATCAAATGTGTGCTCTTGAGTCATGTAAGAGCAAAAGTGATTTGTTCACTCATAGTTTTAAAATTTGTATTGAGGCAAATTGTAAACTCTTTATGAGAGTAAGTGAATCATCTTCTAAAGACACTTATCTCCATAATGAAGTATTTAGCCTCATTGGATCTGAGATTAACATGGTAAAAAAGCATGAAGATATGATGCAAACACTTTGTTGTTATAGCATGCATAGTCTTGCCGATTTGGATAAGTCTAATTCTCTAGATCATGATAACATGATGTTAGATCTTTGTGATCCTAATAAGTCAAGAAGAAATCTTTATTTTATCATGGAGGAGCATGCACATGAAGAAGGAGCAGGCCTCAAAGTCAAGCATCTACATGAAAATTGAAAGGAATCAATTTCGAAGATGCTAGGATGGTGCAAAGCTCTCAAGCTCATCAAAGATGTCAACATCAAAGAAGCACTATCATGGATATGGTGATTTCAGATCAACATCAAGCTCATTGGCTGATCTTCACACCTTTTGAACTAGCAAAGACCAATTCAGCCCATGGAGTCAAGTTCAAGATTATCATGTTTTCCATCAAGCTAGATTTACCAAGCTAGATTTTTGAGGAGTGTGAAAAATGCAAAAATAAGCTTGGTAGAGGCCAAAAATCTTGTATATAGATATACACACATGTGTGGAGCCTATTCCCACATGTGAAAATAGTGCACTTGTCATGTACCATAATCATATAGGTTGTACATATGATTTAATTCAAGTTCTAGTGGCTAAAAAGGCCAAAAACTAGTTTTCTAGACATATGACACATGGCATCAATCTATTGCTTGCATGAGCCACATCCTTTGATTAGGTGTCACATCCCATGTGTAGAGGACAACTCACATGTGTGGAATAAGCTGAAGTAGGCGAATTTTGAGTTCTAGAACAATTTCCATTTGTTGTCCGCGCATTGTGTTGAAACTTCTTAACCGCATAGATCATTGCCAGTATCACTGAGCTGTCGGCTTGCAAGTCAGATTGGAAAATCCTTTTTGTGTTCACCTGGCTGGGTTAAGACTGCTCCAACTGCATACTTCGATGCATCTGTATGCACGTGGAACTCAATGGACCAATTGGGTGGTCGTAAGATTGGTGTTGAGACCAATGCATCCTTAATCTTCTGGGAAGCCTTTAGAGCGTCCTCATTCCAATGTGGATCCATTGTGAGCTTGTAAATTGGTCTGGCTAACTTCGCAAAATAAAAAATGAAGATCCTATAATAGTTAGCATGACCCATGAAAATGTAGACCTCGCGGATCATCCCCGGTGGTGGTAGATTAATAATGATCCTGATCTTTGATAGATCTGTGGCAATCCCGTGTCTTGACACTATATGGTCGAGTATCAAGCCATGTGTCACCCAGAATTGACATTTTTTTGGATTCAGGGAGATCTGGTATTCGCGACATTTTTGTAGCACCTTTTCCAAATTGGATATCCATAGTGTAACATTTGGGTGAAGACATACTCGGTTTTGGATCTGATTCATATTGACATGTCTGGCAGTCAATAATTGCTAATGCATCCGTCCATCTCATGACATCCGTCTCTGAATGATAGTGACCTCCCTTGGCTGGCCTTGGGCGATCAATCATATGATCTGTCGTGGATGATCCGTCATCAGCTTTGGGTGCAATAGGTTTCACCGCCCATGTGGTTGGATCTACCTTTACAGCCTGTTCTCTGCACTCGAAGGTGAGTTTCCCTGTACCCCAATTGTGTACTATTTGCGTAGTCCTCAACATGGTCTTCCCAGTAAAACCCGGTATGCAGATGGAGATTCAGGTATATCCATGACCACAAAAATAATCACGTACTACATGTCTGCTATCTTCACGGGAATATGAGCAACTACACCTTTTGGTTTCACACAGGATTGATCTGCTAGCTTGATGGCGAATCTGGCTAGCTTCAATCCTTGCAAACTCCATTTTTCATACAAAGTAGTGGAGATCAGATTGACACCCGATCCTCCATCTACCACTGCCGCCTTGTCCTCGTATCTCTTGTGTTTGATTGGCAAAGTGATGTTGTGTTCCTCACTTTTCCATGCTGCTCCGATGTGGAGGACATTATTTGTTTCATCATAGCCCGCACAATATATGAGCTCAGGCGCTATTGAATCCTCATCCGCTTTGGCCCATTCAGCTAAAAGGCTTTTCGCTTGTAGTGCAATCCGTAGTAGTTCTCCGAGTGGTAAACTAACATGGCTTGACAACAAGAGTGTGAGCCTTTCAGTGCGTGGTTCCTCCAGCTCCACCATGTGAAAAGGTGGTTCTTGTTGGTGCAACCGATTCTGATCAGTGCACAATGGTGAGCCCATTTGCGGTTCCCGTTCAACACCGACTGGAGGTTCTGTGGGATTGATTCGTTCTTGCTCTTTTTCCTCCTCTTGTGCTTTTTGTACCCAGTGTCTTATTTTTTGGTACTGTCTTCTCTCTTCCCTCACATTTGGATATGGCGCTGAAGTTGAGGGTTGGTCGTCAGTGACCGATGGTGGTGGTGAGGGAGCCACTTCCTTCCTCTTATGTGCTCACGTAACAGCTGACACAGGAACGTGGTCTTGTCAATCTTTCGATGGCATCCCCGCTGGAACTGTTGGTTGTTGTATGGCAATGAGGTTAAGAGGTGCACTGGTTCCAGGTTTAAATAGACAATTCTTGAAACAATGTCCATAACCGCAATTCCGGCAGGAGGTTGTATATTGTCCCTTGTAGGGACATTCTGCAATTCTGTGTCCCTCGCCGCATCCGTAGCAGCCATAATTTTTTCCACCTCGACGTTGAGTTTGAGCTGCATAGGCCGAAACATATTCATTTATGACAGGATCCATAAATGGTTCATCTGGTCTGTACCACTGCTGCTACTCAGGTTGAGGTGGCATTTGCATTTCTTGTTCCACTGTTGTCAGGTTTACATGGGCCACTTGTTGATTGGCTGGCCTTGGTGGAGTAGGTAAGGCCATGCGTTGTGGTTGATTGGGTGCGCCGTACCTTGGTGCCTTGTTAGGTGCCCCTTGATGATAAGGATAAGAAGTCTGATAAGGACTTCTCTTCTGTTGAACAACCCTGGGGTTAAACGGGCAAAATGTCGTATCGTGCGATGTTGCATTGCACAGATGGCAGAACCTATGTGTCAGTCTCAGATTTTGCTTTAGGACTGGACACTTATATCCCATTTAAAAATTCATATTTTATAGTGTTTTATGCTTTTATATTAAATGTGATTCATGTTAAATGATTGTTACGAAAGATGTGTATCCCAATTACAATTTATATAATCCATCTCTATCAAATACGCATGAAATGCATAATAAGTGATACATGTGCAAAATAGAAAAACTTATCTATGTTGAGTTAGGGGCTATATCGACTTTTTTGTGGATTACACACACTTCTATACATTCGAGGCAGCTTGAAGAGTTCTTGAACTCTGTAAAGAATTCAAACAACTGCAACAAACGTCAAACATGAAACCTCTGCTGACAAAAGTGCTTTTGCAAGACAATAATGAGCAAAGGAATTTTGATCCATCCAGCAACATCCATCTATCCACCTTCACCACTTCCGAGATTACAACACCCCCTGTCACACCCACTCCATCTTCCTCTCACCGCTGTTCAGTGACCCCTTGTGTGGCATTCACATCATGTCTCAAGAAATACTAAGCTCATGTACATCATCCGCTGAATCATCTGCGTGAGCAATTGGAAGCAAGTCATCAACGAGCCAACTCCAACCTGATTCAATTCAAATCTTCTGGAGATGCTCGTACTATTTCAAAGCTTCATCTCCTACGGAACAACACTTTACAAAAAGTTCCACATCTACAAGCTACATCGACTTTGACTCCTCCAGCACCTTGCACTTGGCGTGGGACCGCCAAGTTCTTAACGGAGGGGATAATGTAGGCTGATATTCCAAGGAAAATTCTAGCCATCCTGCAGAACATCTTTAAAAATACAAGCATGATAGGATTTAAACGTAGAACTTGCCCATCAAGTTTAGGCTTTTGCAGTATCCGTAATGGCTGAAGTTATTTAGTTCTAAGTTTAAATTGCCATGGGCACTACACATAGATATGTCGTTTCCAGTTATTTCAAGTTATGTAAAATTTAGTCACAAAGGTCCATTGGGGGTTTGTCCCATGGCACCAATGTGATTCAAAGTTAAGTTAGTCTCATAGTGTCTTTTTGTAAATGACCACCACTCCAAGTATATATAGAAGTGGAAGAGTCCATTTTCGAGAAGAACCTCATTTGCAATACATGCCTATCTTTCTCTCTGAGTGTAAAAAAAAATGACTCGTGGACGCAAAAAAAAACAACTCGTGGACGGAAACGGACGACTCGCACAGGACTCGCACAGAAGATGACTCGTGGACGCAAAAAAATGACTCGTGGATGGAAACGGAATGCTCGCACAGAAGATGACTCGCGCAAAAAAATGACTCGTGGACGGAAACGGACGACTCACACAGAAGATGACTCGCGCAAAAAAAAATGACTCGTGGACGCAAAAAAATGACTCGTGGAAGGAAACGGACGACTCCGCACAAGACTCGCACAGAAGATGACTCGCGCAAAAAAAACAACTCATGGACGAAAACAGACGACTCGCACAGGACTCGCACAGAAGATGATTCGCACAATTGTGGACTTGTGGAGCTAGAACCGTGGGGTACTCGCACCGAAGATGACTCGCACAGGAATATGACCTGTACACGACTCGGAAGGTGACAAACGAAATGTAAACGACTATGAACACTAACAAAAAACGTAGTAAAAATCAGTTGGAAACCCACTGAATATGACTGAAAAAATGGCTAGAAAAGACTGAAATACAGATGACCACCGCCTCTAAAATCTGGAAACAGTAGGGAAACCTTGAAAAAATAACCAAAAAAATTGTTGAAAAGGTTTGAAAATGTCAAAAAACAGCTGAAATATTGATGAAACACAGCTCTAAAATGTTGATGAACATATAACTTGGAAAAACATACAGTTGAAGGAACGTACAGTTGTGTGCATGTGCATGTGCATGATCAACACTGTGAAAATGATTACAACAATAAGTCCTATAGATGCAAGCATGCATGAGGCCTGGGTGTATTAAGCCACAGATTCAGATGTTCATAGCATAAATGTTCTAGAGGTGTCTTGAACATCCAAAGGCAGAAGTTCTAACTACCTCTGAGAAATATACAGCTGCAGGCAAAACGACGACTGTAAACCACATATATGGGCTGAATGACACTCTGCTCAAACACTGAAAACGAGCTGAAACGAGCTGCCAAACTGCTCAAACACTGTTGATGGGCCATTTGAGCCTGTGGACGTCAAAGAAAGAAAGGAAGAGGTCGTGGACAGCACAAGAAGTGCTGGAAAGGCTCGTGGACAGATAAGACACCTCTACAGAGATTTATGCATGCTTCTAACCTTCTGATGGCACCTGCAAACGGCTGAAAACGCCTGCAAACAGCGAAAAACAGCTGAAAAAAAAGAAAAGAGGCTCGGAAATGAGGTGTATGCGGTCTAAGGAGCGTTGGAAGTCGTGTTGGTGTCTGAAGGAACCTTGCTTAAAGGCAAAGCAAACCCTTCTAGAAACTTACAGATGCATGATGTATACTCCTGCAGAAATCGATGGACAGATAATCGCTTGTTTCGCGGAAGGATAACTCGCTGCAGATAACTCACTGCAGATCGCTCCTTCAGAAACGCGTGGTTGGATGAGATGTCGTGCTCTTTGCTGGAAGGAGGGCGGGCTCTTTGATGGGATGAAACACGTGGTTGGATCTAGGTTGATAGCGAGGCAAAACGGGTGGCTGATCTTCAAAAGTGGCTGCCCTCTATGCTTAAGTGTGCATAAACCCTCTACAAGCATAAATCCCTAAACCCTCGATGAACATAAACCCCTTATGAGACCTCTTGAAGGAGAATGCTTGCAAAAAGAATAGAAAGCAAAAAGCAAAAGTAGTAAGGATAGCAACAAGCAAGAACGATAAGATCAGCTAGAAACGTAGAATAAGCAAAAACGAGAACAAGCAAAAATCGTAGCTAAAACGTAGAACAATCGAGAAAAAGAGCGACAACGGCACCAATATTGGTTGTTCGCATTCCTCAACTCTGGCTATGGCACCAACTAACGAGTGCTATGACGGACTCCCAACTAGAACACGCTACGGCTCTGACTAGGCATTGTGGCTTTCCCAACCAATGGCTATGGCTTCCAACTAACCAAGAGGTTGAAGGATGAGAAGATCTACAGTGAGTGGGTGAGTATTTCGGGCAAGATCCACTCTTCTCTCGTTTCTCTACTTAGAAACTGACTCAAATGATGGCTTAACCTAATTCAATGACGACTTAACCTAATTCAATGACGACTTAACCTAATTCAATGACGGCTTAACCTAATTTAATGACTATGGCAGTCTCTCAATTAGTCTACGCTATGGCTTCTCCAACTAGCTTGGATATGGATGCAAAAAATATAGTCATGAGCATGGTGGTGAGTATCCTGAGGGTAAGATCTACTCTTCTCTCTTTTCTCTTCTTAGTTTCTAACAAATGACGGCTTAACCTAAAAGATAAAATCCTAAACTAAATCTCATCCTCTAAGGCTTATCCTACTAGAGAATGGAGGGCCTAGATTAACTTAATATGTTGCCAAATGAACAATATACAATACAATGTGAAGTAACACAGTACATGAAACCACACAAGGGAGAACACTTAGAGAAAAAGATAGGCATTTATTGCAAATGAGGTTCTTCTCGAAAATGGACTCTTCCACTCCTATATATACTTGGAGTGGTGGTCACTTACAGAAAGTCACTATGGGACTAACTTGAATTTGAATCACATTGGTGTCATGGGACAAATCCCCAATAGACCTTTGTAATTAACTTTTACATAACTTGAAATAACTGGAAACTACATATCTATGTGTAGTGCCCATGGCAATTTAAACTTAGAACTAAATAACTTAAAGCCATTATGGATACCGCAAAAGCCTAAACTTGATGGGCAAGTTCTACGTTTAAATCCTATCCTGCTTGTATTTTTAAAGTTGTTCCGCAGGATGGCTAGAATATTCCTTGGAATATCAACCTACAACAGGTTATGGAGAAACAAGTAACATCCTCCATATTGATTAATTAGAAAGTCAATAAAAGAACTTTAGGCCTTTTTGCGGGACTTTTAATGTCGCAGGGCCCAAATGTCAAGTTAGTGAATAAAGTTGGGTTTCCCTCCAATTTGGATGGTTCCCACTCTTTTTTAAATTTGAATAATTAGGGAGGCAGAAATGGACCAAAAGGATTCAGAGGCCAGGGTTCTCCCCTCTACTATAAAAAGGGACCAACTCGAGTTGCTTCACAAGTTTATTTTCTCATTTCAATAAAACAGATTGGTTCTCTTCAGAAATGGATTGATGAATGTCCTTGCTCTCTATCACTTTTCCTCCATCTCTCATGTTTTATTTGTGTTTTGCTAATTGTTGGATTTCATTGTTATTGGGATTGTATGTTATTATACTTTTTATGAAAGAGGAAGGGAGAGAGAGAAAGAGTAAGCTATCTTATTGTGGATGCGTAGTGTTAATGGATGTAGTGTTAATGTTTAGGGTTAATGGATGTTAGAGTTTGTAGTGGGTTTCTTTCCTTGCCTAACCTGAATCCAAGATCTAGTCAATCTAGCATCAAAGAGACGGAGTTAGTTGTCACGCGGAGGTTCGTTCCCATGAGAGCGATAGTATAGTTCAGATTTCAACATGAATGGAGGATCTAACACTAACATCCATTAACACTAAGCATTAACACTACATCCATTAACACTACATCCATTAACACTACATCCATTAACCCTACTTCCATTAATCCTAAATCCACAACAATGATAGAAACTTACTCTTCTCTCTCTCCCTTTCTCTCTCACAAAAAGCATAAGAAATAGCAATCTCAATAATGATCAAATCCAACAATTAGCAAATACCAAAGAAAGCATAAAAAATGGAGGAAAAGAGAGGAAGAGCAAGGACATTCATCAATCCATTTCTAAAGAGAACCAATCTGCTTTATTGAAATGAGGAAATGAACATGAGGAGCAACTCGAGTTGGTCCCTTTTTACAGTAGAGAGGAGGACCCTGGCCTCATCCTATTGGTCCAGTCTTGCCTCTCTTTTTATTGAAATTTAAAAAAGTGTGGAAACCATCAAAATTGGAGGGAAATCCAACTTTATTCACTAACTTGACCTTTAGGTCCTACGACATTAAAAGTCCCGCAAAAAGGCCTAAAGTCCTTTTATTAACATTCTAATTAATCAAATAACTATGTGATCTTTGGGTTGGACTTACACACACAGGGTGCCAAATCCCTCTCACTTATTAACTAGGGTTAGGATTGCCTTGGGATCCGCAAACCCTCGAACAATATCCCCCACCAAAACTGGTGGCGGTCCCACGACACCTCCAATATGCAGTTATTGGGGACTTTTATTGGCTTCGCACCGAATCTTAATTAAATGATACTGCACCTTCTCCATAAAGTCAAGGCGTGCAGTATTGAAATCCAAATTATGCGACAGGAAACAACAGTGGGCTCCGACAATCCACTTGGAAGTTGTCCATGAGGTGAAGCGGGATTCCCAAGAGCCTCTCATAATAGCTGCACGTAAATACAGTCGAACAATCGGCAGCTGATCTTTGATTTGCTTTGAGGCCATCGTCTTATTTGGATCAAATGTCAGGGTAGGAAGGCAATCGTCCCATTTGATTGCCACTGACGCCAACAGACAAACATTGCCAATTGTCGCACTGTTGGATCCGGAGAGTGGACATACTCTCTCTGATATGCCTGTAAGGCCCGGTGGAAATCCACTGAAATATTACAGCTGTAAGACTGGTGGATGATTGGCCAATTGGGCGTATGGATGGTGATTTTATCCATAGCCAATCCCAAATCTTTTCATTTTTGTCTTCGCAGCATTGGCACGTAATTAGTATCTACCTGCAACTAGCGAGGGCTGGTGACGTAACACCTAATTGATTTCAGAGTTTTCTCAAAAACTGTGATTCTTCATGCCGGCTGCTCTCCCAGTGCAGGTATTTTGTCCAATTCTTTGTCGGCCTCGATCTCGGAGGTCTTAAATTTGAGAACCCATCCACCACGCGAGGACTCATGTGGATGCTGCTTTAAGAAGGTCTAGATCTGGTCCTCGACGTTGATGGGCCTTCTGAATAAATGGTCTGTCCTTGATGAGGATGGACCCGCTTGTACTTCCGGTATAGTTGGCGGTTGATCTGCTAGATCTGGAGCTTTCCCCTGGTCCATGTTCGAATCAACCCCTGTATCCATCTGTATAGCTTCTTGGCGAGAAGGGGAGAATTGCGGCATGACCGAGACGAGGATTTGTGGTCCGGCTTCCAACACTTGAGCGGCGGCTTTTTCATAGGCGTTGATGGTCTCTTTTGTCTTTTTCAACTCGGTTGAAGCTGCTCCTTTGAACCTATCAAAGCGGCCTTGGAATCACTGAAGGGCCACTTTGTATATTTCCACTTTCTTGAACAAATATGCAATCTCCGTCGGTGTGACCGGATGATCGGGTATTTGTGTTTGCAGATACGTATCATGCTCAATGGTGGTCGCATCCAATTCACCTTGAAGCCGTGTGCGATCTTGTTCGGCCATTTGTAATTGCCTCTTCAGCAGCTGCACCTGTTGCTTGGCATCTTGCACTGCCTTATCTACCTGATCCTATGCGGTTGTCAGGGCATTTTGCAGGGAGCTGATGTAGGTTTCCAAGCGATCAACTTGTTGCTGGGCCAATGTCTTTTTGCTTTCTGTCTTTTCTTCATGTTTCTTGGTTATCTTCACTTCTCGATCCAGCTGGACAATTTTTTGGCTGATCAGAGTGTTTTCAGATCCTTAAACAAAGATCCTCTGTTCCATTTTCTTTTTTTTATCCAGCATAGACTGGATCACTTGCCCAAGGCTGAAACTAACCCGAGAGCATCACCAGAATCAACAGTCATGGAGGTGGCAGCAGTAGGAGACCCTGATGGTATTGTCCGTGGTAGGCGTGGAATAGGTGCCAAAGTCTCTTCTTCTTCAAAAATATCCTCGTCTTCAAACCCTTCAGGCACCGTGGCGTCGAATTGCTTTGGTGACTTGACAGTTGTGTCGACCCGAAGTGTGGCTGGGCTACCTTGTGTGGGTGGTTGCTGACTGACATCTTTGACACCAACAGTAGCTTCATGGATATGCCCGAATCCTCTTCCAGGGGATTGGGGTTCAAAGGGTACTGGGCTCTGGGACATTTCAAAGATTTTGGTGGCTCCAAGGGGGTCGGAATCATCGAACATATCCATGAAGAACTGTGTGTTGGGTGAGGTTGCTTCAGTGTGCGGGGGTGAGGCAGCCTGGGCAGCTGTGACGGGAATGGTAGGCCCAATGGTCACAGATTGTCCTTGTATGGGAGCAGAGACGAGGGAAGCATCAGAGGCGAGGGGAATGGAAAGTTCAGTGCGAACAGCAGCAGGGGGTGGAAGCGTAGCTGACGAGGTATGCCTAGTACAACGTCGTGACGCGGAAGGTGAGTCAAGAATTACGATCTCGCTGTGTGGACAACGACGACTATGAGAACTTGAGACCTGGTGAGATGACTCGGTTGGTGCTTCTTCATAAACCGAAAGCACAGAATCCAAGTGGAAGCCATGGATTCTGTTTTCTAAGTGAGAAGCGGCTAAGAGAGACAATAGAGAGCCAACGGCGACCTGCTTCTTTGTATTGGCCTTAATAGCTCGTTTGAGCTCACCAGAAACAGTCTTGAACCAGTTATATGGTTCAAGAGGGGCTTTGGCCAACTTGATGTGGGACTCCACTATCCTGTGAAGAATTTGAGATGTGATGCGGTCTTTCCTGAGGTTGCCAACCATCAGGAAATGATTCAACAATTGGGCAGTGACGTGGATGGAAGGCTTAGTGATGGCTTCCAGAAGGTAACCATCATTAGTCCAATGTAGATCGTTGGTAGGTCAATGTATGGCTTGATAGCCTGTTTGGCGTGCTTGTAATTGGGTGAGGCGTGCGTACCGGATGAGATTTCTATAGTTGCAAGTGCGGCCTCAGTGACGCGCACCTTGTGTGTGGCTCCTTGGAAGGTGATGTAAAACTTGGATTTCTCTTCTTTCCACGTACTGAAGGCAAGAGTGATGAAATCCATATTGATGCGTCCCAAAAAGGCTCTCTCATGAATACCCATTGCAGTAAGTAGAGGCTCCGCAAGGGTCATCCACTGAGTGACCATGCTTGTGCTAGGAAGAATCATGATGTCCGTTGCAGATGGGACATCACGATGGATAGTATAGCGCAGAGACTGGGAAGTATCGGTAGAAGACATGATGATCAGAAAGGAACTATAACCACGTGAGAATGTATCAGAAGGCAATGCAGGAAATTTGGAAGGCTTTAGTCACAAGAAAAATTCACAAGAGCTTCGCTAGCACAAGTGAGGAATGAATCGAATTCAGCCAACTTATAGGTGAATTTGGTGGGTCCATTACACTGAATAGTAGTTGGGCTGATCAGTTCTGAACAAAAATTTGCAAGCATGTATAGTACTGTAAAAATAGGCTCTCGACGAAGGTTTCTAGGGATCTGAACCTATCAGACAAACATTTTTCAAGACTGGCGAAGGATGGACCTTCGCCCAGGTACTGTCATAAATCTTTTTTTCCACAATCTGAATCTATGGACAACCTAATTTTGACATTTTAAGATCATCTAGCAGGTCGGCGAAGGTTCATAATGACATTATGATGCTCGACGAAGGTTCCCAAAATGGCATATCACTGAACATTTGTCTAACTCAAAAAATTGAATTTTCTCTTGTTAGAAACCTTCGCCCACCTCAATTTAGATAAATCAAGGGTGGATGTACGGTCTTAGAGCTCAGCAAAGGTTTCTGATATTGTATTGGCCAAATCGAACCAAAACAATGGTTTTTTAAGTCTTTCCGTAAAAATATTGTGCTTCCGTTTCCTTATGCTGATGACTTCCTGACTTTTGCTCATTAGTCTTTCCTTATTTTTTTTTTCAACTGTCTTTTTCCAAAAAAAATCAACAAATTAAATACTGAAAACAGAAAATTGAAAACAAATAAAATGAAAAAATATATTGAGATCAGGCTTGCTGAACTGGCGGAGCAGGCTGCCAAAACTTGCGTAATCGGCTGCCATTTACCGGAGTATCAAATCGTTTCTCATCCAAGTGCTCAAGAATTACTGCACCATAGTTCAAGATTTCCTTCACTTTATACGGGCCTTCCCCAGTAAACTTCAACTTACTCTTGATCAGCTTGGTTTTGTACATCAATGCAAGATCTCCTGCTTCCAGATCTTTCTTATATAATCGTTGATCGTGCCATGTCTTGCGACAGGCTTTCTCTGCTGCTAAGGCATGAACTGCCATCAATCGGGTTTCACATAATTTGTGCAACGCATCGTGGAGAAGTTGTAAAGATTGATTATCATTTAATCGTTCCGTTGCTGCTATGCGTAAAGATGGGATTAAAAATTCAATTGGCATAACAACATATTGACCATAAACCAGTTGAAAAGGTGTTTGATTTGTTCTGTTTTTGTAAGCAGTTCTGAATGCCCATAATGCTGCATACAGTTTATGTTCCCAATCAGACCGACTAGCTTCAACTGTCTTTGTCATAATGGTGCAGAGAATCTTATTGGAAGATTCAGCTTGGCCATTTTCTCTGGGATAATAGGGAGTACTAAATCTGTGTATAACAAAAAAATCTTCCAGTAAACACTTTATTGTTTGTTTAACAAAGTGTGTACCCCAATCACTGACAATTTCGATCGGACATCCAAATCTGACTATAATATTTTCATATAGAAACTTAGCTGTAGATTTCGCATCAGCTACTTTGACAGCTTTGGCTTCAACCCACTTGGTCATATAATCAGTTGCGATGATGATGTATCGGGCCTGAGATCCTTGAACAACGGGATGAATAAGACCAACATAATCCAGTCCCCATTTTTCAAGTGGTGCTTGCGATAAAACCGGATGTAAGGGTTCATAATTCTGTCGAGTAGGCCGACATGCTCGCTGGCAGACATCACATGTCTGAATAAAATTTTTTGTGTCCTTATGAAGCGTAGGCCACCAACAACCGGATTGCAAAAGTTTGTGAATAGTAATATCTATAGAGAAGTGTCCTCCACCCAATCCATCATGTGAAAACATGATTAGATCTTGTACTTCATGCGGCAAAACACATCTTTGTAAACTATTATCTAATCCACGACGATACAATTGTCCTGCAAATTAATAAGGTTGAGCCTTATGAATCAATTGTCTTTTCTATACTTTTGTCAAAGAGTCATTCGGTTGTCCTAGCATCAGGTACTCAACAATATCTGCCGCCCACTCAGGTACAGCTTCAACATAGAACAATGCAGCATCTGGCAGTTCATCTTCCACTTCAGTATTAACTGGTGCAGATTCAATTCGTGAAACGTGATCGGCTAGATAATGTTGTTTTCCCTTTCTGAACACAATTCGAAAGTAAAATTCAGTCAATAGTAATAACCATCTTGCAATACGTCCAATATTACACATCTTATTTACCAAGTAAAGTAACGGTTGATGATCCGTATAAAATGCAAAGTGCGTTTCCATGAAATAGTGACGAAATTTCCGAACAAAAAAAATCATGGCTAGCGCTTCACGTTCTGGTAAGTCCATCACGAAGAAAGTAATGCCGAACTGTACTCCTGCAATCCTGACAGGTATATCTTCCACCATTTCTCGTGGACGAACCGTCGTTTGATCAACTAGCTTAATAGCAAAAGTAGCAGACTTAATCTTTGTAAGGCCCATATTGTACATAGCTTTGTAGAAATCAGGTTAACTCCTAAACCGTCGTCTATCACGGCTGCTTCTTTAGAAAATTGTCTATGTTGTATTGGCAGAGTGATATTCTTTTGTTCACTTTTCCAAGCTGCTCCAACATGTAGTACATCGTTAGATACTTCAAATCCAGCACAAAAGAGCGGCTCCTGATGGTCTTCTGATTCTTCTTGAGCTAACTTTTGCGCTTAGACTTCTTTTGCTTTTGGCACCAACTTTAGGAGCTCTCCCATTGAAATATTGATCTTACTAGACAAAATATTCATGAGTAATTCTGTATGCGGTGCTTCCGGTTCCGTCATCTTGAAGGATTCTTCGTGATGATGTAATTGATCATTCATATCCGTACGTAAATTTCTTGAAGGCTGCAATGGTGAAGACCAAACTCCAGCTATTACTTTAGCAGCTTCAAGTTCCTCTTCTTCTTGCAGATGCTTAATCCACTGTCTCATATCCTGATATCTTCGTTTTTCTGCATTAAGATTTGGATAACTTCTGATGCTGTTGGTGTATCGTTCAATGGTATAGAATCAGCAGGTACTGAATCTACTACTGGTTTTTTTTGCTTTTGTGCTCTGGTGACCACCATCAAGGGTGCACTTGGTTTATTATGAGCTACCGATCCTTGCTTGATTGTTATCAAATTTACAGGTGTTGTAACTGATGGTGGCTTCGGTCTTGCTGGAAAGTCTTTATGGCAATGCCCATGTCCACAGTCACGACAGAATGGTACAAATTCTTCTTTATTTGGGCATTCTACAACTCTGTGATTTTCTCCACATGCAAAGCATCCAAGTGGTGCTCTGGCCCGATTTCTTGAGGCTTGTTGTTGAGCGGCAGCATAAATGGCATACTGTTTTGAAGATCCACCTTCCTGATCATTACCATAGCTCCATTGCTTAGCACTTCCGTAAGGTTCTGGTTCCATCAAATTGGCAGGAGGAGCGGAGTGCTTTGGTGGGGCAGGCAAGGCTAGACGTTCCGGATATCCAAGAGTAGATTGTCGTAGTCTTGCTGTTGGATTGCCTCCATACTGTGGATCTCGATATCCCATCTAGGCATACCATTGTTGAATCATACGAGGGTTGAAGTTGCAAAAGGCAGTCTCATGGTCAGGTGAATTACACAGATGGCAAACACTGATTTACATTCGTTTTTTTAATTGAAGACACTCATTCACTGTGTGATTTCCTGTACAAATAGAACACCAAACATTTTCCCTGGTAGGAAAAGTCTTTGCAAACTTCTCAGGTTCCTTGTTTGCTTCTCCGTGGGAGTTTTTCAATGCTTTGATCTTCTCATCAAATTGCAACTGCAACTTTTCCATCTATTTTTGATGGGTCTTCCCAAGTTTCTCGAAATCATTAAGCATCATTTCTGCAGTAGCATTGGCATTCGTTGATGCAATAGTGGTGGATGTCGTAGTAGTCTGCCCTGTTGTATAAGGCAACATACTGACATTCAGCTCATCATCTGAATCTTCATCCTCCTCCCGAATTGCATCGTCCATCACATTTTGCAAAAGTGCGTACTCATTATGGCGTTTTAGTTCACGTCAAATCCGTTTAGGTAGACCTAACCAAAACCACATAATTATGGCATTTTGATTAATCAGCTCAAGCTCACATTCAGATCTAAGACGTTTCACCCTTTCGATGTAATCTCGAACCATTTTCAGCTTTCCCATTTTAATTTTACTTAAAAGTAGGAAAGTGTGTTCTATAAACTTCCGCGGTTTGAACCGTGTGATAAGGGCTCGTTTAACAACCTCCCAATCTGTACACTCAGTTTCATCTTGGTTATAGTACCAATCTTGTGCTGCGCCTATTAAGGCCATAGGAAACAACTTAAGTTTCTCTTGAGGATAAATCTCACCATAGACCTAACAGGATTCAGCATAGATATGAAGAAATCGAACTGGATCTGTTAATCCATTATATTTGGGTAGATCCAATCGGGGTGCTCTTCTAACAATAATTGGATTGACCTCCTGTGGAGCACCTCCAGGAGCAGCTCCAGGGGCAGCCATTTAGATCAAATCGATAATGTGATTGGATATAGATTTTTTCAAAAACTATCTCAGATTAGATCTGCTAGCTCTATTCCACTTTTCAAGAATATGATTCTATATGATGAACTAACCAAAATTTGATCAATCAATACTTCTCAAAAATGATAATTCTCTCAGAATCCAATTCAGAATATATCATATCTGATCCAAATTCTAACAGAGACTTGATTTGGAAAATCAGAAACTAAAAATAGGACTGGCGAAGGTTATCTAGGCGAAGGTTGGCTCGGCGAAGGTTCAATAGTGCTATTTTGGGATAAAAACTCTTTGAAAACTTTTTTGGCAATTTTTTGGGAAATAACCTTCGCCAACTTCTCAAATGAAAGATCTGACACAGATAAAACTATGGACAACCGGACGAAGGTTTTTGACACAAGAAAATATAGTTTTTGTGATCTGGCGAGGGTAAAAATCAAGATTTTTTGTGATCTGATCAAAATAAATCTTCGCCTAACTCAAAAGTAGTATTTTTATATAAATAGAATGTTCTGGAATCTCGGCAAAAGTTCTAACGAAGGATCAAGAGAAATACTACTAATTTTGCAAAAAAGTGACTTTTTTGGCAAAAATATGATAATATGACAACTGATCCTCTAGAAACCTTTCTATTTTTGGTATTATTCTTTGACGACCTGGCAGTAGATAGATCTGAATCACATCTAAGCACAGTGAATTGGGAGAAGGTTCTTTTTCTGTATTTTTTAGGATGTTGATAATTTTTGGTGTTTTTTGGTGGTTTTTCTGATGTTTCTGAAAATCTGTTGGGAATTAATCTTTGCCCTTCAAACTGAAGATTCTGTAAACAAAACCGAAGGTGTCTGCAACTCGGCAAAGGTTTCCTGAAAGAGGGTAAAAATTTCTGGGCTCTGATGACGCTTTTTGCCTCTTTCTGGCCAATTTTGACAGATTTGACTGATTTTTGTTATTTTTTTCTGATATCTCAGATCCAAATGGATCTTAAGATTAGTGATCTGAATAGCTTTCCCAGTTTAATAATCATATTAGATTTCAAACAAGCAAATCCACTCAAAATCTAACAAAATCAATCCCCAACTATCCCTACAATGCAGTTTTAACACTATTCATGCCACAACAAGATGCCTAATGCAAGCTAACCATAAGCGAAACATGCTGCAAACTGAAAAATTGGCGTAGCTCCCTGGCAACGGCGCCAAAATTGTAGTGGGTTTCTCTCCTTGCCTAACCTAAATCCAAGATCTAGTCAATCTAGCATCAAAGAGACGGAGAAGGTTGTCACGCGGAGGTTCGTTCCCATGAGAGCAATAGCATATTTCAGATTTCAACATGAATGGAGGATCTAAGACTAACATCCATTAACACTAAGCATTAACACTACATCCATCAACCCTACTTCCATTAATTCTAAATCCACAACAATGATAGAAACTTACTCTTCTCTCTCTCCCTTTCTCTCTCACAAAAAGCATAAGAAATAGCAATCCCAATAATGATCAAATCCAACAATTAGCAAATACCAAAGAAAGCATGAAAAATGGAGGAAAAGAGAGGAAGAGCAAGGACATTAATCAATCCATTTCTAAAGAGAACCAATCTGCTTTATTGAAATGAGGAAATGAACATGAGGAGCAGCTCGAGTTGGGCCCTTTTTATAGTAGAGAGGATGACCCTGGCCTCTAAATCCTATTGGTCCAATCTTGCCTCTCTTTTTATTCAAATTTAAAAAAGTGTGGGAACCATCAAAATTGGAGGGAAACCCAACTTTATTCACTAACTTGACATTTAGGCCCTGCGACATTACAAGTCCCGCAAAAAGGCCTAAAGTCCTTTTATTAACATTCTAATTAATCAAATAACTATGTGATCATTGGGTTGGACTGACACACACAGGGTGCCAAATCCCTTTCACTTATTAACTAGGGTTAGGATCGCAAACCCTCCAACAGAGTTAGATGTGAATCCTCTATTCATGTTGAAATCTGAACTATACTATCGCTCTCATGGAAACGAACTTACACGTGACAGCTAACTTCGTCTCTTTGATGCTAGATTGACTAGATCTTGGTTTGAGGTTAGGCAAGGAAAGAAAACCCACTACAATTTTGGTGCCATTGCCGGGGAGCTACGCCAATTTTTCAGTTTGCAGCATGTTTGTGGATGGTTAGCTTGCATTAGGCATCTTGTTGTGGCATTAGGCATCCTAATCTGATCCTCAAGAGGCATTGGTTGTCAAATTACTTGATCTATCAATCTACTTGAGATTAAGATCAATCTAGATCAATTCTAGACACAAAATCCTAACAAGAACAATCATTAATTGAACGTAGGTGTACTTTCTGGTTTCCCACGTGTGAAACCCTATTTGAATATGGACTCCAACTTGAAAATCAAGTACACATTGATAGCACCTCAAAACAATCAAAACAATTGTAGACAAATGGAGAGAATCACTCAAAATTGCTTCCAAAGCCAAGATTGGTGTCTCACATTGATTATGGCCAAATGTGGCTCTATATATACAATAAGTGAGAGCTCATGGTATTGATCATCCCTCTGATCCCACATGTGTGAAGGTTCTTTGTCATATGATAATTCATCATGCAAAACTGACACTTGGACAAAACCTTCTATTTTGAGAACTTTTGGTCCATTTTTCTTCTATATGGAGATCTACTTGGAAATCTTCTAGAAGTCAAAATTTGCCTACTTCAGCTTATTCCACACATGTGAGTTGTCCTCTACACATGTGATATGACACCTAACCAAAGGATGTGGCTCATGCAATCAATAGATTGATGCCATGTGTCATATGTCTAGAAAACTAGTTTTTGGCCTTTTTAGCCACTAGAACTTAAATTAAATCATATGTACAACCTATATGATTATGGTACATGACAAGTACACTATTTTCACACGTGGGAACAGGATCCACACATGTGTGTTTATCTATATACAAGATTTTTGGCCTCTACCAAGTTTATTTTTGCATTTTTCACACTCCTCAAAAATCTAGCTTGGTAAATGTAGCTTGATGGAAAACATGATGATCTTGAACTTGACTCCATGGGCTGAACTGGTCTCTCCTGGTTCAAAATTTGTGAAGATCAGCTAATGAGCTTGATGTTGATCTGAAATCACCATATCCATAATAGTGCTTCTTTGATGTTGACATCTTTGATGAACTCGAGAGCTTTGCACCTTCCTAGCACCTCCAAGATTGATTCCTTCTAAATTTCATGTAGATGCTTGACTTTGAGGCTTGCTCCTTCTTCATGTACATGCTCCTTTATGAGAAAATAAATATTTCTTTTTTATTTATTAGATCACAAAGATCTAACATCATGTTACTACGATCTAGAGAATTAGTCTCATCCAAATTGGCAAGACTATGCATGCTATAACAACAAAGTGTTTGCAATATATCTACATGCTTGTTTACCATGCCAATCTCATATCCAATGAGGCTAAATACTTCATTATGGAGATAAGTGTCTTTAGAAGATGATTCACTTACTCTCATAAAGAGTTTACAATTTGCCTCAATACAAATTTTCAAACTATGAGTGAAGAAATCACTTTTGCTCTTGCATGACTCAAGAGCATACATTTGATGAAATAACCGTTTGCTTTCTAATTGATTTTAAATCAATTTCAATCTTTTAAAAACATCATCTATGTTATCAAAAGAGACTTCATACTCAACTAGTATGGCTTTACTCCAATTTTGAGATGCAATGATCTCACTAAAGCAAATTCATTTATCAAATGACATAAGAGAAGTAACTATGTGATGTATACCACATGAGATATGCTCCTCTTCCCCTTGAAATGTGAGCCACATGGACTCAACAATATTTCTTGAGTTTTTTTTTGGAATCACAATTTGAGAAGGTCTCTCCTCCTCAATCCTTGGCACACTTGAACCTTGAGAAGGATTCTCCTTCTCAATCCTTGGCACATTTGAACCTTGAGATGACTCCTTAAGATCCTCTTCATGGTGTTCCTTTTTGATGGAAATCCGAGACCTCCATGTCTCATAATGATCACAGCAAGTATGGCCATTCAATATGCACTTCCTATGATTATCAAGATTTCTTATGCTAGAACCATAAGTCCAAAAATCACCACAACTTGGCATGATTTTCAATATTAAAATCAAAAGGTATTTCCATCTTAATAAGGCTAACTACTTGCTTATGGATATAAGTGTCCACTTTGGATGCTTCACTTATTCTCATAAGAAGTTTACAACTTGTCTTTAAGATTGAAAACTTACAATTTTCATCTTTATGAATGAACACATCATTCACGATCTTATTGAAACCAAAAGATCCTATATTATGAAGATATTTCCATTTCCTTGACTTCATAAATAATGTAAGCTTACAAGGAAAACATATTTTGCTATCTTTTAAGGCATCATACTCAACTAGTATTGCCTTAATCTACCTTTGAGATACAAAAATCTCTTCAAAGCAAAATGGTTCATCATAAGTTGACATGATAGCATAAATGAAACTATTTTCATTTTGTGATTGTTGTTCCTTATTCTTGATTGATTTCTCTTGGATCATAACAATAAGTTTGAACTTATCTAAAGTTCCAAGCAAAATACTTTCCAAGGACATAAAATAAATCCAAGTTACTTTCATGAAAGTGACATCTATCTTTGCATCTTGAACCAAACAATGCACTTCCAAATGAAAAATTTCAAATGATTTGACATGTGTTGTGATGGACTCTTGAAGACAAATCTTGCAAGTCCTTGTGAGACTCCAAGCCTCATTCACCTTTACACAAAGGAAACACTTTTCCTTGGACTTGTCCTTCTTGTATTTGCATTTCAAACTTGAAACTCCATCCTTATCCTCGGCCCCCTTGCTTTGTTTCTTTTTGGATGGATTGGTCTTCTTTTTGTAGCATCTTGAGGAAAAATATCCTTCCTTGCCACAAAGGTTGCACTTAGGATCCTTTCTTTCCTTCAATAGGATGCCATCTATTGATGCTATGTGAATAAAAAACTATGATATGATTCTACAAATGTAATTTGTGACTCTCAAGAGACTAGATTTGCACATCTTCAACAATCTAGAAAGATCTACAAAAGATCTAGCTCACAAACCTAAGAATCAATCTTCACAGTAGTGACTAGTCACTTGGAAACTTTGCTTTGATCATTAAGACAAAAGCACACAATCTTTGAATCAAATCACTAAAGAAATCAGATCCACTCTCCTATTGGACTCATCAAATACCAATGACTCTTTCTTTTGAAAGTTGAAATGGATATGAAAAGATTTGACACCTAGATTTTCCTTTTGACTTGACTAGTTCGCTCAACACTTGAGATTCTTGAACAAAAGATGGGTTTTGTTTCAAACACATGAAAATAAAACTTAATCACTTGTTTTGGACTCACTCTTGACCCAAATAATCTCACTCTTGAGATTTAGAATGAATTTGATTTGATTTGAAAACAAACTATACCACCAATTTTTCACAAAGCTTAAAAAATTAGACAACTAGAGATTCACAAAGATCTCAACCATGCATGAATACTCAAATATGGACTCCTCATTCTAGACATCCATCAAATGGGATCACAAATTGACACTCACACTCTCACAAAGAAAGCTGAATAGAATTCCACCAATTACTCTACTTTTTAAGACTTGGAATGAAATTCAAAATCAAAAGTTGTGATTTTTCTCACTAAGATATTGTGCTTCAAAGAGCTAATGCCACTTAGAAAGATTTGATCACTTAGGAAGAGACAAACTCTCCACCAACAACAACACAAAATGAGCTTCTAGATCTTGCCCTCTACAAAGGAAGGAACTCTTAGAAATTGGATCTCTCTCTACACATTTGCCATAGACATCTTAATGACTCTTTTCAAACCTTACAATCACTCAAAAAAATTGAGTAGGGTTGAGCAATGTGACTTGGATCTCAATCTCTTTTCTAGAACTGTCAATTTAAGCCAATCTATGTCAAATTCTACAAAAGATTTGCATAGATGCTCTATATGCACTAGAAACTCTCAAAGGTTTCACTTGGACAACAGATCCAAGGATGTTTTATAGCAAATTTATGCTTCTAAACTTGACCCTATCACTCTTGAACAAATCTAGAGTGATTGTACAATGGATTTCATCCTCTCACCTTGCATATCACTCCTTAATCTATGATTCTTGGCAATATCTCTCTCAACTTCAACATGCACTCAAAAAATCAGAGAAAATCATTTAATGCTCCTAATTCAAGCTTCAATTTTGATTTTTTGACTGATCTAATCCAAGAACTATCAAAGGATTAAATTTAACAGAAATCACTCAAATTGGGTATGTGAGTCAAATTGTACAAATTTTTGAAATTTCTCAGTCAAAACCGGAGCTGTACGGCCTCACACATGTGAAAAGGGTTCCTACAGCCCACAACAAGTTTTGGACCAAAAATTTTGAGGATATCTATCAAATCCAACTCGCTACCCAAAATCTGACCAGTTTCCTAAAACTTGCTAATTTTGGCTTTGATTTGGATCAACCCTATCAATTTCAATAAAACCTCTTGTACTTGGCTCTGATACCATGTGCAAAAAGTACAAAAGGACCAAGAGTGGATCCTGATCTGATGTGAGCTGTCCTCTACACATGTGATATGACACCTAACCAAAGGATGTGGCTCATGCAATCAATAGATTGATGCCATGTGTCATATGTCTAAAAAACTAGTTTTTGGCCTTTTTAGCCACTAAAACTTGAATTAAATCATATGTACAACCTATATGATTATGGTACATGACAAGTACACTATTTTCACATGTGGGAACAGGCTCCACACATGTGTGTTTATCTATATACAAGATTTTTGGCCTCTACCAAGCTTAATTTTGCATTTTCACAATGAATAGTGTTAGATCTGCATTTAGGGTTAGTTTGGGAGTGGTTTTGCTTGATTTGAGTGGATTTGCTTGCTTGAAATCTAATTTGATTGTAGAACAAAAAAAGCTATTTAGAAATATCAGAAAAACAACAAAAAACAGTCAAATCTATCAGATTATGGTCAAAAAGAGGCACAAATTGCCAACAGAGCTAATAAATTTTTACCCTCTTTCAAAAAACCTTCGCCGAGTTGCAAACACCTTCGGTTTTGATCACAGAACCTTCAGTTTGAAGGGCGAAGATTAATTCCTAGCAGATTTTTCGAAACATCAGAAAAACCGTCAAAAAACATCAAAAAATCACCAAAACCCTTAAAATTTAGAAAAAGAACCTTTGCCCAATTCATTGATCATAGGTGTGATTTAGATCTATCTACGATTAGGTTGACGACCAAAAATAGAAGGGTTTTCAGAAGATTAGTTTCATATTTTTGCCAAAAAAAATCACTTTTTTGCAAAAATATCAGTATTACTTTTGATCCTTCACCAAAATCTTTGCCGCGTTTCCAAAACATTCTATTTATAGTAAAATACTATTTTTGAGTTTGGCGAAGATTCTTCATGTCCAAATCATAGAAAATCTTGATTTTTACCCTCGTCAAACTATAGAAACTATATTTTCTTGTGTTAGAAACCTTCACCGGGTTTACCCTAGTTTTATCTGTGTCAGATCTTACATCTGAGAGTTCAACGAAGGTTATTGCCCGAGAAATTATCAAAAAAAATGATCAGAGAGTTTTTTTTAAAATAGTACTGTTGAACCTTCACCAAGCCAACCTTCCCCTAGGAGACCTTCCCCGATACTATTTTTAGGTTTTGATTTTCCAGATCAAGTCTCTGTCAAAATTTGGATCAAATCTGATACAATTTGATTTGGATTCTAAGAAATTTTTAATTTTTGAAAAGTATTGATTGATTGAATTTTGAAATCTTTTTTACGATACAGAAATCAGATTCTTGAAAAGTGGAATAGATTTAGCAGATCTGATCTGAGATAGTTTTGATTGAAAAATCTGGATCCAATCTCATTGTCTGCTTGATCTGAATTTGTAAAGATGGCTGCCCCTGGAGCTGCTCCTAGAGCTGCACCTCAAGAAGTCAATCCTATTATTGCTAAAAGAGCACCCCGTTTGGATCTACCCATATACAATGGATTAACAAATCCAGTTAGATTTCTTCGGATCTATGCTGAATCCTGTGAAGTCTATGGCAAAATTTTCCCTCAAGATGAACTTAAGCTGTTTCCTATGGCCTTAACAAGTGCAGCACAATTTTGGTACTATAATCAAGATGAAACTGGACGTACAAATTGGGAGGTTGTTAAAAGAGCTCTTATCACACGATTCAAACTGCAGAAGTTTATGGAAGACCCTTTCCTACTTTTAAGTAAAATTAAAATGGGAAAGCGGGAAATGGTTCAAGATTACATTGAATGGTGAAATGCCTCAGATCTGAGTGCGAACATGAGCTGATTAACGAAAATTCCATAATTATATGATTTTTCTCAGGTCTACCTAAACGAATCAAAGGTGAGCTGAAACGCCATAGTGAGTATGCACCCTTGCAAAATGCTATGGACGATGCAATTCGGGAGGCGGACGAAGATTCAGATGATGAGCTGAATATCAGTATGTTGCCTTATATAGCAGGGTAGACTACTACGACATTCACCACTATTGCATCCACGAATGTCAACGCTACTGTAGAAATGATGCTCAATGAGTTCGAGAAACTTGGGAAGAACCAGCAGAAACAGATGGAAAAGCTGCAGTCGCAATTTGATGAGAAGATCAAAGCATTTGAAGATTTCCACGGAAAAGCAAACAAGGAACCTAAGAAGTTTGCGAAGACTTTCCCTACCAAGGAAAATGTCTGGTGTTCTATTTGTACAAGAAACCACATAGTGAACGAGTGTCCTCAATTGAAAAAATGAATGGAAATCAGTGTATGCCATTTGTGTAATTCGCCTGATCATGAGACTGCTTTTTGCAACTTCAATCCTCGGATAATTCAACAACGGTATGCCCAAATGGCGTATCGAGAACCACAGTATGGGACATTCCACCAACAATAGTCCAACACACCATACCCTTGGTGGATGGAGCAGTCCCCCAGGTGAGTCGTTACTATTGTTGCAACTCGAACTACATGGAGCTGATCAAATAAGAGTTGCAAAAGTTGTTGGATGCAGATTTCATTTATGAAATCGAGCACATGGAATGGGTATTGCCGATAGTTATAGTATCCAAGAAGAATGGCGAAATGCAAATCTATGTGAATCTGAAGGCACTAAATGCAGTCACCAAAGAGGATCATTTTTTTTTACCCTTTACAGAAAGTGTCCTCAACAGAGTAGTTGGCGCCGAAGCCTACAGTTTTTTAGAGGGGTTCAGCGGTTACAACCAGGTGAAGATAGCACCCCAAGACCAGCATAAGACAGCATTCGCCATGGAATGGGGGACCTATGCCTATAAGGTAATGCCATTCGGACTTTGCAATGCCCCAAGCACTTTCCAACGTGTCATGCAGGTGGCATTCAAAGAGTATTTGCAAAAATTTCTGGAAATTTTCTTGGACCATCTGTGTGTGCATGGACCAGACTCGGAACACTTATCCAATTTGGAGAAGGTGCTACAAAAATGCCACAGTTTTCAAATCTCCTTGAATCCAGAAAAATGTCAATTTTGGGTTGCACATGGCTTGATTCTCGGCCACATAGTATGTAGACACGGGATCACCATAGACCTATCAAAAATCAGAATCATTGTGGATCTACCACCACCAGGAATGATCCGCGAAGTCTACATCTTCATGGGTCATGCTATCTATTATAGGATCTTCATTCTAAATTTTGTGGAGTTAGCCCGACCAATTTACAAACTCACAACGGATCCACATTGGAACGAGGAAGCCCTAAAAGCTTTCCAAAAGCTTAAAGATGCATTGGTTTCAGCACCAATCTTATGTCCACCCAATTAGTCCATTGAGTTTCATGTGCATACGGACGCATCGAAGTATGCAGTTGGAGCAGTCTTAACCCAGCCAGGAGAACACAAAAAGGATTTTCCAATCCGATTTGCAAGCCGACAGCTCAGTGATACAAAAATAAATTATTCAACCACAGAGCGGGATGCATTGGCTATGATCTATGTAGTTAAGAAACTTCGGCACTACCTGATGGCCACACATTTTGCTTTTTATACGGACCATCAACCCTTGCTCTATCTCGTTAACAAAACTTGCAACACAGGGAGAATCTCTAGATGCTACTTCTATTGTTGGAGTTTGATTTTCGGATAGTAGTCCACAAGGGAAAACAACACTACATGGCAGATCATGTGTCGCGAATCAAGGGAAAGGAGGTTGCAACCCAACCCAACGATGAGCTGGCTGATGCTGTCTTATTTTACGTGGACACAGTACCAGAATGGGCTGCCGACATTGTAGAATATCTAATGTGGGGCCAACCAAACAAATCATTACCAAAGGCGGATCAACGAAAATTGATTTTGAAAGCTAGACCTTATTAGCTGATTGCCGACCAATTGCATCGAAGAGGACCAGATGAGATTCTTCGACGGCGTATTCTTTCTCATGAGACCATCCAAATCATTTCGCTTTCACATAAAGGCATGGGTGGAGGACATTTTGCATCCGACATTACAGTTCGCAAGATCCTGCAATCAGGATGTTGGTGGCCAACGATTGATAAGGATACAGAGGAATACCTGAGGAAGTGCGATGTGTGCCAAAGGGCAAGGAGGCCAACGAGATTGGATTATAACCTACTACACCTGGTCTTAGCCCAAGCACCATTCAAAAAGTGGGGATTGGATTACATCGGTCCAATTCGTTGAACAACATTGATCAACACTAACATAAGTTGTTGAGTTCCTTGTTGTCCTATCTTCTGCTGCTCTGGAGCATTATGCTTTGTCTTCGACATAGTTTGAATATGAAGGTTCACTTCAATTCTGCTTGTTATGTCCATGACCAGTACACATGATACAATATACTCCTAGTCTTGGATACACGGTACTCCAGTGAAACAAGCTGTTAGTTATGCCACGTCATACTGGACGTGACTCGAAAGTAACTAATATCCTTGTGAGACCCAGAAGACACTAAATGGAGTTTAGACAAGGTATGAGACAGTGTATGCATGTGTAGAGTTATCAATAGCAATTCTATGAATAGTTGGTCCATGCATAGGACTCTTTTCTAGGTGAATCTATGTATAGGGAACTTAATGGCTGAGTGCCCAGGATGCTTTTGGCTCTATATAACCTATGCATTAGAGGAGTTCTCGATATCAAAAAGACCCTTTGTAAAGATACTTTTATTTTTTTTCTTTAGTTTCGACCGTCACCAGGCCCAATCAAAATGCACAGATTTGAAATCTATATAACGTAGTTCAAATTAACTAAAACATAAAAATGCAATATAGAAAACTTTGAAATTTGTGTCCGAGCAGCATGGACGTATCCCATTGGTTTCTTCTTCCTGCCCGACACGTGCTAATCTGCCCGACGTCTATCTCTCAAGTCAAATCTACTTTACTATGCTGGTTAGTATAATGAAATTTTCTAACTATTCTAGTTACAGTTATAGAAATATAGTATGTACAGTTACATAAAATATGGTATACGCAGTAACTGTGACTATGTTGGCATTCACATTAGATTAAATGTAATACGAAAAATTAAAATTAAGTAACATATCAGAGAGATTTTTGGCGCCCAAGCTTTGAAAATTGCAATGGCGAGGTGACCCAGATCTACAATCGATTCTGTGATTCTTTACAATGAGAAAGATGAAGCTGATAACTGGAAGCCGACAAAATATATGAAGAACTCATGGGTATTGCTGCAACCATCATCAAAGGGCAATTTTCGACAAAAGAAAAGAGCAGAAATGACTTACAAATCTTATTGGAAAGCAAAAAATTTGGAGTTTAAGACTACCCCGGGAGGTCAATCGATATCAGAAGTCTTAGTGCAACATGTATATATGCATTCAAAAATCAAAGTACATGATATCAATCCTCATAATCATCAAAAATGTAATTGTAAGTATATCAAAACATATGCACTCTACAACAATCATAGGTGATTTCCTTTATTGATGCTCTTCATATTATGATTTAAATGCTTCAACATTGTTTTTTTTCTTTCAGATTTATATCCATCATGCATAAGTCAATGGGAGCCCGCACAATCACTTGCAGGAATATTAGACGTGATTCACTCTGATGTTGAAAAGCTACAATATTTTTAGGACTGCACAACCAAATTTTGACGTATTTTATGAACATTATATCAGATTCAGAGATATACTTAGCAAGCATGTTTTCTCCATAGGTCCACTCCAGTACATGCATTATACTGATCTTGTTCATTTCTTCCCAGCTTTTAGACATAGACTGGATAGAATGTTCACCAAATTGTTTGATTTTTTCAAAAGTAGTTCTATGTGTCCATATTACAACAAGAAATGTCAATTGGTTGAATATCATAGTGGTTTCGTACTTTTTCTGTTAGTTCAGATCCCAGATGATGATGAAGTTCCTGTTGCTGACCCTCCTTTTGCACCCTCTTCTGTTCAGTCAGCCATTAAGGATATCAGTCACTTTCTTATCGACACTCCTGATAAAGAAAGTGACTTCATTGATGTAAATACTGATGTTCTCCGGGATTCTTTCATTGGCCAAAATACATCTGATGATGAATCCAAATCTATGGAGGATTCGAAATGTCTTTTCAATTTGCCTATATATTATATTAATGACGATGTATATTTTACTATTGCTGATTTATGTAAATTTTTTGACTATCGTGAGGACGAGGTTCTATGTTTATTATCCGACACAATTTCCAAATTCTCTGACTTTGTAGGTTTTGAGACATATGACCTTGTTGCTGGTATTGATTTTGATGATGAGGAGGGTCTTATGACCGGTGAAGAATGCCTGAATAAGACTTTATCAAATATAGCTAAGGATGGGCAAGGCAGACCATCTGATGAAGAATTCACAGCATTTCAATCCCAGATGGGCTTCCCTCATCCATCATTAATGCATTTCACTGATGATTCCACTTTAGTACGTGGTCATTATATTGATCATCCTGATTTGGTTGCTGCTGATGATGAAGAATGTGTAAGTGTTTAATCTTCCT
The DNA here is from genome assembly GCA_029204225.1 of Diphasiastrum complanatum. Lineage (NCBI taxonomy): Eukaryota > Viridiplantae > Streptophyta > Lycopodiopsida > Lycopodiales > Lycopodiaceae > Diphasiastrum > Diphasiastrum complanatum. The sequence continues at coordinate 19,708,454 of CM055109.1, read as the reverse complement.
TGCATTTGAATGTTTTCAATCACTGAATGTGTTTTTGCTAACATATTTCCTATTGCAAGATGCTCTCATAATAGATGATTTTGCTGCGAGACGAGGTGGTTTCAGACAACACGCATCCTCGTTCCAGAGGGACAATGGACTGGGCCACTATCTTTGGCATTTCTTGAAGAATGAGATCTGTATTGCTCATTTGTGTGGTAGCGGCCCTGACGACTGGTGGAGCGTCGTGGTCGTTGTCTTCAATCAGGTTCTCAGGGGACCTTTTGTCGTTTGGGACAGTGGGATCTGTCCGATCTGGTGATGGTATGAAAATTGTCTAAATAAATGCGTTATCAAGCAACAATTGGTTGCCCTCAGTAATCTTTGATGGCAGAATAGGTGGTGTGATTTTCAAGATCAAACCATGTAGGCAAACTAATTTCACTGCTCTGATTTTATTTATGCCCCTTGCGAAGGTTGCTATGATGATCTTGATTCTCTGCAAAGGTTCTGAAGATTTAGCTTCTGGGAACCCTCGTATACATTCAAAAATGATGATTTCTCCATCAAGAACTCTTGCAGAGGTTTTCAAAAATGCATTTGGGTCAGATCTAGTGACTTTTCAAGAGGGGTCTCCAAAAATCATGAAAAAAGTGCTCTTTTAGAGTGTTTTCTGACAAGATCTTGAGATTCTCTGATTTTTAACTTTTGCAGACTGGTAATCTGCTTCATCCATGTTAGATCTGACTGTTGGTAATTCTCTGAAAGATATTGATAGTAGATCCATCAGTTTTGGGTGAAATTTGTTCTTAATTTGCCATAGTTACTGAGATCGAGATCTCTGATCTGCAAATTTGCAGGACTTATTGGCATAATATGATGATCTGCTTCTCTGTTGATCCCATCTGGATCTGGATCCTGATGGATTTTTCCGATTTTGCTAGATTTGGCTGAATCTTAATGGATCTAGCTTGATTTGGCTTGATCTTCCTAGATCTAGTTGTGATGGCCTAGCAGTTTAGCTTTTCGTAACATTCCACCACCAATCTAGATCTATCTCATTGCAGTGGCCAGTACTTGTGCAACCGGCTACCGATGATGGGTGTGTCGAACAGTATCCCATCTAGCTTCTCTGGATTCACGGCTCCATGATTAAGAATTTCTTTGATCCGATAAGTACCTTCGCCTGTGAACTGTAATTTTTCTTTGATCGCCTTGGTTTTATACATCAGGACCAAATCTCTGGAACAAAGATCCTTCTTTTGTAACCTTTCATCATGCCATGCCTTGCGTCTTTCCTCTTCAGCTGCCGGTGCATGCATAGCTAGTAAGCGTGTTTCACATAGTTTATGCAGAGCTTTGTGGCGTAGTTCTAGAGATTTGGATTTGACAAAATTTCTAGAATTCACACGTGTGGGGAATGTCCACAAGCATGATTGTTCTTGATTAAGCTTTGTGAATAGCACAATAACCTGATTCTAGATTGTTTAGCAAGATCTAGTTCAGAAGAAATGGCTTAGCCACAATCTAGCATGCTAAGCATCAGATTATGATAGCAATGAATCAAAGAATGAACAAAAGTACAAGATTTCAGTGTATTAGCATGTTGGGGGTATTCCCAACAAAGTGTAAATAAATAAAATCCTCCAATAAAATGTGTTGTGAGGGCATGGCATCTTGCATGTATAAGCCCATGGCCCAATGAGCTCGCAATTGAAGTTGTAAATAAAATAAACCTGACTTGGGCCTTGTAATTAAAATAAAACTAGAGGCCCAATGTCATTTTTAAACTTAGCAATCACTTTTTAGAGTTGGGTCCAATTTGGGACTCACATGAATCTTGTGATTTATAATGTAACTTTTGTGGACCCTTGGATTAAGTTGGGTCCAAGATGAATGAATCGAATCATTGTGAATATTAGCCAATAAGATTGAGGGGCAAGGGCCTTCTCCATTTTATAAAAAGACACCATTTGTACACTATTTGGATGCTTAATGACCTCTTACTTTGATTGGACCACTTACATGCCACCTCTTACATTGATTGGACCATTTTGTTGCATCGTCTACCATTTTTGAAAGAGAAGCATCCTCATTTGCTATTCACTACTTGCTATTGCTCTTGATTGTGTTTTCCATTACTTTCTATTTTCATGTTTATTGTTTGCCATAGTAAATGTTTTTCCATTAGCAAGCATAAGGAGCATTTGAGCTAACCTCCACCCTCACTCTCTATCTCTCTCTTTCTCTTCCCTTCTCAATCTCTTCTTCTCCATTCCTTCTCTTCAACCAAAACTATGATGAATGTAGGTGTAGAGGAGTAGAGTTAAAGAGGAGTAGTATAGTGGTGAGTAGAGTTAAGGGAGAAAGTAGGAAATTAACTAAAAGTAGCATCGATGCATAGTTAGGCACCTATCCAGTGATCTAACCTTTGTTGACAGGCGAAAGGGCTATACTACGAGAGATCATCGACCCCACAGTGGCACCGTTGCCGGGGATAGGTTTCCACTAACTAGTTTAGTTGCATTTTAGCTATTTTCTTGTTTTTTAGAGTAGTTTAGGTAGATTTTTGGGAGTTTAGAGTTAGTTTTCTGTATTTTTTTTTGTGTTTGGACTGTTCACAACTAGCGGAGGAGGTGTGAGAGGGTAGAGGAGGCCCTGAACAACCTCTAAGGGCTTGAAACCCATACCAATCATCCAAAAAACTCAAAAAACACACCAATCTGCATTTTGGAGAGAAAAAGAGCCAAAAAACTCATCAGATTTTTATATCTCCTGAATCAGTGGGAATTAACCCTTGCATGACTGGCAGCAGCTCCAGGGTACTGTCCCAAACCTGCATAGAAGCCTGCGAGTGTTAGTTTCAAGCAGATTTTAAAAATCAGAGAAAAATCATTAAAAATTCAAAAAAAACCCTTGAAAAAATCCAAAAAAATTTCAAATCTTCATAAGAACTCTAGCAGAGCCCTCTAAAGTTCCATCTCAGTGAGACCATGACACACAGAAGCTTGCGAGACTTAGTTTGATGATTAAGTGCTTGTGCGAGAGTTCTTAGTGAAAAAAAAAATGAGAAATTGTCAGTGAACCCTCGCAGACAGTGAAATTTTTAGTTCTAGTGGTCAAGAACTCTCGCTGAGGATTTTAAAGTTCCATCTCAGTGAAACCAGGACACAGAAGAGCTTGCGAGAGTTAGTTTGATTCTAGTGAGCTAAAAATTGAATTTAAATATTAAAAAATCACTAAAAAGTGAAGATTCAGCAAATCCTTTCAGCAAGAACTCTCGCAGACCCTCTCAATCGATTCAGAATGTCAAATTACATCAGTGATGAAGCCTGCGAGAGTTAGTATAAAGATCTGGTGAAGATCAAGCACAAAAAGTGATTTTGAACCCTCGTAGACAATGAAATTTTCACTTCTTGCAAGAGTTAACTCTAGCAAAGAATTCTATAGTGAGATCTGACCCAGATCCAACTACTGTGAAGCTTGCGAGAGTTACTTCCCAGAGATTTGAAAGATATCAAGTTTTTTACCTACAAAAACAGCTAAAGAACCCTCGCACAGCCAACCCTCGCACAAGATAACCCTCGCAGAATAGATCAGTGGAAAGATCTGCATCAGATCCAGCTACTGTCAAAATCTCAGATCAATCAATGCAAGGAGTAAATAGTTATCAAGGAAAAACCACCGTAAAAGACCTAAAATTCATTCTGGCCGATCAGATCGATCAGATCCTTGAAGATCTAGACTGCATCCTACTGTATAAGCAAGATCCAATCACTTTGGAACCCACCATCGGATGAATCTGAAATCAGGACGATCAATAGCACGAAGGATAACAAATCAGTCATCACACCTTCCCAAATTAGCAGTTGTGTAATAAGAGACAGAACCAAAACCAGCACCAATGGATCCAATGGGCCAACCCGTACCTGTCGCACCCTTGCATGCAGTTCGGAGAGCACCACGGATGGAGATACATCCCATCCGATTTCTCTAGATCTACGAGCAAGCTTGTGAAATCTACGGCGAACGGACACCTGTAGAGAAGCTGATGCTATTCTCTATGTCCTTACTTGCAGTGGCTCAGGATTGGTTTTTTAACCTGTCAAAGGAAGAGAAATCCACCTGGGAAGCGATTAAAGTAGCTCTCATTATGCGCTTTAAGCCAAGGAAGTTCCTGGAAGACCCGTTTCTCCTGTTGAGCAAAGTCAAGATGGGAAAATGAGAAAGGGTCCGGGACTATATTGAGCGGGTCAAACATCTACGATCCGAGTGTAGTGTAGCCCTGACTCCCGATCATGCGGTGATCATGTGGTTCCCAGCCGGATTTCCACGAAACATCAGAAGAGAACTGAAATGACGAGAACAATATGCTACTTTGCAAGAAGCTATGGAAGATGCCATCAGGGAAGAGGATGAGGGATCTGACGACGAATATCCTTTCACCCACACTCCTACTCCCTCGATCGCATCATCATCATCAAACGCATCCACTCTATCCACAGAATTGTTGTTGGAGCAAATGACAAAATTACACAAACAGCAGATGGAGCAACTTACGGCGTAGTTTGACCAGAAACTGAAGGCCTTACAAGGAATTGTAGCAGTAACTCTACATCAACCGGAAATAAACCAGCTATAGTATCCTCGACAAGAAAATGTATGGTGTTCAGTATGCACGCAAAACCATACGTAATGTCCAAACATAGTTAGAGAATAAGAAAGGTAATCCTATTAGGGAAAATGATGGAACATAAAAAAAAATTGACATGGAAAGAACTTAATGATTTTTAATCAGTGATTGCATATTAAAATATCCATGATTTCCAACTTGTGAATTCATCCAAACAACCACACAATAATCTCAACCTACAAATGAAAATGGACCATTATGGACTACTTTAAGGCCCCACACTCTATGAGAGTTAATGCTCTCTTTGACTTTCTCAAAAGATAGGAGTCATAAGCACCAATAATGGAATAGCTCAAAAAAACTCGCCAACTATTCCAAGTACAAGAGGGTAAAAGAACCAGACTAATTTCACATATGTGCTAGACACTTTTTACGACAAGGGTAAATAGAACTTGGACCCCATGGTGCGTGAAGCATAATCAAGTTGCACTCATTCTATATATGAGAAAAGCAATGTACTCAAGTTCATTATCCATAATATAAGAGAGTGATATTGGGTCCACATGTTGTCCATATATTTGTGAAAGCTTTCTTACTTTTTATTATGCTTAGAGTGTTGTATCCCATATCCAATAGCTATCTATGAGATGTGTATTTCCATGGCTTGCTTGTGTGTCTAGCTTGTCATGTGCTTAACTTAGTTTAACTTATGGAATAATTAGTGTGTGGTAGATAGTGTTTGGTGGTAATTTAGTCAATAGTGTGTGAAAATGATATGGGTGTGGGATTAGGAAAGGAAATGGTGTGGTTAATGTAGTGCTCCCAAATTTAGGTCATCATGTTTTCATCTCTTTGGTTGTGAATGTGCGTGAATGTTAGTCCTTAGCATGTTCTCTACTTGTCTTCTTAAAGGTTAGTAGAGAACACCATGGGTCCATCTCCAAGGATCCTCATTGGACCGTACTCAACTTCTTGTTGTACTACACAACACTCAAAATCTTTCCATAAAAAAATCTTAATACAATTAGACTTGGCCAATAACCAATTCCCTCTGTAGAACACACCAATCATTTACTATAGTATAAATTAAACAGTTTCAACTTCAATGCCAAAATATTAAACAAGTCTAAATTTTAGTAGGACTTCGCTATTGTCATGACATGAATATTCATCAGTCACTCCTTGTTAGGCCATTTGTTTATGTCACACATTAGCTTAACATTGAGACCTTGATTGCAAGACCTCCTTTCACTATTGGACTTGTTGGCCAATAATATAATCAATTTCCTTGTTAGGACAAATTTTGTTCATGTCACACATTTTCTTAACTTTGAAACCTTGATTGGAAGACCTCCTTTGACTGTTCGAATTGGCCAATAATCCACTCCATTTTCAGACCCGATGCTCTCCCAACTGCACCAAGTCATCACAATAGTCTAAGTGATTACTTGTAACAAAAAAATAGCAAAATTGCACCAAGTGACTTCTACTCAATCCTATTAATTTTGTTAACATAAATGTCTTACTATACATATCACCTAATTCATGCCTTATAAGGAAGTTACATATGTGAAAAGGTTTCAGAATAAAGAGATCATGTTCGACTTGTAAAAATGAACTCTTGTAGATACCTGTAAGTTGTGACAAGGTAATGTAGAAAGACACATGCCTCAAACTTTGCCAAATCTCGTCCTGGGCACATCCCATCACCATCACCAAATGGCAAGAATGCATTTGGTTTTGTAGGTGCCTGATTGGATACATACACAAAAAGCAAGTGAATTAAAAATAGTAAAGCACAACACACACCTACATCTCTTGCTCATGTGTAGTAATTGTAGAGGTATGGAGGTAAGAGGGCCTCACTTGAAATCGAGATGGGTCAAATTTAAGGGGGTCCTTGTGGTACTTTGGATTAAGATGAATATTCTCCATGTCGAATTGGAAAAGCCATCTTCTTGGAATCCGAATACCTATGTGAAAGTGCAATGATGGACATCATCAAAGGGACTATATTAAATAAAAACATAAAAACACACAATAAGAAAAATCATAGATGTATAGTAAGAGTGGTTTCACATGGAGTGGAGTAAGTCCAAAAGGCCCAAATACTTTATCTTGATTGGTGGAGCCACTCCAATAGGCCTCGTCCCATTTCACAAGGGGTGAGAGTTGGCATTGAAAGGTGCCAACCTCAAATTTTAGCTCAGGATACCAAGGGAACATTTAAGACATCTTGAGTGGATGTAGGGCCCTTTCTCTCCCTTGCAATAGACAATGGAAATGCCTTATCTTATTTGAATTTAGACATGAAATGGGATGGACTCCCAATGGAAGTGCATATTTTGAAATGGGCTTGCAAGGCTCTTCCATGTAAAATACTTTTATATTGACTTATGCGATTCTTGAAAAGTGCTATATGCAACTATGGTTTCAACATCCAAGTTGTACAAATTTTTCTTCATATTAACTTCATATCAAGCCTATATAACATCACATAGATAGATAGAAAACATTGTGACATAGTATTCAAGGTTGAAATAAAACAAGTAGATTCCTGAAAGATCATCAACATCATCTTTGTTAGCGTTATGACAAACACTGTAGTAAAGAGGAGTTATGACCTTCGTAGTTTATATCTTCTGTTGCTTGGCGTATCAGGAAGGGAGCGAGATTTACCAGCCTCAAGGTTTCTTGAATAACCTGCAACCAAGTAGGTAAGGGGTTCTGTAAAACATCTGCATGGCATTGCACTGCTTGTGTTCACACATCAGCAAACAGCAGCATGGTGGTGGTATTCATAGCAGAGACTTAACTAGTTATCATTTAGATCTAACACTCTTTTGCATATAACAATTCATGCTTTCAAAAGATCAGCTAGGCCGCCTAATGACAATACTGCTAGAAATTACAAATTACTGAAGGAGGAAGTCATATGCTTCTTACTGCTAAAGTAAGTGGCATATGTATCATGACATCCGTCCAAGATAATGGATCCTCAGGTGAACTCTTTCCCATTCTGATAGCTTCTTGCTCAGCCTGCGAAGCATGTAGAATATGAAATGAAACTATGAAAACAAGCGTGCCAATTGCAGGAATTTTAGTGAACATGCTCCAAAGTCTTGACTGGACAATACGGCTAATCAGAATTGTTATGAACTTCTGAAGGATTAGATGCAGCTTAGACAACACATGGGATGTTAAGGCAGAAACCTTGACTTCTTGGAGGATTTGCTGATTTTCTTCCAAGAACTTTACGAGCCACACGAAAAATATCGTAGAGGTGTGAAATCCAGCAAACATCACTCCGCACAGCTGGAATGGCAGTGCATAGTCTGGCATCTTCTCGCCATTGTCACTCTCTATTTCCATCAATGTATCAATGAAGCATTTATCCTTTGATTTCTCTAATCTCCTTTTCTTCACAATAGCTGAGAAAGCTTCCAAAAGTTTCTGCTTTTTCTGATCACAGATAAGAAAGGTCAATATTAAGGATGCTACACTCATTGCAGTGTGCTACACAAAGTTAGAAAAACTCTGAGCTGAATTCACACTTAAAAGGGTGCTAAATACCTTGAGAGCCATGTGGTAGCTTGTTCCTGGAATGTTAAATTGCATGAATGTTCCCATCCCTTTGATGATATAGTTAAAATCGTCCATCATTTTCATTGTCTCAGGAGATGGTGCCATGCCAGCGATGAAGTCCAAAATTATGTGGAAGGTTAACTATAATGGAAACCAATGAAGTCAGACTTCACAACAAAGCTGCATCAAATCTCTTAATACTGAAGTTCATGTCCGCAAGAAGTGATCGCAGCAACGCTTAAACTATTCAAGTATTCTCATAAAAACTGGAGCTCCAAGAATGTTCCCTATTGCAGCAGAATATTAGATAAAGTTATCTGCTTTCGCCTCATAACAGACTATAACAAGCTACAGCTTATATTCTACATTAAACTGAAGATATTATGCATACCTTCTTGGTTTCTTGATATGTGACCACACATGGCTGTTTGTCCCATGAACTTAGAGTCCATCTCGTGATCCTATCAATGTTTGCAATCCTGTTCCGTAAGCTTTGAGAATGAGTTGTATCACGAATAGTTTTGATCAATTTGGCTTGCATCTCTTGTGACACGGTGGCGGGGGGGGCACTTAACAGATTAATTATAGGAAGAGGGTGGAATAAGGCAAATGACTTTTGCCGCGTAACTAACGCAAATTTGGCAGCTTCAACAGTGGACGTCACAATAGTAGGATAGCCCATCAAGTGAGTACGAAAAGTGCGACCATATCTGTCAAATTACAGAGCTTCGCGCTTCAAATCGGAGTGAATTCATGCTGTGGAACAAAACATCTAGAGTGAGGCAGCTATAATATTGATCGTATAGTGGAAATGGGAGCGAACATAAACCTGGCGATGCGCTGGGAGCAGAATTGAGATGGACCCTGGCTGTAGAGACTTAAGCTTTCGCCGATCCATGGCAGAGACCAGCTTCCCTTTGGCAGCTGCGCACTATCATGTAACCTTTTGATGTGCACACTATTACTATTACTGTTCTTTCTCCAGCGAACAGCTATGGAGGTGATGAACAGCAGCACAGCAGCAGTGATAACAGCAATCTGCAACATCTTCAATAATATATATATTTTTTTACTACTCACACAAAATCAAAAACAGGTCGTGGTTTGTATGGAGATCCAACTCATATGATAAATATATACCAAGGCTAGAGAGAGGGGGGACTCACAAATAAAACTAGGTATTTCCCAAAGTAGAAAAATTCCAGGTGGTGAGGCGGACTGCCAAGATCGCCACTATAAGACACAATGGTGATTCTTATTTTATTTAGAATCTTCTACAATGGTGATTCTTATTTGATTGTCAAAATGGCTTACTTAGGTGCAAGGTCCTACCTCTTGTATGACATGTGAAGATGTATGGGCCTACCCAAATGCGGGTTTTGATTTTCCTTCTAAGAAAGGTGACTTACGACCCATGTCCTCTAATGTGAAAACCAGTGTGTTATTTGAAACATTGGGAACACATCGTAGTGGATCCTTGTCGTAGCTGTTCGGGTACTTTACGGCCTAAGAATTGGCCCATATACATGAATTGTAATAGTCGGCACTACCGTGCAAATATTTCATGTACTGAATTTTCATTCTTTACTAATATATATTCACTCAGTGTGTTTTCAGGAGACCAGTCTGTCAAAACATTCCCCCAAGTCATGAGTCCTAAAGATAGTGGAAAATGCAAGTCAAACAAGGAAAATCAACGATAGGGGGAAAATTGTACGACAAGGGAAACAACAAAATTATGGGATAATGTCAAGGGAGAGAAAATTTATGGCAGTAGTGTTATGCAAAAATTACATGAGTCAAGTTGGCAATGCGGTAATTGGGAAAGGCAGAGTGTGGCGGTAACACACAACTTGGGAAATGCACATGGAAGGCCGAATGCAACATATGGTATACTTCCTATCTAGAAATAGTAAGGGTTGACCTCCAATGAGCAAGTCATAGATTGAGGACCCAAAGAAGTATACCATCATGAGGGGCCTTACAACCATCCTTCCACTTGGATTAATGAGCCACATCCCAAAGTGGAAAGTACAACCTCCATGGTATCTCTATAAATACATGAAGTCAAAGAGGATCATTTTAAAAAGGTACCCTTGATGAGAAGGGACAAGCCTCCAAAATTCCTTGCCCAATGGAAAAAGGAAAAGGGAGGGTACTTTCTAATAAAGCATGTGATATAAACAACAAGGTACTTTAGAAATCTTTGAAAAAGGCCATGAGTCAATTTGTTGGGTACACCATAGGACCTCTCTAAAAATGTTATGATATCTATCTATGTACTCCCCGAGCTAAAGAGAAAAATGGACCCTCAATTTTTGATGTGGAGACTCAAGCCCCCTTTGAAGCAATATTTAGAGGGAAGAGGATTTTCAATTTTAGATCCAAGAGTTAACTTTAGATAGCTAGAGTTGTGAGAGTTGAGAGGTTTGCTAGTGAGTGAGAGTTGTGGGGAGAGTGATTTTTGAGAGAGTGCATATTCACGAAGGAGCCAAGCTGATGTGTGTGTGCGTGTGATTTGAGAGAGATGTATGAGTCTTTGGGAGAATTGCTTGATGAGAGAGAGAGAGAGAGAGAGAGAGAGAGAGAGAGAGAGAGAGAGAGAGAGAGAGAGAGAGAGAGAGAGAGAGAGAGAGAATGTGGGCAATGATACACAAAAGGGTTTGTCTATTTTCATTGGTCCACATTTGCCCTAAAACATATTTGAAGGGCATTTGAAGTGCAATGAAAATGACATGTGCAGTTAGAGATTTCTAGAGAAAGAACTTGTGGCTTTAGAAACTCCTACAAAGAGAAATTTTTAGAAAGAGAGAAGGTTTAAAAGAGAGGAGAGATAGGCTAGAGTGAGATGGAGAGCTGCTCATTTTTTATGTTTTAGGAATTTTTTTTTAGGTTTTTTTTTAGATTTGACATGAAAAATAGTAATAATGTGAGTTGAGAGAGAGAATCTGGGTAATGATAGACAAAAAGGGTTTTGTCTATTCTCATTGGTCCACATTTTCCCTAAAACGTATTTGAAGGACATTTGAAGTGCAGTGAAAATGGGTTGAAATTGACATGTTTAGAAATTTCTAGAGAGAGAACATGTGCCTCTAGAAATTTCTAGAAAGAGAAGGTATAAAATGGAGAGAGAGAGAGAGAAGGGTGCGCTTCAAGATTGCTTGGGAGAGAGAGAGGCTCAATTTTTTATCTTTTTGTTTGTTTTAAAAAAATTTAGGTTTCACATGAAAAATAGCATGTGAGTTGAGAGAGAGAGAGAGAGAGAGAGAGAGAGAGAGAGAGAGAGAGAGAGAGAGAGAGAGAGAGAGAGAGAGAGAGAGAGAGAGAGAGAGAGAGAGAGAGAGAATGTGGGCAATGATAGAAAAAAAGGGTTTTGTCTGTTCTCATTGGTCCACGTTTGCCCTAAAACATATTTGAAGAGCATTTGAATTGCAATGAAAATGGGCTGAAAATGACATGTACATTTAGAGATTTCTAGAGAAAGAACATGTGTTTAGAAACTCGTAGAAAGAGAGATTTTTAGAAATAGAGAAAGTATAAAATAGAGGAGAGAGGCGTCAAGATTGTGAGAGAGAGAGAGAGAGAGAGAGAGAGAGAGAGAGAGAGAGAGAGAGAGAGGGAGAGAGAGAGAGAGAGAGAGAGAGAGAGAGAGAGAGAGAGAGAGAGAGAGAGAGAGAGAGAGGCGCCCATTTTTTTTATGTTTTAGGGGTTTTTTTTAGATTTGACATAAAAAATAGCAAATAATGTGAGTTGAGAGAGAGAGAGAGAGAGAGAGAGAGAGAGAGAGAGAGAGAGAGAGAGAGAGAGAGAGAGAGAGAGAGAGAGAGAGAGAGAGAGAGAGAGAGAGAGAGAGAGAGAGAGAGAAAGAGAGAGGCGCCCATTTTTTTATGTTTTAGGGATTTTTTTTAGATTTGACATAAAAAATAGCAAATAATGTGAGTTGAGAGAGAGAGAGAGAGAGAGAGAGAGAGAGAGAGAGAGAGAGAGAGAGAGAGAGAGAGAGAGAGAGAGAGAGAGAGAGAGAGAGAGAGAGAGAGAGAGAGAGAGAGAGAGAGAGAGAGAGAGAGAAACAATATGGAACACTAGTCCACGCAGATTCAGATGTGTTGAGGCTCACTATGCCAAGCATAAAACAATAAACTGTAGTTGATTTTCTTTCATATATATCACCAACCCAATCTGCATCACAAAATCCAGTTAGAACGAGATCACTATTACTATCATTTCCAAGAGTTAATCTATACTTTGAAGTTCCCTTTAAATATCGAAGAATTCTTTTGACTACAACCCAATGTTGAGGACCAGGGTTGTGTAGATATTGACTAGTAACAATGGTTGCAAAAGCAATGTCTGGTCTTGTTGATATTGCAGCATACATTAGCTTTCCAACAACAGTTTGATAAGGGATAGACTTCATGTATTCTTCTTCTTCTTTGGTACTTGGACACATATCTTTAGATAGTTTTAAATTTATTTCCATCGGTGTACCAATAGATTTACTTTCTTTCATGTTAAATTTAGATAACATATCTTCAATGTATTTTCGTTGACTGAGATAAATAGTTTTTAGCTTTCTATTTCTTGTGACTTGAATACCAAGATAATAGTGTAGTTCACCATAGTCAACTATTTCAATTTAGAAGAAAGTCAAGATTTGCAATGACTAAGCAATGTAAAATCATTGCTTACAAATATAGCACCAACAACATATAATGCTATTAGAACAATTGAATCATTCTTTTTAAGGATATAAATGTTTGAATCAGATGTTCCTGGTTTAAAACCTTCAGATTTAATAAATGTATCAATTCACTGATACCAAGCTCTTGGTGATTGTTTAATCCATAAATAGTTCATTTGAGTTTGCAAACAATATTTACTTCACCAAGCTTAACAAATCCTTCAGGTTGATGCATATAAATTTCTTCTTCTAAATTTTCATTTAGAAAAGCGGTTTTAACATCCATTTCATGAATAAGCATATCTTTTGCTGCAGCCACAACTAAAAGAACTCTTATGGATGTCATTCTCACAACTGGAGAGAAAGTATCGTTATAGTCAATACCTTCTACTTGAGATTATCCTTTGTCATCTAGTCGTGCCTTATAACGATTAAGTGTACCATCAGAATTGGATTTTCTTTTGAAAATCCACTTACATCCAACTACTTTTCTTTCGGGAGGAAGAGAATTCAGAGTCCAAGTGTTGTTTTTCATGAGCGATGAGTATTCTTCATTTAAAGCTTTTCTCCATTCATTTGCTTGTGGACTTGAAAGTGTTGCATCAATGTTTTGAGGTTCATTTTCGAATATAGCACTTAAAGCAAAATAGGATTTCCAACTAGCTTTTAGAGATTCTAAAACTTTCAAAGACAACTTTCGTATGCAAAGTCACACAAATCTTCTTACAAGAGATCTTCATCAAGATCTCCCTCTCCCTTGGTTCTCATACATTCTGATGTACATAGTTTTTCACATGCCATTAATGGAGGTGCCTTGATGTATGTAACTTTATAGATGATTGTACTAGATTCACATGGATTGAGTTACTATCAAAGAAAAGTCTTGTTTATGAAGCTTTCATTAAGTTCAAGTCTCTAGTAGAGAAGCAACTTAGTACTTCCATCAAAGCACTAAGATGTGATAATGGAGGAGAGTACACCTCCAATAAAATGAAAGACTTTTGTGAGATCAATGGCATTAATTGCAATACACTTGTTCCTACACCCCCCAACAAAATGGAGTGGCCGAGAGGAAAAATAGGAGTCTATGTGAGTGTGCAAAGTCTTTAAGACTTGATGCATCACTTCCCATCTCATTTTGGGGAGAAGCTATAACATGTAGAAGGTCAACTTTGGATAAGGATCAAGGATGGATCAAATGGATAGATCAGAGTGATGTGGCACTCTTCACACGTGTGAAGACCTGCTGGACTGTACCAGACTCATGGATGTACTTGATCCATAAAAGGATCATCATTTTGCTAAGAAGATTGATGAGACTTTTGCATTCTACACTTTTGTGAGATTTCTAGTCATTTGTCTTGTGATTTCTATGAATGATTGCTATCTAGAACTATTGTACTTGTTGTTTCAGGTGCAGGCCGTACTATGGACAGTACTCCACACGTGTGAGGCCTCCTTCACTAATTTATGATGTGCAATCCATTGCTCTTGCTTAAATCCAAGTGTAGTGAATCTAGATCAAGATCTAATGTGTAGAACTTGATAGATCCATTGATTAAACAACCAATAACTCTCTATGATTGTTAAGTACAATCATTGTTGTCCTAAAAACTGAAAATTTTATCACACATGGTATCAGAGCTTGTGTTTTAGGTTATGAAGGAGGAAATCATATCTATCAATAATTTGGTGAAGATATCAAGTCTAGAGCATGCTAGAGAGGATTCTACACCAAAATCGAGTTTTTTGCCTTTGTAGATTGGATCTTTTGTAAATCAAAACCCTATATAGATCTATAACTTGACCAATTCTAAATTTTGAATTTTGGATCAGCCTAAGTGGTGGCTAATAGATTGCATATTAGATTTTCAGCATTTGCATGTGGATTTGGAATAATCCATTTTGTTTGTGATTTTGTCAAAACCCTAATTTTGATTGGATCTCTAGATAGTGAGATTTTTGGACTTCATTTGAGTGTGTTTCAATCTTACGAAGTGGCAAAAGTCATTAGATTGAGGATAGTATTGGAAATAGGATAGATAATGTAATGCAGAAACTTCATGCTTTCAATGCATGACTACGCCAATCAAAAATTGAACAAAGAAGTAGTGATGAAAATCACGTCCAATCTCTAGTAACTAACTTTGAAATCGCTAGATATTAAGTGATTACATAGCCAAACATAAAGTATTGAATTCTTAGACAATTTTTATCAGTTACAAAAGCAATACAGAGATGCATGCATTATGACATATACTGAACACAATAAGTCTATTGAGCCTTGCAAAGTCTTTAAGACTTGATGCATCACTTCCCATCTCATTTTGGGGAGAAGCTATAACATGTGCTAATTACTTGTGTAATAGAATTCCTAGTAGTGCTATAGATGAGATCTCACCTTATCAAGCTTTGTTAGGTAAGAAACCCAATGTAAAAGATTTTAAGATCTTTGGATGTATTTGTTATGTCCACATCCATTTGGAGACAAGAAGGAAGGAACTTCAAAGGGATTTTTGTTGGCTATGGAGAAAATAGCAAGGGCTATAGGATATATGATCCTATATCCAAGAAAGTAAAGGTAAGCAAGGATGTACTTTTGATGAGTCACAATTTGCTAAGAACTTGTCTAATGGATCTAACCCATTGTGCATTGAAGATCTTGACAAACCCGAGGAGGATCTTGACAAACCCGAGGATGGAGACAAGGATCCGAGTCAAAGGGGGCCGAGAAGGTCATCAAGAAGCAAGGCCGAGCCCTCAAGGCTCACCTATGTGGACAAGGGAAAGCAAAAGGAAGACTCTACAAGGCTTGATCCTCCTGTGGGGTTTGCCTTGACTTCACCACTTCGCGACGCTGCTCTTCCTGCAACATGATTCCGTGGAAGTCTTCAAAAGTAGGCAATCTCTCCCTTGAAGCAATGCCGCTCACAAACATCTGTAGCCCTTCTGAGACACCGCTCATTGTGGTATGTACCACACCAACATCCCTAATTGGTTCTCCAATCGCCACAAGTTGATCTCTCAGTTCCTTTATCCTTGTGAAAAAAGATCCCACTGATTCACTTTCTTCCATCCTTATTGTGTTCAATCTCGACTTCAAGAACATGGCCCGACCTGGATTGCAAGTTTGAAATTGCATTCTAAGAGCTTCCCAAGCTCCTCTAGTCATCATGACATCACTTATATGAGTGATTACATGGTCTTTCACTGAAAGATTGATTAAGGACAATGCTCTCTGCGCCTTTTTATCAAAGGCGCTCATATCACCCGGAGTGGTATTTGGTCGGATTTCAATATCTGCCACAATCTCCCATAACTCTTTCTCCATCAAAATGCTCTTCATTTTAAATTTCCAGATGTTGTAGTTAGAAGCCCCATCAAGTTTGCTTGCATCGCCCAAAATTGCCGCATTGATGTTTGCCATCTCCAAACTACTTGAAACTCCACCTGTAGCCTATAAAACGTATGCTGAAGCCAATCGTGATGTCAGAAATCACAAATAATGACTTGTAATTTTTGGCTTACCAGGCCACCCACCACTCTTTCGCCAAATTGAAAGCCAAACTGGCGTCGCTTTCCGAAATGCTTCTCGTCACCAACTCTACCTGCCCGATGAAATGGTGAAATCACTTTTGGCGTGCTTCAAACACTTTCTCTGTGGAAATCACTCTGTTTTGGTGTACCGTACTTGCAGGTACAGTCAGGGTGCCCTTCGTTTGGAGGCTATAGCCTTTCGTTTGGCCAAAATAGACTAAAGGAGGTGAAAATAAGGGCAATTTGGGTTTTTGAACTGTTTCTTCAATGTGAAGAAACTTCACCCTTCAAGAAATTTGGGACCCAACAATTTTTTCAGATTGAAGATTTTTAATGAAGTTGCAATGCACTTTACACTTCAGACCCCTTCAAGCTTTTTCACATGCATCCCAACGGTGGCCCTTGATCCTGCAGCCTATATTCCTCCATTTTTCATCATAGATCTTCAATAGACATGATCCGATGGTCAAGGTTCCTTCAACACGCTGAAATGGATTCCTTGCAAGCGCTAGACCCCTCCAAACGCTATGGTAGTTGCGCAATTGGGTGAGCGCGAGGTCTGCCTGCCTCCTTCGCTCTCCAAGCTCCCCTGGCTATGGCCTCCTCACGGGTTTTCTGGCTGCTACTCGCAATCCAGCTCCCTATATGATCCACGGCCTTCAACGGCCTCTTACAAGCTAATTCTCCTTACTAGGGAGCCCTTCCTCAGTAACTTACAACTCTGAAAAAGTCCTCCTACAAGGAGAAATCCACGATTTTGCACTTTGAAACCCTAGCAACTTTGAAGAGAAGGATATATTGGGCTTTACTCAGGCTTTCCCTGAGCTTTCACTAACAGCTCCTATCTGGCTGAGGTCGCCCTACAACAAGCAATGTTTTGCTCCAAACCGCTCTTCAAACGGTGTTCGATTGGATTCAAACCAATCACACATGCCAAGCAACCCTTTAGAAGATTTTCAGCTTCACTTTTTGCTTGCCCTCTGATTCAGCTGACAATCCCCTGCCTCTGAATCTTCTTACAGTTTTGAGCTATTCCACGAATCTCCACAGACTCGGTTTTGTGCTTCCTAGCCAACAAACTGTCGTGAATTCGCAGCTCTCTGTTCTTGTCCGGTGATTCAAGCCACCAAGAGGCTCTGATACCAAGTTAAAAAAACACAATTTAAACACCCAACCAGATTAATCACCACAGCACAACGTCAAGTGCAACAAGACAAGACAACAAAATTGCTCTCAACAAATTGTATATTCAACTAATAAGTAAGTACATAGATCAGTTGCTTAAAAGCACTCAAAGGGCTCGTAAAAGAAAGATGGCCCGATAACTCTAGAACTAAGCACACGTGGTGCCGTTGAAATAAGAAAGCATTGTATAAGTCGATCATTGCTATTTTAACTATGATATGACTTTTCAAAATGTAATTTGTGACTCTCAAGAAACTAGATTTGAACACATTCAACAATCTAGAAGGATCTACACAAGATCTAGACCACAAATTTGGAATTATATCTCTTTTCAACCTAGCTGTCAATTGGAAACTAAGCTTTGATTCGATCACAAAGACAAAAGCGCTCTATCAAATCACAAAAACTAGATCCAAACACCCCTATTTGACTCAACAAACACCAATGACTCATTCTTTTGAGAGTTGAAATATGGATTTGAAAAGATTTGACACCTAGATTTTCCTTTTCTCTTGACTAGTTCACTCAACTTTTGATATTCTCCAACAAAGGATGGGTTTTGTTTCAAATACTTGATAATAAAACTTAATTTATTCTTTTGGACTCACTCTTGACCCAAATAATCTCACTCTTGAGATTTGGATTGAATTTGATTTGATTTGGCAACAAATTAAACCACTAATTTTCACAAAGAAAAGAATCTCCACTAGATCACATAAACTTGACATGTACACTTGATTCAGACACACAAAGATCAGATCCAATCACCCCTTTTGGAATCCCTCTTGACCCAAAGAATCTCACTTTTGAGATTTGGAATGGACATGAAATGGTTTGATAACAATCCATGTCAAGAATCTTTCACCAAGCTTAAAAATTAGACATCTAGAGATTCACAAAGATCCCAACCATGCATGAACACTCAAATATGGACTCCTCCATATTCTAGACTCCCAATAGGATCACAACTTGACCCTCATTCTCTCACAAAGAAAGTTGAATTAGAACTTATTTGAGTTTCATACATACAATGTCAAATTTTGCTCAAAAAATTGAATTCATTCACCCCTATTGGACTCCACCAAGTACCAATGACTCTATCTCTTTAGAGTTGGAATGAACTTCAAATTTTCATAAATGTGATACTTCTCTCTCACTAAGATATGTGCTTACAAAGAGCTAATGCCACTTAGCAAGATTTGATCACAATGAAGAAGACAATTTTTCCACCAAAGTCAAGAATTGAGTTACTAGTTCTTGCCCTCTACAAAGGAAGGATCTCTTGAAAATTTAGGATCAACCACAACACATATGCCTCACTCACATTTATGACAATTAAAGTCAAAAACACACTCACACACTTGAGTAGGGGTGAACAATGTGACTTGGATCTCAAATTTTTCTCCTAGTACTTGCCAACAATTCTTATCACCTTGTATTAGTAGATTTTGCCTTTATGAGTGTTTGTGCTCTAGAAATTCACTTAAGATTTCACTTGGAGGACTTATCCAAGGGTGACTTCTAGCACTTAGATGCCTCTCAACCATTTCACTCTTGAACACATCTAGAATGAAGCAAGAACAACAAGCAAATGATTAAACTTGAGACCCACTGCCTTCACACGTGTGAATAATAGTACCTCTATGGACTTACAGCAGAGAGTGAAGTACACAAGTGTTATAAAGCAATAGAACCATAAAATCACGACACAAATATGAGAATACTCAAGATATGCCTCCAAAACCAAGATCTTGCTTCATTGATTTCTCAAAGTGGATCCATCATGGATTAAATCATCATAATCTCCCTCTAAGCCACTTCCAGGATGTGTGAGACAGGTCATAGTGCTTATCCATATCCACTTTGGCTAAGATTCTATTAATTTGCCACATCATCATTGGTGGCTAGTGTTGACCTTCTAGATTCCTACAATTTAGGAGATTTGACATTTGACTTGTATGAAAACTATATACAATGGGTTTGAACATTTTACATGATATTTCACAAGTGGGAGACCACTCCTACCCATGTGACATAGCATTTTCTACCACTAGAATGGTGCCAAGTGGCATAATACTACTAAACTAGTTTTTGGCCAATTTAATCACTAGTTTCCAAATTAAATGAGATGTGCAACCTATATGATCTATCTAAATGACTTAGGCATAGATTTCACATGTGGAAACAGGCTCCACATGTCTAATGATGATAGGTACACGTCATTATGGTATTTACAAGATTTGATCAAGTTAGCTTTTGCCAATTTTAACAGGTTTCCCTCCATAACAAGAACCCTATCAACAATGTGACTAGATTCAATGCATCTTACATTCAAATTTGAATGTGTCCAAATTGACCTAATAACTTTCCCACACTTTTCAAAAGTGGTAATTCAAATGAACTTTGACCAAAATAACTAAATTCATAAAGTTTATCTCTAAGTCTAATATGCATAGTGGCCTAATATTGACAATTAACCAAAATATGACTAAACTTGACTAAACTAGTTGAAATCTTTCACACTCCCTCTTCAACTAGTTTTGGCATAGTTTTGACCATAGAACTTTGATCTAACTTTAGAATGATCTCCATACGAAGTATAGACCTCCTTTTCTAAGGTTCTAAAGTAGTTTCCATGATTGATATAGAGAATAGTGTCCAAATTGGATTCTTCACTATTTCTTACATCAATTTTACATGTCAAGATGTAACTAAAACATGAAGAACCAAATAGAATTTAAATGAAATGATTCATCCATGTTATAAAATTTGAACTCTCTGGAAAATTACAGCAGCCAGAAAATAAATGTGAGTAATGACCACTTGCTTGCTTGTCTCCTCCAACTTTGTCCTTTCTTGATATGTCTCCACCATAAAACTCCACGAATGAGCCTCCATTGCCATCTTGCCACAAAATATCATCAACACTTGATGACTTGGTCATGAATGAGTGACATAATGGACCTCCAATAGCTTCATTTCCATCAGCAAAACCAGACTCCGACATCAAAATGATGCAAACCAATGTAGCTAGTTTTACCATATCTGGACAATTTGCACACATCCACATGAAATTGCTCAAACATGAGATAGAAGAAGTAAAGTAAAATTGAACAACACTTCCTTGATGCTCCTTTGACCTCACTTGAGTCTTCAAACACCTGCAGAAACAGATCCATAACATCTTTGCCAATTGACCCTCCTTTGATGCTCTTGACTAGTTCTACATTGCCACCTTGCCTTTTGTGTTATTGAAGCCCTTTGAGACCAACATCTTAATCTTCCACTTGAACGTCAAAGCCATTGACTAAGACCTCTTTTCCAGATCCATCAGTTTCTGAAAAGTCATGAAAACATCCATCTACTTGCATAGCATCATCTACACAAGAAGATTCTCCAAAATATGTGAGTAAAGCAAAGTGTGTCACTTCCACTTGCTTACCTTTCTCTTGAACATAGAAGATATCAAAGATATGAATATTTTCGGGCTTGACCCTTTGCAAATACTCCCTCTCAAACATATGATCTTGATCCAACAAGATCTCATCAATGCTTGATCTTGAACTTCCAATAAAGTTAGTGAAAACAATGCCACCATCATAAATCAAAAGATAGATTCCAAACTTTCCATCCAACATGATGTAGAATAGGTGAAGATGAGTATCGAACCTAATAAATCCAGCCCTCTTGAGTTCATAACAAACCTCAATAAGCTCACCAATGAGATCTCCCTTGCCTTGAAGAAATTGCCTCTCGATTTGCTCCATGTAGTCTTCTCCAACGAACCTTTTGTCATCTTGATCATGAGTGATCAATTCACAATCATAGAATCCTTTGAGTTGGTGAAGAGACGTGAGATCCATTCCTTGGATCTTCCCAAGAACAAATATTAAATTGCTCTTTCCTTCACAAGACTCCCTCTTAATGATTGCATCATAAGAAGTAGAAACCTCAAAAATATTAGAAGCCATGAAAAAAATGATTAGTACCTTCAACATAAGGATGATTAAAGTACTCTCTTTTTTCAAAAAAGAACTTCTATTCAATGATTTAGGTAATGACTCATATGATCATGACTCTCCATCACTATCATTCACAATGACATCATCCAAATTACATCCTACTTTGAACTCTTCACATACTTCTCTTCTTCTTGACTTGTGACTTCTTCCCTCACCAAGTCTCTTGATAGAACTATTTGATATACTCTCTTTATGAAGACATGTGACATCACTTGCTGCAAAAATGACTTTCTAGGACTCATCACAAAAGAATGTAGAAGAACCACCTTCTTCATGAATGCACCTAGCAACATCTTTTTCCATATGATCAAATAAATTATTAGCAACAACCTTTTCCAAGGAAGAACCTTCACCATCTCCATTGATGAAGTTAGCTCTTTCCTTATCTTTTTCATTCTTGCACTTGCCATGAAGAACCATTGAAGAATCATCATTATCCTCATAACTAGCCAAGTTAGCACAAAGATGAACATCTCTAAGAAGCATATTAGATCTTGACCTAGATCTAGCATAAGGAAGCTTGTTAGACTTTGCATAAGATCCACCAATCTTATTGATGCTAAAAGAGAGAAATCTTTCACATAGGGTACTATAATTGTATGGACATCAACTTCATTTTATCATATATTTGATGTTTGATCAAGTTCTTATTGAGTTTGCATCTCTTTCATTAAGTAGGTGTTGATTTTTCTACATTGGCAATGTTGTATGTATTTGAATCTACCAAAAACTTGTGTACTACACTTTCCCACACTTTCCAAAGTGTTTATTCAAATAATTTTAGACTAATATAACTTTTAAAAGTCAAACTCTAAGTCTAATATGAAATTGGCCTCAATTGCCAAATAAACAAATATAGCAAATTTGACTAAACTAGTTGAAGTCTTTCACACTCCCTCTTCAACTAGTTTTAGCATAGACTTTGATAACACTCCAAGTGATGTCCTATGCTTTTTAAACAAGTCTTTTCCCAATGCTCTACACATTCCCTTGAAGAAAGATGTTGAAGCTCCACCTCCTTTTCCATGACTTGCTCCCTCACAAAATTATAGGCCACCTCAATATGGTTGCTCCTAGCATGAAAGATAGGATTGGTTGCCAACTTTTGGGCTGATAGGTTGTCACAAAAGATTATTGGACTCTCTGAAAATCTAGAAAGTGAAGATCCTCAATCGATGCCATCTCCTTTGTGCAATGAGTAAGGGCTTTGTGCTCGGCATCACTAAATGACAATGAGATAATGGCTTGTTTCTTTGACATCCATGATATAGCTCCATCACCTATGAAAATACAATGAGCACTAATGTATTTCCAAATCTAAGAATCCAAACAAGTTAGGTGATGATCCCTCATATAATATGCCAAAATCTTGAGTCTCATTTTCCTAGGTTCCAATGCTCCTCACTAGGATCTTGTATAAATTGACTCAATCTACCAACACAATAGCTTAGATCTAGTCTTGTGATGGTTAGATAGATAAGTGACCCAACTAGCTTTCTATAGAGAGTCATGTCCTTGAAGGATCTTTCATTACCTCCTATAGTTAGCTTTACATGGGACTCCATAGGTGTTTCACAAGATTTTGCATCTGCCATATGAAATCTTTCTAGAATAAAATTAGCATACTTCTCTTGACAAATGAGAGTAGTTTGGGAAGATCTAATCACTTCTATTCCCAAAATGTAATGTAAATGACCAAGATCATGCACCTCAAATTCCTTCTTAAGAGCACTCTCAATATCCTCCACATCTTGATTATTTCCACCACTCAAGATGATATCATCCACATAGATTAGCAAGATTAAAATTAGCATACTTCTCTTGACAAATGAGAGTAGTTTGGGAAGATCTAATCACTATAAATGACCAAGATCATGCACCTCAAATTCCTTCTTAAGAGCACTCTCAATATCCTCCACATCTTGATTATTTCCCCCACTCAAGATGATATCATCCACATAGATTAGCAAGATGGTAACAACATTTCCAGCACACTTATAATAAAGTGAATGATCATACTCACTCATAACAAAGCCTTGAGAGAGTAAAAAAGTTTTAAGCTTAGCATACCAACTCCTTGGTGCTTGCTTAAGGCCATACAAACTCTTTTGTAGTAGACACACACGATTTGGCTTTGTGGTTGAAAGGTAGCTCTCGGGTTGCTCCATGTACACTTCCTCCTCAAGATCATCATTAAGAAATTCATTTGTAATGTCCGATTGCCATAGATCCCATCCATAAAGAGTATCAAGAGAGATGTTGACCCGAATGC
Source organism: Diphasiastrum complanatum (assembly GCA_029204225.1). Taxonomy (NCBI): domain Eukaryota; kingdom Viridiplantae; phylum Streptophyta; class Lycopodiopsida; order Lycopodiales; family Lycopodiaceae; genus Diphasiastrum; species Diphasiastrum complanatum. Next base: position 19,684,560 of record CM055109.1, on the reverse strand, counting down.
TTACCACCTTTGCCATGGGTGCAAAGGTTTCATCATAGTCAATACCATGTTCTTGAGCATATCCTTTTGCCACCAACCACGCCTTGTACTTGTTGATAGATCCATCTTGGTTTGTCTTCACCTTGAAGATCCATTTTCATCCAATAGCTTTCTTGTCCTTAGGTAACTCCACCAATCTCCATGTTCCATTATTCATAAGAGCTTGATACTCAAGATCCATTGCTTGAATCCACTAGGCTTTGCTTCATCTACACATGTAGGTTCATGAAAAGAGGTTAGGAAAGCAAAGTGTGTACCTCCAACAACTGGCTTACCTTTGTAATCATATGTAATCCTGGAAGGCATTTGTCTTTCCCTTGATGTTCTTCTTGGCTTTTGACTTATTAAAGGTCCATCAACATCACCATCTAAAGTAGAATCCTTTACATCAACACATGTAGGTTCATGAAAAGAGGATAGGAAAGCAAAGTGACCTCCAACAACTGGCTTACCTTTGTAATCATATGTAAGCCTGGAAGGCATTTGTCTTTCCCTTGATGTTTTGACTTGATGAAGGTCCATCAACATCACCATCTAAAGTAGACTCTTTTACATCAACATCAAACTTAACAAAGACATCATACACTTCATCTTTGCTCTTTTGTAGATAGATCCAACAAAATCTACTATGGTCCTTTTCTTGGTCCCTTTCTCCTGCTTCTCTGGATGGTGACTTGAAATCTTTGGGTATCTACGGCAAGGGAGACAATTCGAACGAAGGCCTTTTCTTCATCAGCTCATGTACTCGACTACTTTTGTAAAGTGAGGTGGTAATTTGCGACGACATTTGAGGGGTGGCAGCTTCACCGAGTAAAATATTTTTCAACTACAAGGCAAAGTCTAGAGGTGATGAGCTGGATGTGGCCTGCACGACAAATTGGACTGAAAGTCTTTGGACTGCTTGTTGCCAGTCCTTATCCCCTTCCTTTGCCTTCTTGGCCTTCTCTTTGGGGGGTGTGACCTCTTTTGTGAGTACTGTGGAATGTGACAATAGATCCAGCTAGCTGTGTGAGTAAAGGTCTCATAGTAGTCTGCTTTTTTGGGGACAGTAAGTTTTTGGAGATTTTCTCTTGAATAAGAGTGGCCCAACTATAATTGTATCTTGTTGGCTTCGTGAGGGCTGCTACTAGATACATGAGGAAGGTTAGGGAGATTCGAGCCTTTTTGGTCCTTGCTACTTCAAGGAAATTCACCACAAATGTGGTGGCACCCTGGAGTACTTCATCGGCTATGGATTCAAGCAAAATGTCATCATTCATGCACCATGCCCTTTTTGTGGTATCCATATAGGGTTTTACCTCTTCTACCCTTGCTCTGTTTGCTGGAATGTGCTTCGGCCCATCTAAGATTCTAATGGCCTCCAAATTCTCGATTGCAAAGGAGACCTGGTGTGTGACTTGGTTTAGCTTGTATTTGAAGGTAGGCTTCTCTTGGGCGGTCATCATGTAGGAGTACTCCACTATGGTTATATATTGAAGAAGCAGAGAAATGTAATCTTGGAACTTGTTGACCTTCAGGAGGAGTTCCCCGAGCTTCCTCCATTTTTTGGCTTCATATAGCTTTGGAACGGAAAGGAGTTCCGGGATGGCAGTCTTTACCTCCATCAACTCCTCATTTGATGAGTGTGCGGCTTTGTCTTTTTCCTTAGTGTCCTTCATCATTGTGGTAAGTTTAAGCCCAAAAAGTGTCTAAATTTCTCAAAATAGTAAGTCTGGAAGTTAAAAAACTTAGAAATTGCTAATTTTAGCAAGTGAGCTTTGAGCATGCTTGGATGGCATCTATGTGTGCTTTGTGTATGCTCGGGAACACTGGAAATTTTTTGAAAATTTTCGGCAGCATCTCCTTAGCAAATGTGAATTTTAGTTCATTCCCACCTCCTTTTATACACCCCCCTCCTCCAAATTTGGGGAACATAGATGTTAGGTATGAGATGACTATAAAATACATTCTAAGACCAATGGTGAAAGTGGCGAACTCAGATGGGGTCATTTACACATTTGGGAAACTCAAACATGGATAAAAATGGGCTAAAAACTCTATTCCAACTCAAGAAATTACTTAAACTCAAATTTTGGGAGTTTGGATGGGGATCTAGGTTTTCCAGTTTGACATTAGATTTACCATGTTAAGAGGCACAAAATATCAAGGAAGCGAACTAGATGTAAAATCCACACGTGTGGGAGCCTGTTTAGTGACTTTTTGAAATGAAGTTTGCCAGAAGAATTGGCTAAGAGTCTGGATACGCCTTCCTTCATTGATGAAAGATGTGAACTCGAGGTGCGAGGGCCTGTCCTAAGTGCTGAAAGGCCAAAAGAACAAATTGGCTTTTCATTCGCATAAAGCTAGTCTCAGATCAACTTAATGAAAATCAACTAAGATTTTCAATCAAAACTCGAAAAAAACATTTCATCACAAAGATTCATTCATATAATAGCTAAAGCACTGAGGGGAAACTCCCCCCCGACCCCCCCCCCCTTCCCCCCCCCCCCCCCCCCCCCCCCAAGGAGGATTCTTTTCTTATCATTATGCAAATCCAATTGGCCAATGCCAATTACTTATACAATGGATTCCACTAGGGTCTCAGATGTAGGAACATCAACTTAACATAGTCTTAATTCATATTCATAGATCTTAATTCCATAACTAGCTTAACAAAAGCATAGACATCTCTTCATCAGTCTCAATCTTTCCGACATGCAATTATGTTGGATCTTAGATTCTTTTCATGTGATCCCAATGGATCTTAGATTCTTTACATGCAATATAAGGGTTCATAGATTCTTGACATGACATGCATGGCTTTTCAGGAATGCATGGAGTGACATGCAAGCTTCAATACTGACATGCAAGCTTTAAAACTGACATGCGAGCTCTAGATCTGACATGGATGGGCAATAGACCACTGGTGCTAAGACATGCAAGCTACCAAACTAACATGCAAGCTCTAGATCTGACATGCAAAGACAATAGGCCACTGATGCTATGACATGCAAGCTTCCAAACTGACATGCAAGCTCTACATCTGACATGCATAGACAATTGGCCACAAATACTATGACATGCAGGCTCTACATCTGACATGCATAGACAATTGGCCACAGATACTATGACATGCAAGAACACTGATCAGCCATTCTGACATATGGGTAACAGTTTCAAGAGCATACCATAGTTTCGAGAGAAGGTGAAAGTGAGAGAGAGAGAGAGAGAGAGAGAGAGAGAGAGAGAGAGAGAGAGAGAGAGAGAGAGAGAGAGAGAGAGAGAGAGAGAGAGAGAGAGAGAGAGAGAGAGAGAGAGAGAGAGAGAGGTGATCTGAGAGAGAGATAGAAATCTGAGGGTCTGAGCTCCAATTAATCCTACAATCACAAAAATGACATAGTCTCCTTGAGGTATTCCCTCAATCCTCTTCTCCAGAGCACATGTACACAACAAACAATAAAATGGCAGAGTCTGGATGCATTATCCCTTCATCCCCCTGGTAGAGGGGCACATTTCCACGAATATAGAGAGTGGAGAGGCCTTCAAAAGTGAGTGAGGTGTCAAGTGTATGAGGTGTGAGGGAGACTCCAATTGGACTTAGGGAGAAGTGGAGTGCATGGATGAGGTATTTTAGTTTGGGAGAGTTATTTTGGTGATTTGGCCATGAAGTGAGAGTGTAGGAGGGCGCCCCATTCTAGATGTCAATTAGCCTAGAATGCATGAAGGAAGGTAGGTGGGAGGTAGGTGGTACAAGGTTCAAACTAGACTTTTAATTACATACAATTTTACATGATTACAACTTGGGAATTCACCCAAGTGCAATCTTCCTATGGAAGAGCCAAGATATATGTCCATCTTGTTTTTGCATAATGTCCATCGATTCCTAGGCCCTTTTTTCTAGAGGTTGCCCATTCTCAGTCATGGTCATTGGCACTTATTTTCTAGAGGTTGCCCATCCTCAATCATGGTGGAACAAGTCACTAGGGTGATCAGACCCTAAGCCTTGTCCTGTTCTTTATTGACTCCTCTGAGCCTTCATTATAGACTTATAAATAATCCTTCTTTATAGACTCTACTGAGCCTTCATTATAGACTTTGTGAAAAGCCTTCTTGTTTACTGTCTTTAAGCTTAAAAAGCTTCTTGTTTCGATTCTTGTTCTTCTAGCACTTTCTCGAGTACCTGCCCATACCCTCAAACAGAGATCAATCCTTAAGCCCATAGGGCTTCTTATTCTTGTTCAGATTTCCGACTACGTCATGTGTACCTGCACATCCCTTGAAAGAAAGGTCAGCATTCATAATACCATCAAACATGGTTCATTGAAGTTTCTTAGTTCTACATGTGTCAATGCCTGTTACTCAATTCATTAAAGCAATAAATTCATACAATATTCTAAAAGAATACTGATAATTGATAATTCTATATCATCAAAATCTATCTGGATTTGAAGCTGGGAAAGTCTTTATTTCTAAGGAGCAATTTGTCTCTGCAAATTACACCCCTCCAACGCATAAAGCGTTGTCCGCAACGAAAATTTCTCAACTAAGAGTCTTAAATCTGTTTAAAAATTTCTAGATATTCTGATACCAAACTGTGTTTATGTTTATTTCTTTCTCTCAAATTTGATCTTATATGTAAGATCAGCTTTGGGTGAAGAGTCTTTTCTTCCTTGATCAAGCTCAGATCTCTTAATCTATGAATTCAGAATTAGCTTACTGAATCAGTCTCGGGTAGATCCAATCATTTCATTTTCATCCTGAGCTTTAAATTGCTCAAACAACAATTTCATAATAAAATTGTTTCTTTGGGGATTCAAGAATGAGATAGGGTATAGAGGTCTTAAAGTTTTCAGTCCCCATTCCTTCTTAGTATGTTGCCATACTAGCCATAATTTTACATAATGTCTTAGGAGGTTTAACTTCCTATTCATGATTTCAAAAGATGTTTGAAATCTGGGTCCATTCCAATTCATCATATCATCAAGGTTTACTTTCGCATATAAAGTATGCAAACATGTATAAACTAACACTAAGCTACTAAAAGCTCGGATCTCAAACTCGCATGTTTAAAACATTCAAAGCAAACTACTGATAGTATTGAATCAAAATATTTCTTAAAAACAACTTAGGATTTAACATCCTATTTGATGTTTTCTCTAAAGTATTTCGAGATCTACATCTCAAACACTCTTTGGACCTAGAGGACAGTCTTTATGGTTTAAAAAATTCTCCCTCTGTTTTACCAGTACAACCTTCAATGATTTTACGGCCGAAACTAGTCTCAGATTGTATGTTCTTGATAGGCATGGTCTTCTAGTCCTCCACAAGTAGGCTTACAATGTTTCGTGGTCATCTGGTTCTTCCTCAGACCTAGCTGGAGTCTTGGTCTTCTTCATCTTTTCCAAGCAGTTCTTGCATTTTGAAGCACAAGGCCTCTTAAACACCGGGTGGAGCTTTGAGTTCTTCTGCCATGCATAAACATACAAATTCTTCACATCAAGTTCACGACAAATTAAACCAAAGCTTTGATACCAAGCTGTGAACTCGAGGTGCAAAGGGCCTGTCCTAAGTGCTTAAAGGCCAAAAGAACAAATTGGCTTTTCATTAGCATAAAGCTAGTCTCAGATCAACTCATTGAAAATCAACTAAGACTTTAAATCAAAACTCGATAAAAAACATTTCATCACAAAGATTCATTCACATAATAGCGGAAGCATTGAGGGGTCAAGATGGGGACCCCAACCCCAGCCCCCCCCTCGAAGGATTCTTTTCTTATCATTATGCAAATCCAATTGGCCAATGCCAATTACAAATACAATGGGTTCCAGTAGGGTCTCAGATGTAGGAACATCAACTTAACATAGTCTTAATTCATATTCATAGATCTTAGTTCCATAACTAGCTTAACAAAAGCATAGACATCTCTTCATCAGTCTCAATCTTTCCGACATGCAATCATGTTGGATCTTAGATTCTTGTCATGTGATCACAATGGATCTTAAATTCTTTACATGCAATCATAAGGGTTCATAGATTCTTGACATGCAACTGTCATGAAGTGACATGCATGGCCTTTCAGGAATGCATGGAGTGACATGCAAGCTTCAATACTGACATGCAAGCTTTAAAACTGACATGCGAGCTCTAGATCTGACATGCATGGGCAATAGACCACTGGTGCTAAGACATGCAAGCTTCCAAACTAACATGCAAGCTTCCAAACTGACATGCAAGCTCTAGATCTGACATGCAAAGACAATAGGCCACTGATGCTATGACATGCAAGCTTCCAAACTGACATGCAAGCTCTACATCTGACATGCATAGACAATTGGCCACAAATACTATGACATGCAGGCTCTACATCTGACATGCATAGACAATTGGCCACAGATACTATGACATGCAAGAGTACTGATCAGCCATTCTAACATATGGGTAACAGTTTCAATAGCATACCATAGTTTCGAGAGAAGGTGAAAGTGAGAGAGAGCGAGTGTGTGTGTGTGTGTGTGTGTGTTTGTCTGGTGATCTGAGAGTGAGATAGAAATCCGAGGGTCTGAGCTCCAATTAATCCTGCAATCACAAAAATGACTTAGTCTCCTTGAGGTATTCCCTCAATCCTCTTCTCCAGAGCACCGGTACACAACAAACAATAAATTGGCAAGAGTCTGGATGCATTATCCCTTCATTCCCTTGGTAGAGGGGCGCATTTCCACTTATATAGAGAGTGGAGAGGCCTTCAAAAGTGAGTGAGGTGTCAAGTTCAAGTGTATGAGGTGTGAGGGAGACTCCAATTGGACTTAGGGAGAAGTGGAGTGCATGGATGAGGTGTTTTAGTTAGGGAGGGTGAATGGGTGATGTGTACTAGCTTGGGAGAGTTATTTTGGTGATTTGGCCATGAAGTGAGAGTGTAGGAGGGCGCCCCATTCTAGGTGTCAATTAGCTTAGAATGCATGAAGGAAGGTAGGTGGTACAAGGTTCAAACTTGACTTTTGATTACATACAATTTTACATGATTACAACTTGGGAATTCACCCAAGTGCAATCTTCCTATGGAAGAGCCAAGGTATATGTCCATCTTGTTTTTGCATAATGTCCATCGATTTCTCGGCACTTTTTTCTAGAGGTTGCCCATCCTCAGTCATGGTCATTGGCACTTATTTTCTAGAGGTTGCCCATCCTCAATCATGGTGGAACAAGTCACTAGGGTGACCAGACCCTAAGCCTTGTCCTGTTCTTTATAGACTCCTCTGAGCCTTCATTATGAACTTATAAATAAGCCTACTTTATAGACTCTACTGAGCCTTCATTATAGACTTTGTGAAAAGCCTTCTTGTTTACTGTCTTTAAGCTTAAAAAGCTTCTTGTTTCGACTCTTGTTCTTCTGGCACTTTCTCGAGTACCTACACATACCCTCAAACAGATATCAGTCCTTAAGCCCATAGGGCTTCTTATTCTTGTTCAGATTCTTCAGGTACGTCATGTGTACATGCACACCCCTTGAAAGAAAGGTCAGCGTTCATAATACCATCAAACATGGTTCATCGAAGTTTCTTAGTTCTACAGGTGTCAATGCCTGTTACTCAATTCATTAAAGCAATAAATTCATACAATAATCTAAAAGAATATTGATCATTGATAATTCTATATCATCAAAATTTATCTGGGTTGGAAGCTGGGAAAGTCTTTATTTCTAAGGAGCAATTTGTCTCTGCAAATTACACCCCTCCAACGCATAAAGCGTTGTCCTCAACGAAAATTTATCAACTAAGAGTCTTAAATTTGTTTAAAAATTTCTAGATATTCTGATACCAAATTGTGTTTATGTTTATTTCTTTCTCTCAGATTTGATCTTATATGTAAGATCAGCTTTGGGTGAAGAGTCTTTTCTTCCTTGATCAAGCTCAAATCTCTTAATCTATGAATTCAGAATTAGCTTACTGAATTAGTCTCGGGTAGATCCAATCATTTCATTTTCATCCCGAGCTTTAAATTGCTCAAAGAGCAATTTCATTATAAAATTGTTTATTTGGGGATTTAGGAATGAGATAGGGTATAGAGGTCTTAAAGTTTTCAGTCCCCATTCCTTCTTAGTATGTTGCCATACTAGCCATGGTTTTACATTATGTCTTAGGAGGTTTAACTTCCTATTCATGATTTCAAAAGATGTTTGAAATCTAGGTCCATTCCAATTCATCATATCATCACGGTTTACTTTCGCATATAAAGTATGCAACAAGTATAAACTAACACTAAGCTACTAAAAGCTCAGATCTCAAACTCACATGTTTAAAACATTCAAAGCAAACTACTGATAGTATTGAATCAAAATCTTTCTTAAAAACAACTTAGGATTTAACATCCTATTTGATGTTTTTCTCTAAAGTATTTCGAGATCTACATCTCAAACACTCTTGTGGACCTAGAGGACAGTCTTTATGGTTTAAAAAATTCTCCCTCTGTTTTACCAGTACGGCCTTCAATGATTCTATGGCCAAAACTAGTCTTGGATTGTATGTTCTTGATAGGCATGGTCTTCTAGTCCTCCACAAGTAGGCTTGCAGTGTTTCGTGGTCATCTGGTTCTTCCTCAGGCCTAGTTGGAGTCTTGGTCTTCTTGATCTTTTCTAAGCAGTTCTTGTTTTTCGAAGCACAAGGCCTCTTAAACACCGGGTGGAGCTTTGAGTTCTTCTGCCATGCATAAACATACAAATTCTTCACATCAAGTTCATGACAAATTAAACCAAAGCTCTGATACCAAGCTATGAACTCGAGGTGCAAAGGGCCTGTCCTAAGTGCTTAAAGGCCAAAAGAACAGATTGGCTTTTCATTCGCATAAAGCTAGTCTCAGATCAACTTAATGAAAATCAACTAAGAGTTTAAATCAAAACTTGAAAAAAACATTTCATCACAAAGATTCATTCACATAATAGCAGAAGCACTGAGGGGTCAAGATGCCCCCCCCCCCCCCCCCCCCCCGCCCCCCCCCCCCCCCCCCCGAAGGATTCTTTTCTTATCGTTATGCAAATCCAATTGGCCAATGCCAATGACATATACAATGGATTCCAGTAGTGTCTTAGATGTAGGAACATCAACTTAACATAGTCTTAATTCATATTCATAGATCTTAATTACATAACTAGCTTAACAAAAGCATAGACATCTCTTCATCAGTCTCAATCTTTCCGACATGCAATCATGTTGGATCTTAGATTCTTGTCATGTGATCCCAATGGATCTTAGATTCTTTACATGCAATCATAAGGGTTCATAGATTCTTGACATGCAACTGTCATGAAGTGACATGCATGGCCTTTCAGGAATGCATGGAGTGACATGCAAGCTTCAATACTGATATGCAAGCTTTAAAACTAACATGCGAGCTCTAGATCTGACATGCATGGGCAATAAACCACTGGTGCTAAGACATGCAAGCTTCCAAACTAACATGCAAGCTTCCAGACTGACATGCAAGCTCTAGATCTAACATGCAAAGACAATAGGCCACTGATGCTATGACATGCAAGCTTCCAAACTGACATGCAAGCTCTACATCTGACATGCATAGACAATTGGCCACAGATACTATGACATGCAAGAGAACTGATCAGCCATTCTAACATATGGGTAACAGTTTCAAGAGCATACCATAGTTTTGAGAGAAGGTGAAAGTGAGAGAGAGAGAGAGAGAGAGAGAGAGAGAGAGAGAGAGAGAGAGAGAGAGAGAGAGAGAGAGAGAGAGAGAGAGAGAGAGAGAGAGAGAGAGAGAGAGAGAGAGTTTGTGTGGTGATCTGAGAGTGAGATAGAAATCCAAGGGTCTGAGCTCCAATTAATCCTACAATCACAAAAATGACATAGTCCCTCAATCCTCTTCTCCAGAGCACCTGTACACAACAAACAATAAAATGGCAGAGTCTGGATGCATTATCCCTTCATCCCCCTGGCAGAGGGGAACATTTCCACTTATATAGAGAGTGGAGAGGCCTTCAAAAGTGAGTGAGTGTCAAGTTCAAGTGTATGAGGTATGAGGGAGACTCCAATTGGACTTAGGGAGAAGTGGAGTGCATGGATGAGGTGTTTTAGTTAGGGAGGGTGAATGGGTGATGTTGTAAAGCTACCTTTACAAGCTTTACTTCCGGCGCCATCGGCGCCAGCTATGTTCCTGGCGCCAGCAGCGCCCCTGCTGCTCCCGGCGCCAACGACGCCGACGCCTCTCCCGGCGCCACTGTGACCAGAATCCAGCCGGCGCCAAGTTCCTATGGCTGAAAATCTTTGATCGGTTCTAGCGGAGTCCAGAGAGCTCAGATCGATGTGCAATCACCTCACACGAGAAAAAACGTGCTTTACCAGCTTGGGTAGAGTGCTTGGTATGAGGGGGGGTGCCGAATCACACCAATACTATTGGGGAGTGCGGGTTGCGACTCAGGGCGAGCTCCAACCAAGTCTCAGCCTCCCTTGCTGGAATGTTGTCATGGCTCTCGCCTTGGCATGCTAGCGCCCCGGAGACTAGGGTCGGTCACACACATGAAATGTAACCTTCTCAGATTTATCAATAAAGTGGGATTTTCCTCAAACTGACTCTGATTACCTTCTGGGTTTCAGTGTTCGGTAAAAGCGCCAGTTGTAAGGCCGCTTTCAAAATTTTTAATTTGGCACATAGCTGAGGGTCGTATCCCGGGACGCCAGCGGTATGCCGTCGGGACCATTCGGTCCTGGCGCCAGCGGTATGCTGTCGGGACCATTTGGTCCAGGAACTGGTTGTTTCCATATCTGTCGCGGCTTGTGGTTCTGAGTATTCCTTGCATGAACGTGAATGGGTTAAGCTCTTGGGGAACGGGCTCTAACCTGTCGGCTGAGTTGGATGGCTTGCTTGGGTGGATGTTACCTGTTTATGGCTGTCCAGTCTAGTGTGGCGCTAGGTTGGCTTCCAACGCTCGTGACGAAGCTTTCAGTTGGTTAAGTCTGATGTAAGTCAGACCGCTTGCTTGGAATGAATGTTACTCGTTTGTAACGAAGCTTCGAGTTGGTTAAGTTTGATGTATGTCGGGTGGCTTGCTTGGAGGGAAGTCACCCACATCGGGACCCCCCGATCTGGCATGGCGCCAGGTTGGATCTCAATGTTGGTTTTTCGGAACTTCAAGTTGGTTAAGTCTGATCGTTGTTGGCGACTTGGCTGCTTGTATGTCAAGTGGGTTTGGATGGCAAGAGTTGAAGGCTGGAAAGCTAAGTCGTGGTTCTCGGCTCCCTTTAGGATGCCTGCGCTATAGGTGATGTGTACTAGCTTGGGAGAGTTATTTTGGTGATTTGGCCATGAAGTGAGAGTGTAGGAGGGCGCCCCATTCTAGGTGTCAATTAGCTTAGAATGCATGAAGGAAGGTAGGTGGTACAAGGTTCAAACTTGACTTTTAATTACATACAATTTTACATGATTACAACTTGGGAATTCACCCAAGTGCAATCTTCCTATGGAAGAGCCAAGGTATATGTCCATCTTGTTTTTGCATAATGTCCATCGATTTCTCGGCACTTTTTTCTAGAGGTTGCCCATCCTCAGTCATGGTCATTGGCACTTATTTTCTAGAGGTTGCCCATCCTCAATCATGGTGGAACAAGTCACTAGGGTGACCAGACCCTAAGCCTTGTCCTGTTCTTTATAGACTCCTCTGAGCCTTCATTATGAACTTATAAATAAGCCTACTTTATAGACTCTACTGAGCCTTCATTATAGACTTTGTCAAAAGCCTTCTTGTTTATTGTCTTTAAGCTTAAAAAGCTTCTTGTTTCGATTCTTGTTCTTCTGGCACTTTCTCGAGTACCTGCACATACCCTCAAACAGAGACCAGTCCTTAAGCCCATAGGGCTTCTTATTCTTGTTCAGATTCTTTAGGTACGTCATGTGTACGTGGACATCCCTTGAAAGAAAGGTCAACGTTCATAATACCATCAAACATGGTTCATCGAAGTTTCTTAGTTCTACAGGTGTCAATGCCTGTTACTCAATTCATTAAAGCAATAAATTCATACAATATTCTAAAAGAATACTGATCCTTGATAATTCTATATCATCAAAATCTATCTGGGTTGGAAGCTGGGAAAGTCTTTATTTCTAAGGAGCAATTTGTCTCTGCAAATTACAAAAGAGCATAATATGGGGAGTCTAAATTGAAGAGGGTGAATCTAGATGTCAAATCTACAAGCCTATAGAGTGGTTTAAATGATTTTTGCTCTTTGGGGCCCATGGGACTGAGAATTAGGGTTAAGGGTATGCCTGACTCAATTTAGACTCATCATGATGTTCTTTAGCAATGGGCAAACAGGCGAACCTAGACAACAAAAATTGAGAGATATCTATAGTGCCTTTGTTGTTGAGAGATATCTATAGTGCCTTTGTTGTTGTGTTTAGCTAAATAGTGATGGAGCTTGGAAATGTGCAGATCATTGGCAATGAGAATTTCCTTCACTGGCACTATTTTCAAGAAATATCTAATGAAGATTTCATTTTCTCTATCCAAACTGATTGATTTACTTTGTTGCATCGTATTGTGTTTGGTAGTCTTCAACTTCTTTTCTTGTAACATGTACTAACTCCATGAACAACTTGGATTATTCTCTCTTTGCCTAAAATCACTCTTCTCACTTCAAAGAAAGAAAAGAATATAACTTGTCACTGTACATTTTACTCTCAAAAATAAAAAAATAACCAAAATACTAATCATGAAAGTAGACACACAGAAAGAGAGAACAATCTACAAGTCAAGTGAAAAGGGGCCAAAGAAAGCAAAACAAAAACTCCAAAATAAAGAAGGTCTGATATGATGCCTCTTGTATGGACATATTTCATGTCTTTATTGGCTTAGCTATGTTTCCAAATCATTTAAAAATCAAGTGGTGTTTTCATCAAATGGCTGCCATTAGAGGAGTTCCAAAATAAAAAAAGACCCTTTGTAAAGATACTTTTATTTTTTTTCTCTAGTTTCGACCATCACCTGGCCCAATCAAAATGCACAAATTTGAATCTACGTAACGTAGCTCAAATAAACTGAGAAATAAAAATACATTATAGAAAACTTTGAAATTTGTGTCCGGGCAGCATGGACGTATCCCATTGGTGTGCTCTTCCTGCCTGCCCGACGTCAATACCTCATGTGAAATCTACTTAACTATTTTGGCTAGTATAATGAAATTTGCTAACCATACTAGTTACAGTTATAGAAATATAGTATGCACAATTACTTAAAATATAGTGTGTGTACTAATTGTGACTACGGTGGCATTCACATTAGACTAAATGTGGATTGAAAAATTGAAATTAAGTATTGTATCAGAGAAATTTTTGGTGTCCAAGCTTTCAAAATAGCAATGGCAAGGAGACCAATATCTACTGTTGAGTCTATGATTCTTTACAATGAGAAAGATGAAGCTGATAACTAGAAGCCAACAAAATACATGAAAAATTCGTGGGTGTTGTTGCATCCATCATCAAAGGGCAATTTTCGACAGAAGAAAAGGACAAAAATGACATACAAATCTTACTGGAAAGCAAAAATTCTGGCGTTTAAAACTACTCTGGGAGGTCACTCGATATCAAAAGTTTTAGTACATGTATATATGCATTCAGAAATAAAAGTACAAGATAGTAAAGTGCCATTGAATTCATGTGGCATAGTCTCATGTGCCACAGAGTGTCCGACGAATCATCATGAGTCTGATGCACTTGATCTGCAGGCAGGTGTACCTTCAGGTGATATAGATTACCTTTTTTTTTTGCCTTGAGTGATCAGGGTACTGGCATCAACCACATTGCATGCTTCATCGAAAAACGTCACACGCATCCCTGCATCAGCTATTCTTGCCACAGAAAGCAAATCCTGCTACAGTGTAGGCACGAATAGAACATCTTTGAGTCATCTGTCTCTGCCATTGGTGTTGAGCCACAGTGAACCAATACTGTTCACTTGATGTTTGGATCCACCTCCAAGAACAATGAATCTTGATGGATCTGCACTTCATCAAAAAACAAATGCTTAGTCTCACATTTAGCTATCAGAGATACAAGAAAATTGAAGGGAGTGTGAATGCTTCAAGAAATAGAAGGAGATAGAACAAAGAAAAGACAAATGGCAAGCGAGCAATTATGCTGATCAACATCAATTTGATGATGATTATTATGAAGACAACTATGCTGATCAACATCAATACCATGATGATCAATATGAAAATGATATAGGTGAAAGTCCAAATTTGTTCATCACAACATTAATGACAAGTGATGAAGCTAAGGATACCTAGTACATTAATAGTGGTGCGTCCAAGCACATGACTTCAAGGAAAGAGTGGTTTTCAGAACTCAAGGAAACTCACAATGGTGATGAAGTTGGACAAGCCGATGGCCAATTACTATCTATTAAAGGATTTGGAGTGGTACCAGTGAAGTTAGCCAGCGGGAAGATAAAGAGGATAAGCAATGTGCAATATGTACCTGGCTTAGCTAACAATCTACTATCTGTTGGGATGATGACTGATCAACAACTCAAGGTTGAGTTTGACAGTGACAAATGTCTTGTCAAAGACATCAAGAATTACTACAAAGTGATTGCTACAAGAGCTAGAGTCAACGGGAATTGACTCTACAAATTGAATGCAAGATCTTTTACTCAAGCTATGGTAAGCACTGTTGATAGTCAAAGTGATCTTTGGCATCAAAGGTTTGGTCCTATTAGTGCTCAAAGCTTGCAAATCCTTAAAAGAGATAATCTAGTTGTTGAATTGCCTAATATCTTTTTTGAAGAAAAAATTTGTGAGGGTTGCATTTTGGGAAAACAGCATAGAGAGAGATTTCCCAAAGATGGAGCAAGAAGAGCCAATGGAGCAAGAAGAGCCAATGGCATTCTTGATCTTGCTCATAGTCATCTGTGTGGACCAATACAAACTAGGTCCATTAGTGGTTGTTACTATTTCATCACATTCATTGATGACTATAGTAGACATATCTGGATTTATTTCATAAGCAAGAAATCTAATGTTTTTGCCAAGTTTAGAGAGTTCAAGGCTCTAGTTGAAAAACAAACAAATTGTTATATTAAGACTCTCAGATCAGATGGTGGCAGTTAATATTTTTCAGCAGAGTTTATAAATTTTTGCAAGGATCAGGGGATCAAGAGACAACTACTACACCCTATTCACCACAACAGAATGGAGTTGCAGAACATAAAAACAGATCCATTGTGGAGATGGCTAGGGCAATGCTTAAGAGCAAAGGCTTGCCAAATACTTTTTGGGCAGAAGCATGCAACGCAGCTGCTCATATCTTGAATCTGTGTCCTACGAAGTCCGTGGGGGGTAAGACACCTTATGAAGCTTTTACTGGAAAGAAACCTAATGTTTCTCATTTACGAGTATTTGGTTGTGATGCTAAGGGGTTGGCTCAATTGGTTATCTTGACAGCCAAAGTTTCTTTGGTCTCAAGTTCGAGCCTCCCCTTGGAAACCAAGAAGCATTTTATGAATTTGGGAGCACAAAATACATGTACTGATGCCCAACTTGGGCTTTCATTTATTGAATGAAAGAGTCTATACATAGATTTTTACTAAACTTTATTTGAAAATATTGTTCTTCCACAATGGTGATTGATATAAGTAGATCTTTGTAGCACATTATCAGCTCTTGTCTTTTTTGCATCTATGACATGACAAATATTAGTGAATGTGCAATTGTAAATTATGTCATTTTCAATTTTTTTGTACTATTTTGAAATGGCAATAAACATAGAGTACTTACGAGTCTTCCGTTGATGATAAATCTGAAATATGTTGGTAGATTGGTTTATAATAGCATGAGCTCTGTTTTGATAAAATCAAGCTTCCAATGCTCTTCCACCTCAACCATAGTCAAATATTCTTCATTGTAGATAGTGCTTATCTCCATTCGGTTTGAGTAACCAGTACCTACAATTTCCAGGTTTATTTTGTTTTGAATAGCCACGTCCTTGACCTCAGCCTTGATTCCAATTGGCTCGATTCGGACTATCATTGACTTACTCATGAAATTGTTGAAATGATCCCCGACTTGAGTTTCCTCCTCTTCATTGACACCTTCCACGGCCAAATCTTCCACCTCGTCCTCTAACTGCAAGCGCTTGATCATAGCCCCTGTTACGATGATTTAAGTTCTCTTGATGTTGCTCTTCCTACAAAAGCAATCCACCTAGTTCTTCATAGGTTGGAAGATTTTCTCTTGTGGCTATACTCATCACAAACATCTGATGTGACTCACTCAGACTATTCAATGTCAATTGCACGATCCCACGATCTTGTACTCGCTCTCCAACTGTTGCTAATTGGTCACAAATCTCTTTCATCTTCATTATGTGATCGGCAATAGTTGCACCATCATCCATCCATAATGTATGCAACTTCGTCTTCAAAAGTAGTATTTGAGATGTATTTGTCGTTTCAAACAATGCCTTCAATGTATCTCATGCTTCTTTTGGTCCTTTTGAATCCGAAATATAGGGAATAATTGCATCTCTAACTGATAAGTTGATGACATTCTGGGCTTTCCATTTTCTCAAGTCAAATGCCCGCTGATCTTCTTCAATCACTGGTCTTGTCTCTTCACCTCTCACGATCTCTCATAGCTCCTTTTCCATCAAAATGTTCTTCAGTTTGAATTTCCAAACTGCATAGTTGTCGGCACCTTCTAATTTGCTTGACTCATTGAGGACACTCTCGCTTAGAGTTGCCATTACTGGATAAATGAGTCCGGATCACAAAAAAATGGCTCAGTTTGAGCACACAACCTGTCTCCAAATTTTATCACACCACAAAATTGTATATATTTGGTTGCACACCTGATATCAGTATCCACGCGGGTGCACGACTGCTCGGAATTGTCTTTAGCTTGCGCGCGTGGATCCGATATTGGTACAAGTATGCGATATCGGTATGACGCGCAGATGTACAACAGCTCAGTATTTTCTTTACCTTTGGCGTGTGGATCCAATATTAGTATGGATATGTTATATCTGTATGACATGTGCGGATGTACGACTATCAGGATTTTTCTTATCTCTAGCGCGTCAATCCGATATTGGTACAGAAAAGATGAGAAATAGAGGGAATATAAGAACTTTCAGAGGGAATATTCTAGATTTTCCACTTCGACGTGGTGGCTACGCCGTCTCTTCTTTGCAAAGATTTTGAAATGTGTGATCGTTCAAAAGACAGAGATCAATAATGTGAAAAGTATGAAGCCTCCTAACTCTAAATGGCAGTACTAGACACTGTCTAGTGTGATTTGTGGTACTCCAAGCAGACAAATGAGAGATTTCTTGGCAAACCTCTCACACAAATAATACTTTCCACAACAACTAGGAAGTATTGTAAAAATCTCCCCCACTCAACAGATTTTCAATCTGTCTGATGCTACCCTGGCCTTTCTGATGCCTCCGGGACTATGCTTTTCACAACAACTAGGAAGTATTGTAAAAATCTCCCCACTTATCAGATTTTCAATCTGTCTGATGCTCCCCTGGCCTTTCTAATGCCTCGAGGACTATGTCTTCATTCTCCACTGATAATTCTGAATTCGAAACCTGCAAAATACACCAAAGAAGAATTTCTTCTAGCCGTTTTTGTCTCTCCAAGCTTTCACCTCCCATGAAGGACTTTCTCACTTCATTGCAGAGCCAGTGACAAGCTATATCCACTGATCAGGCACGCAAGACTATCGCAGCTCTGATACCATGTCAATAATCAAATATCAACATCAAGCATTCACCATAAGCATTCACCAAAAGAAGACGGAAGAAGAACACACATTATTGTTCTATCACACTACATTATATTGAATGTCAAATGTACAAATGAACCCTGAATCCTAATAGAGAGAGAAAACCTAAGAGTAGACTAATAGACTAGCCTATGGCTAATGACAACTGTGGTAATAGCTGTCAATATTAATGTACATCGTAAACAGTATCAATGAAGTTTATCATTGATTTTTAAGAGACCGCACGTGTGAAAAAATTTCCTATAAAAGGCACGCAATCCGATTAATTTTTTGTGTTTTTTTTCTTGAATTTCATGGCATATTGCTCTTGTGCGTGCACTTTGTGTTGTTTGTTGTTACTTGATCTTTACCTGTGCACAAGTGCGATAACCCGGTGCTATCTGCCCCATACATATTTCTCTTATGCGCGTTCTTTACAAAAAAAAAATTCCGTATTGCTTCCCTCGCGCACAAGAGCGATATCTGCCCTAGTATCATGGCCTCGTCCTCACTTTCCACATTAGATGCCACTATTATGATACAGGCCTTTCGTAGTCTGATTTTCTTGTAAATTATTGTTTATCACATATAGTTCTTGGAACTCATGCATGGTTTGCATGACTGTAGTGATGTTTCAATCTAGTTGTTTGAATAAAAGCCTTGACATTTCATCCCATTTGGAACGAGAAAAAAAATAGCTATCGAAGATGCAGATGTCAAGATGGACATAAAAGATGGCATTATGTTTCTAATAGTATATGACTATTGAGTTAAACTTGAATGCTAGTTTCACAAGAAATGGGTAATGAATATTGAAAAAAGTATGGATATTTTTACATTAGAAAGAACAATAGTGATGGCTACAACATAGAAGAAGAAATCAATTGTAGAGGTGTAAACTTAGAGGATGTATATTAGAACATGAGAATAAATTATGTTGACCATGAGTATAAATTTCTAATTGACTCACCTTTTAATCATATCTTCGAATCTTGTACAAAAACTAAAATATATAATTTTTGTTGCATGATTTATATGGCTTTCTCGCTCTTAAATAGACAAATTGGTCTTTCAACTCCACAGTACATTGGCATACCATAAAGTTCACACTAAAAGACTTAACATGTTGTAAAATGTCTATTTTAGAAATCACATTGATCATAATGGTTTATTGTGCATATTTAACTTGGACCATGGATTGCTATGCAACTAGTGGAATAAAAGGCTATTTTAAAAGTCAAAAAGATTTGGTTAATGGCTAAAGATAATTTTCCGTATATCAAATGTTCATGAGAACCATCCACAAAGTGGATAATGAGGTGTCAAGATTTATTGTGAAGTTAACAACATACTAGATTTATTACAAACTTCTTTTTGTCATATATGATGATTTTTGGGTGATCAAAGGATATCTAGCTTGAAAAACAGTTAGTTTGGCAAGTTGGAAAATATATTCAATCTTTGGATACTAAGTTTGAAATTAAACTAAATGTCGTATGCAAAGAAATCTTGTTCTTGAGCACATCTTCTTTGAAGTTTTAGTCATGTGAATGTTGTGCTTCTAAGCCAAGATTAAAGTTCAATGAGATAAAACACTAAAGTATATTTCATAATCCTATAATTTGGATAGTGTGTTAGCTAACAACACATGAGTTTCATAGTAATCTTTAAATTGTATGGTTAACGCAATTGCATATTTGAGTTTGATTGCCTATAATAGTACTCAATGAAGAATTTTCAATGTTATGCAAAAAGCAAGAATCACATGTGTTCCTTATTTTAGTATCCGTAATATCATTTTCAAGAAGGTGGCCTATTTTCAATATAATGCAAAAGAGTACGAGGAAAGTGTAAGTAGTATAACCTCATAAATTCACCTTAGTATGGTGTTTGCATAAGTAAATACCTGGAAACATGATGGTATCAAAGATTCAAGGTGACAATTATTGTGGAGACTTATGATTTCACATTATCCGAGTTATGTCATATATTGTAATAATTATCAATTTCCATATACGTAAAATGTGCTATAGTGCCTAAATACATGTAAAGGCCTATTTCGCACTTTGTAAATTCATATTTTAAGTAGAAGTTGCGATGTTCTAAAGAGACGCAATAGAAGTCCAAAACCGACATTTAACGGTTCGTAAATGACATTGAGGCCGGTGATCGTTCCTATAAGGTTGACACTTCGTGCCATTCTATTGATGCATTTCTATGCAGAGCTGAGTATCAATAGAGAGAAGAGCGAGTTGCTATAGCTTGAGCATTCTTTTCCTTCTGCTATCTTTCACAAAATTACTTCTTATCATATGTGCAAACACACTGTTCTGTTTGCGTCACACACATTTCTTATATTATACTGAATTTTAGTTACTCTAACATGGATTTCCAGGCGACACCAGCAAGTAACAATTCTGACTAATATGTGCAGGGTATTAATCGAAGTTGTTCAGCATCATTTCTTAGCAGACCTTCTTTCATTTCTGAATGAGCTATGTGTTCTGATAACGGAATTGTTTGAGGCTCTGTTTTGTTTCCTTTCTGCGATAAAGACTAATTCTATGTGTTTGATTAAGAAGAATCCTTACCTAATGTGATTCTGCTTACTGAATCTAATTTCTAGTTGTTGTCAGTTCTGAATGTTTCCTTGATGCCTGAAGAGCCTGAAAGAATAAAGTAATCCTTACATTTACAGACCTTGACCAAAACATTTCATCATTGGTGTTCCTGGATGCCAATTTACCCAAATATCTTTGGATAACCAGTTATGTCGCTGTAGTATTTGTTGTGAATTTTATCATATATAAATTTACCATGCAAAAGATGAGATTATTCTCTCTTTTGGGGAACGATCAAACCTTTTATACTACATAATTCATCATTTTTGTGGAAATCTATAATGACTAGGCCACCACATAATTTGGCGCCGTTGCCGGGGAGATGAATTTCACCTTTTGCAATATTTTTGAGTGTATTACATCTACGAATCTTTCTCATGTAATGCATGCCAAGAACGTACTTTTAAGCAACTATTGAACAGAAGCATTTAGAGCGTGCACAATGTTTAGAAGCATATAGGAAGTCTAGAGATTTGTATTTGCAGAATTTGCAAAATTTACCAATTAGAGCAAGATTAACACCTGAAGCGTTTAATGATCTTCTACACGCTACTACAGCATTTGTAGATTCATTTGAGAAAAAATCCGTTGAAACCAAGTTCTACAGATTCACCTGAATCGGATTTGTCTGATTCTACTTCTGAACCAAATTTAGAATCTTTGTCTGAGCGAAGTTTAGATTCAGATCCTCCAAGTTCATCTAGTTCACCACCATCTATTAATATGGCTAATCCAGCACCACCCACATCTACAAAAATCAGCTACGATTTCTTTAAGGGATCATCTTCTAAAGATGCAGATAGTTATTTGTCACAATTTGAATCCATTACCATAGCAAATAAAGAGCATACAGATGTGAAGAATTGCCAAAAATTGGCACATCTAGCTTGATCAAAAACCATGTAGAATAGTGTAAATTGTGTACACAAGTGGGTCCCACAAATGTGAGGCCATGATGCCACATGGGAAACCCATCCTAATGTAGGTTAGGTCAAGTCAAGAGAGTCGGTCATGTCTATTTGGTGGTCATCCCTACTTTATAGGACCTACATTTAAGTTTAAGGTGAAAATTTGACCAACTAACTATCTACCAAGCATAACTCTAGGAAATAGACTAGGGTTTCATTTTAGGTCAAGGAGAGTGAGTTAACTTCCTTATTACATGCTGGAAATCCACCTAACTTCAAGAAGGAAGTCGAATTTGCTATGTATTCCCTCTCTCCATAGTGAGAAGATAGAAAATTTGGCTTGGGAGTCTTTAAAGTCAATCTATGAGTCTAGCAACACTTCTAGAGTTCTTATGCTTAGAAATCAAATTAAGCATGAGGAGAAGTGAAGAGAGTGCACAGAATTATGTACTCAGAATCAAGTCTCTAAATAGGGAGTTGGCTTCCATTGGAGAGAAGATTCATGATGAAGAGCTTGTGCAAATTGTCCTTAATGGTGTAGGAGATGACTTTGCAAATTTGGTCCAAAGTTTTGCCATCCAAGACACTTTGCCAACTATAGAAAAACTTCACAGTGTATTAGTGGCTGAAGAGTGTAGGATGCTCCATGCAAAATCTAGGATGAGTTCCTTGTCGTTGCAGGATGGTGATGAGAAAGCCAATTTCTCATTCAAGGGCAAGAAGAAGACCAATGGAAAGAAGAAGCATCCAAAGGAGGCCAAAGAAGAGGATGATGCATCAAGCTCAAAGGACAAGTCAAAGCATAAATGCTTCTTTTGTGGAAGGAAGAGGCATTATGCATCTGAATGCTACAAGAGGCTAAGAGCACAAGTGGAGGAGGACAAACAAGGAAACCTTGCAAAGGAGGAGGAGGAGGATGAAGTAGATGTATTCTTGATGGCATCTACATCCTCACCAACAAGCAATAGCAATTCAAGAGACAATTGGTGGATCGACAGTGGGGCTAGCTCCCACATGTCTTGTGAAAAGGACTTTTTCTCAACCTTACACTCTTTCAATGATGCTAAAAAGTTTGTCTTTACTACAACTGATGAAGAGTGTAGGATAGATGGTGTTGGCACCATCTCTTTGTATCTAGAATCCTCAAAATGCATGGATCTAGAAAATGTCCTTTATGTACCATCAATCACCAAGAATATGCTTAGTGTTGGTCTACTCTTAGAAAGTGGTTTGGATGTCCACTTTAAGCATGGTGTTTGCTTCATCTTGAAGAATGATGTTTGCATTGCAAAGGGATTTAAACATGGAAGATTGTTTAAGTTGGAAGCTAGTGTTGCTTTTGAAAGAATGAGCTTGGCAAAGGAGGAGATCACTCAAGAGAAGATCTTGGCAAAGTGTAATCTTGCTTGCATTGAGGAGGAGCATCAAAAGGAGGAAGATCTTGAGGATCAGCCTCAAAGCATGAGAGTTCAGTCCTCAATGACAATGTCCGAGTCATCAAATTGCATGCAAATTGTCCATTCAAGTGTGCATCTTGCAAGGGTGGTGAGCATTGGAGAGTCTACTATCTTTGAATACTTTTTGGAAAGTATTAGTAGACATGAGGTGACTTGTTTCTTACCTTTAAGATTCATGGTGTTTATTACTTTGTATGACAAGACAATGAAATGGGATGCTTTGAAATCTACATTTGTTGTTGATAAAGCAATTTCATTGGATAACTATTTTTGTAATAGTTTGAATAGTGTCATAAAAGATGAAACATCATTTGTATTGAAAATCTTTGTGTCCACATGCTTTGAGCATGATCATTCCAATGTAAGGACCAAAGATTATCCTATTTCAATGATAGGAATAATGGTAGTGTTTTGCTCTTCAAGTAGAGATTGTAGAATCTACTTGTTTTCAGCCAAAGAATTTGTCAATGGTGGAAATGTGATCTTTCAAGAGTGGAAGATTTGTAAAATTGAAGAAGCACCTTTGGATCAACACCTTATTCAATTCATTGATGGTTTGGAATCAAATCAAGTGGAGGAGCAAGCTCAAGACACGAGGACTCCAAGAAGAACCTTGAGTATCAAGATGGAGCCATCTAGGCTCAATCATATGGATCAAGCAAGACAAGTTGTCTTTGGCAACATTATTTATGCACTTAATATTTTGATTGATGTATCTTCAAGTGCACAAAATGCCTTGGAATCCATGGCTTGGCATGATGTTTAGTTTTGAAGTGTGCTACATGTATATAGACACATTTATGGAACATCTTGTAAGGGATCCTTTAAGAGGTGGTGAAAGATCCTTCATGGACATCATTCTCTATTGGAGTCTCAAAAGTTCCTTCTTTGTAGCTGGATTTTTTAGACACTTCTAAAAGCTTTCATTGATCTATGAAGAGAGTTGTAAATAGATCAAGCTAAATTTGAGGAGGAGTGTGAAGAATTGCCAAAAATTGGCAAATCTAGCTTGATCAAAAACCATGTAGAATAGTGTAAATTGTGTACACAAGTGGGTCCCACAAATGTGAGGCCATCCTAATGTAGGTTAGGTCAAGTCAAGAGAGTTGGTCATGTCTATTTGGTGGTCATCCCTACTTTATAGGACCTACACCTAAGTTTAAGGTGAAAATTTGACCAACTAACTATCTACCAAGCATAACTCTAGGAAATAGACTAGGGTTTCATTTTAGGTCAAGGAGAGTGAGTTAACTTCCTTATTACATGCTGGAAATCCACCTAACTTCAAGAAGGAAGTCGAATTTGCTATGTATTCCCTCTCTCCATAGTGAGAAGATAGAAAATTTTTGGAGCTCATTGGCAATCTCAAGCTAGTTCACTATGTACATTGAGTTTTTGTGATCCAAATGAAACCAAATCAATTTCTACTTGTTTCTCAGGTTGAAGTCCGTACTAAAGCCTGTAGTACACACGTGTGGGCTCGGATTTCAATGTTTATCAATGCTTTTGATTGTCAATGCTTGTTGTTTGTCAAATTGCCAATCTAGATCAACTTTTTTGTGTCTAGTTTTTTGATAGATTGTTAAGCAAGCATCCAATCACTCTTGTGGATCTTTTGTAGATCCATTTATGGTCCTAAAGTATAGTACTTTTACAACAGATGAGGATAAAATTAGAATTTTGTCAGGTCTTCTGCGGAAGCAGGCTAGGATTTGGTACAGTCAATTAGTACCGGAAACAATTAATACTTGGAACGCTTTAAAAGCAGCATTCCTTAAACAATTTAGGGAGATAGGATATTCCACTAGATTGTTAGCTCGGCTTAACTTCGTTGAGAAAAAGCCAAAGGAATCACTTAGGAAATATACTCGTAGGGTTAAGAATTTAATAGGAAAGCTAGGAGCCCAGTATCCAGTTCCTATGCAAAATGAATGGTTCTTGGGTGGTTTGCCTAAGAACAGTTATAAGTAGCGAGATACCTAGAGATCTGTCACCACTTAGAAACCGTTCTTATAATATTGTAGGAGACCTTGTTTCTAGAATGCCTAATATAACCTTTAAACAATTATTAGACGATAACCAATATTATAAGAAAGAAATTAAGCAATTCTTGCAAAATAAAAAGAGAAGAAAAGCAAAGTTACCAGTAATCAACTTAGGATTAGTTAATTACGGTGATGAAGGCCAACTAGAGATTCAGATAGTAATTAATGGCTGCATCTTAGATAATGTACCCATAGATTTCGGATCTAGTGTAAATATAATGACTGAAGAAACGGCATATGAATTAGGCATTCATCATAAAATAGCTCCCACTTTAAGACATTTAAGGTTAGCCGATGCAACTAGAAGATCACCAATAGGAGAACTATCTCAGGTCACAATTTATATTGGAGACCATAAGTTTCTTATGGATTTTATAATATTAAAAACTACGAGACAATTGTCATATAAAGTGTTATTAGGACGACCATGGCTCTATCAGGCCGATGTTATAACCCACTGGAAGAAAAAGGAGATTACCTTCAGAGACCAGATGGAGACATCGACAGGAAAAAGTCATAAAAGAATTTCCATATCATGGGAAAAAGATAAGTACGAAGGCGAGACACCTACATCTTCCTCGAGCTATAAGGGCTTCAGTCAGTAGGGACTGAGGAAGGGGAGAGGTTAGTCACACTAAGTATACCTACATACAGTAATAGAGTAGAATATGTAGATAGAGGAGATTGTCGAGTTCCAAAGATTAGTGCAACCATAGGAGATCAAACTATAGATAGAATACTAATAGACTCAGGATCCAGTATCAATCTAGTAATGAAAACAATGGTTAAAGAATTAGGACTAGAGAACCAGATACAGCCTATCACTTATCATGAAATCCATTTAGCGGACGTGACTAAATGTATACCAGTGGGTGAGCTAAGAGGTATTAACGTAATTATAGAGACAAAGACATTTGTTATGAATTAATAGTTGTTTGCACTTGAATAGGTGTAGGATGTGCATTGAATGCAAGGAGTACCACAAATTTTGGCTCTTCTATATATATACATATCATTCTCATTCACAAAGTAATGAAGAACCAAACTTTTGTAGCTATCTCATGCTTGGTTGGATTTAAACTGTTTTTTCTTGTTATCTCTCTAGCTCTCTCTCTCTAACTCGTGTTGAGGCTAATGCTTATGCATTGTAATCTTGTACTTTTAATCATTCTTTGATGCATTGCTATCATAGTCTATTGATTAGCATGCTAGATTGTGAATTAGCCATATCTTTAGAACTAAATCTTGTTGAACAATCTAGAATCAGGGTACTGTGCCAATCACAAAGCTTAATCAAGATCAGTCACTCTTGTGGACATTTCCCACACGTTGAATTCTGGAATTTTCAACACCAAATAGAGCCTCATTAAGCTTTGCATGCTAATTTCCCTGATAGTACAAGAAATTGAGAGATAAACAAGCAAAAAAGCAGTTTTTCACCTTTTCTAACATTTCTCTGAAGTATAATTGGATCAAATCGGACCTGAATTGAATTTTCAGACCTGAATTGAGGTAGTACGGAATTCTGGAATTCCACACATGTGAAAATCAGAGATTTTCAGTCCCTTTGTTTTCCTTGTTGATAGATCCAAAGATAGCAGTATTACAGCTTGATGGAAAGTTTATGATCTGTACTTTCCATAGAAATTGAAACCAAATCAATCTGAAGTGTCTAGCAAGATTTATAAGCTCTTAAAGAGGATTAGGATAGGCCCAAAATCCGAGTGACAATATTTTGATTTGAATCAATTTTTGCTTTGTTCTGAATTCATGGTTTTGAGCATCCTACACAAGAAACTAAAGATCAAGACTGAGTTTGAAGTAATTGAGCACCCTTTGAGCCTCCTGAGTGTCAATAGTGTTTTCTTTTGTTGCATTTCACATGTGCCAAAAGTAGGATTCAAACTAACCAAAGTGTCTCAATCCACTTTGTGTATCTGATCTAGTTAGCTTGTCTTGTGGAATATTTGAGATCTGTCTCAAATACAGTTGCATGTGTTTTACATAAGAAGGTAGTACATTTTTTGAAAATAACTATAGTGAAAGAGAGCAGCAACTCTAAGTCAGATAGGAACAAGCTCAAACATATTGCAATCCAATTACAAGAGTCTTCACATTTATGGCATCTATAGGAGATTGTCTCTTTCAAGCTAGTGAAAGAATATACACATTTAACTATTCAATTTGGAAGGATAGGATAGAATCCTTGTTGATTCTCTATGGTGTAATGGATATTGTAACTGGAACTGAAGTTGAACCTGCAACTTTTGATGAGGTTCAGAGATTCAAGAAGAGAGCAAGAATTGCTCTAAATATCATCAAATTGAACATCTCTGATGAGATGTTGAGAGAGATTAGTTCATGCACCTCAGCAAAGGAGACTTGGGAGACTCTGAAGAACCTTCATGAAGCCAAGATCAAGTCAAGAAAGAGGAGTAAGAACCAGTATTCTCGTGCCTTCACCAAGAAAAAAACAAAGAACAAAGACTATGGTGGAGTAGAAGATGAGTCAGCTCATCTTTCTAACTTCAAGAAGAAGACACAAGAAGTTCAAACCAGTTGTATCATAGAAGACTCACATGCAAGTTGTGGAGAGGCATCTCTTCTGATGTCTAGTTTTTCTTCTTTACATTTTAATGATGTATCATGATATATTGATAGTGGAGCAACAACTCATATGAGTTGCTCCAAAGATTCTTTTGTTTCTATTGAATCTGTTCTAGATCCTAAGAAATCAATATACACAACAGTTGGTGATGCATGTGCAATTGAAGGTGTTGGAAGTTGTTCCTTAGAACTTACATCTTCTATGAATTTTACACTTTCCAATGTTCTCTATGTGCCTAATCTCACAAAGAGTTTGATTAGTGTAGGAAAGTTGCTAGATGATGGTTATGAACTGGATTTCAATATCAATGGTTGTTTCATAAAGAAAGAAGATAAGATCCTTGCAAGTGGATCTAAATATGGAGGTATTTTCAAGCTAGATGTGCATGAAAATTCAAGTTTATGTGATCATCACATTGATGACTTATGTTTCCAAGGAGGAGCTATGGCATAGGAAGTTGTATGTTTCCAACTTCAGGTCTATGCCTATTATAGTCAAGGAGATCAAGCCAAGAGTGGCTTATCCTATGGCAAAATCACTTATGCATACATATTTAATGTCTTCTAAAAAGACAGAACATTCTATGGAGTTGGAACATTTCGATGTTCATCTTTCTTTATCAGTAAGCAAGGAAGGTGTTTCTTGCTTAGCATGAACTATTGATGGATCCACAAGTTACAATTGGCTAAGTCTTGTCTCTTCAAGTTTTTTGGTGCATGTGTATGTTCCATCATGCAAGACTTTATGGAGTTATGAAGCTAATGGAAGGAGTGCACTTTATGAAATCTTGTTCAGTTATAAGCCTAAGGTTGTATACCTTAGTATTCTTGAAGACTATTGCCTTGTATGTGGTTTCTTAGAAAGAAAGAAGGATGGTGATCCTAGTCTATGGATCATGGTTGGATGCTTATCCACCAAGGAAGGCTACATAGCCTTTACACTCTCTATCTCGAAGGTGTTTGAGCATGGAGAAGTTCTTGATTTTGAAGATCTATTTTCTATCTTGGAAGTGGCCAAGAGCACAGTGTCTCATAGTGCATCACAAGTCATTACTATGGCAAGTAATCAAGTTGTGATGAGGTCAAGGTTTGAGGAGGAGTATCCTCAACATGCATGTCCAAGGAGATCTTCATCATTGTACAAGGACGAGTCATTGTTAATCTGATTTCATGGAAAAGAAAAGAAAAGTAAAGGTGGTATTCATTTTGTTTTACTCACCTATTATTCTTTTTCTTTGATTAATGATGTATCTTGCTTAATTGAGATTTGCTTATCTCAAAGATCAAGTAAGACAATTCTGTTTTTGAATGAAGTCTTTAGTTTGGAATTACTTCTTGTCTTTTGTGACTTGATTATGTTTCCAAAACATCTAGAAAGCAAGATGTTGTATCATCATTTGTATGCTCTTAAATTGAGTAAGAGCATGTATGAGTTTAGTACTCATAGTTTGAAAAAATGAGCTTTTTCATGTATTGAGGCATATTGTAAACTTCTTGTGAGGTTAAGTGAAGCATCCACTGAGGACACTTATACCTCAAGAAAGTATTTAGCCTTAATTTGATCAAGTTTGAGTATGGTTTCAAGATTAGATCCATTTTGGATAGAGTTCATATTTTTTGGACTAATGAAGCTAGTATGCTTAATCTTGAATATTGCTCATGGTACAATCTTGATCTGTATGATCTTTGTGGTCATGATGAGGCATGGAAGCCTTGGTTTTTTCAGTCTTTCTTGCAGCCAACTTCATGCATGTGGACTTTGCATACCCAAGATCGACATCAGACATGCAAGAGGTACATTGGCATAGTAGCAGGTTGGTGAAATATTTTTCAAAGGCATTTGGAAAATATTTCTATCAAAGAGAACTTATCATGGATTTGGTAAGCATACTGCTATGATGGATTCTTTTTTCATCTTCACTTCAAATGCAAAGCAAAGAATCCAAACTCAAAGGATCTTCACCAACATCAGATAGATATATTTTAAGGAGGAGTGTTAAAAATTGTAAAACATATCTATCATCTGTTGTTATTGTTTGGGGGATCCTACCCATGTAAATATTTTGTACATATCCAAGGTGTGTGAATTGAGAACATATCCTTGTAGAATAGGGCAAGTTTGGGTTAGGTAGATCAATTTCCAGTGACATGCATAAAGTCTAGTTAGTCTAGTATGATATGCAATAATGTTGACAATGTCTAGTTTGACATGCATATAGAGATTCACATGGAATTGGTCAATTATGACCTTGTAGAAACTCGAGCCACAATAAATGCATAATGTCCTAAGTTTCCATAGTGACATGCAAAGCATGCAATCACTCTAATGGACACATGCATGTAGATTTGTACATGGCTAGTTGAGAAATTGCCATTTGGAGAAAGTAGGTAGAAGTTAGGTGCAACCTGTGCATGCTAGCAGTTAGGTGTCAAGTACTTGAATAGGTGTAGGATGTGCATTGAATGCAAGGAGTACCACAAATTTTGGCTCTCCTATATATGTACATATCATTCTCATTCACAAAGTAATGAAGAACCAAAGTTTTGTAGCTATCTCATGCTTGGTTGGATCTAAACTGTTTTTCTTGTTATCTCTCTAGCTCTCTCTCTCTCTAACTGGTGTTGAGACTAATGCTTATGCATTGTAATCTTGTACTTTTAATCATTCTTTGATTCATTGCTATCATAGTCTATTGATTAGCATGCTAGATTGTGAATTAGCCAGATCCTCTAAACTAGATCTTGTTGAACAATCTAGAATCAGGGTACTGTGCCAATCACAAAGCTTAATCAAGCTCACTCTTGTGGACATTCCCACACATGTGAATTCTGGAATTTTCAACACCAAACAGATATTTTTTCCAGGCATTCTCACAGCCAGTCCAATGGGGGGTCACCTTTTGAGATGGGGTGAGCAGTTAGCTAGACCTGCTGAATCATGGATCAATTTCATAGAATGTTATGAGATTGATGAGGAAGAAGAAATACCGATAACATCCAAGTCAAGAGAAGTTCTGGGTAGAACCAGAGCAAGTCTGACCGAGGGGATGGTAGATAAAACAGATTTTGTAGAAATAGAAATTAATAAAGGTAAGACTTTGAATCTATATAAACACCAATCGGACCAAGAACGTGAAGAGTATATATTGCTTCTTCAAAAATACCAAAACATGTTTGCTTGGTCGATGGATGATTTAATAGGAATACCAGTTAAATGGGGTGAACATAGAATAGACCTCATTCAGGGAACAATACCTGTTAGACAGCGTCAATATAGATTGAATCCAAAGTACTCCTTATTAGTAAAAGACGAATTAGATAGATGTCTTAGAGCGGGTATTATATATCCTATTCTAAGCAGTGAGTGGGTATCACCAATAGTTATAGTACCTAAGAAGAAGACGAGCAAGATTAGAGTTTGTTAGGATTTTTGTGGGGGCCGGAATACAAGGCCCAAGGGGCATTTCAATGGAGCTTGGGAGAACTCAGGAAAGTAGTACCTTACAGGGATGAAGCTAATGTAAATATCAATTTTGCATAATTAATGGCCCAAGCATGGCATCCTGCGTGTATAAGCCCATCTTGAAGAGCCGTCAGTAGATAAGTTGCGTTAGGCCCCAAGTATGGCACCCTGCGTGCATAAGTCCAACTTGTGGTGCCATTAGTCACTAGGGGACTAGAAACCAATTTCTGCAATCTCAAGGTTTAAACTTAGACTTAAAAAAGTATGCAAAAGTCAATGTCAAGATTCTAAAAAAAACTTGCATTCTATATTGAGACTTGAAATTCCTAGTCCCATAAGTAAATGTGGAAAGGACACTCCACAAGCTTCTATAAAGAGAAGCCCCTTCTATGTAATTTGCATCCTTAATGTATGAGAGCTAAGTGCTGCCATTTTGGGTCCACTTGTGCTAATTTTGGTGTTTGGCTAAATTTAGTGTGACTTTGTGTAGTATGCATATTTGCTTAAGTTCTTGCTATTTTAGTCCCATTTTAGCATAAGTGCTTCCTCTTTGAGTGTTTCTATTTCTAGTTAAGCTCGTAGAGTGTGGTTAAAAAGAGTAGATTGGATGTTAGAGTGAGAGTGGGTGGAAGAGTGTGTGTGTGAGTGTGTTGGAAGAGAATGTGAGAGAAGTGAGAGAGATAGAGTTAATGATTAGCTTATCTTGGTGATGTTTTGGTTGGAATGCTATTTGTTTGCAAGTAGAAGTAGATGTTAACACTCTTTGTTTTGCAAGCATCTTCATGGCTCCTAGGTTCGAGCCCGCTTTCCGTGCTACAAACTACTTAGGAGGAGAAGGTGGAAACCTTTTACTTCTTGACAACATTGGCGTCGTTGTCGGGGAGCCAAATGTCTGCTAACTTTTGTTGTTTTTATTTTTTTTTTCTACTTGCTTTGTTGTAGGGACTGGTCACTAGCTTTTAGTGGTTACTTTGCAAATTTTTTTATGACTGTTATGCTTGTGGTTTGGGTGTTTTGAGCATATGTATGTGAGGAACTATCATGAAACTATCATTCCCCCACAAGACAATGCAAAAACAAACAGCCTTCAAACTAATTTTTAAACCATCATGAATCTGCCTCCCCAAATCTGACTGTGGCAACTTCACAAAACTGCCAAACAGGGTCTTGAATCCCCAACTGATGTTTGGAGGCCTAAATCTTGACAACTTAGCTCGCCCTCGTAACTGAAGATAAAACAAAGAATGAACTACCATCCATCAGAGGGGCGAGCTTTAACAGTAAGATTTGAAGATTTTACTCAGAAAAAATTCTCTGAACTTGTTTTGGTTTCCCAGAACTCCAAAACTACTCAACTTGGCTCGCCTAGCTCAAATTAGAGAGACAATTACTTGCTGAAGATTGTATCAAAAGGGCGAGCCAAGAGCTTGAGCCATTGCCGAGATATCTGACTTCAAAGTTTTTGAGAAACTTGCCTCTACAGCCTCGGTAAAAACCCATCTTGGCTCGCCTCCTTCACCATTGATAGATCTCATTGAGCCCAGTACATTTTCCAAAGGGCGAGCCAAGAGCCCAAGTACTCATCATTCTAGATTGAAAAGTGTGAAAATCCTGATTTTTACACTTTCTGGGATCCCAAATAGCCTGCCAACTAGGATTCAAGAATCGATAAATCCCAAAGTGTCATATCTCATTGTTCCCTCAAGGTCTTGGTTCGCTTATTTGCAAGTGGCATCCTCTACTTGTGAAAAAGCTAATTTGAGTAAGGAGAATCAAGATATCCACAGGATTGGCCAGAAATAGAGAAAATCCAAAATTTACTATTTTTGGCCTAAAAGCTTCGATTTGTAATATGTTGGCTCGCCTCCTCCACCATTGATAGATCTCATTGAGTTTAGTACACTATCTAGAAGGCGAGCCAAGAGCCCAAGTACCCACCAGTTTACATTGAAAAGTGTGAAAATCTTGATTTTTACACTTTCTGGGATCCCAAACAGCCTATCAACTAGGATTCAAGATTTGTACAATCCCAAAGTGTCATATCTCACTAATCTCTCAAGGTCTTGGTTTGCCTATTTGCTGGTTGCATTACCCACTCAAGAACAGCTTAATTTGAGTTAGGAGAGCCAAGACACCCAAAGAATCAGCCAGAAAGTCAAAAATTCCAATATTTATTAATTTTGGCCTAAATTCTTCATTTTTGGATATGTTGGTTCGCCTCTTTCACCATTGATAGATCTTATTGAGTTTAGTACACTATCTAGAGGGCGAACCAAGAGCCCAAGCACCCATAATGTTGCATTGAAAAATGTGAAAATCCTGATTTTTGCACTTTTTGGGATCCCCAATTTGAGAGACTTTTTGTGAGTGTCATATCTCATTGTTCCCTCAAGGTCTTGGTTTGCCTATTTGCAAGTGGCATCCTCTACTTGTGAAAAAGCTAATTTGAGTCAGGAGAACCAAGATACCCACAGGATTGGCCAGAACCAGAGAAAACCCAAAATTTACTATTTTTGGCCTACAGGCTTCAATTTTGGATATTTTGACTCGCCTCTTTCAGATCTGAGAGATCTAATACATGTGTTGACATCTCTAGAAGGGAGAGCCATACCTCCCAAAGGATCCATAGATTTGGACTTTTTTCACTCCTATCTTCCTACAATCCCAAAATCACCCCATGACTCCAAAATTTGATATCTTGACTCCCCCCTTGAATGTAGCCTACATCCATCCACCCTTTATCATTGGCCAAACAGGAGATCCAAAAATCTCATCCTATCTCCAACCATCACACTTTTTGTTCTCACCCAGCTACATTGCTAGAATTGCCTTCCCATTTTGGGATCCAATCTACACTAATTTCAAATGTCGACCACTGGGTCTAACTATGCATAGTGCTCCCACCTACTATATTCTCACTTCCTCCGCCGATGTTGCCACACAATTGTTGTTACAACAACCTGAAACCATGAATAAAACCCACCAGGAACAGATGGAAAAGATATCCAAAGATTTTGAACAAAAATTGAAAAATACCACACCACAAGGGCCTATTAACAACCAATTTTCCAAGCGTGATAATGTTTGGTGTCCCACATGTCAACAAAATCACACGGCGAACGAATGTCCACAGAATAGACAAATAGCCCAAAGGTTTTGCATCTTTTGCAACACCAACAATCATGATACATCTACTTGTATCTACAATCCAAGAATACAAGCCATTGTACGACAATACCAGTGGAGGATGCAACAACAGGGTCCCCAAATCACGAGTTACCAAACGCCCACATTCCAACAAGCACCCCAACAACGCTTAGCACTACCTGGACCGAATAACGCAGCACCAACCTTAGTAGTGTGACAGCCTGGGCCTCAGATGAACCGCCAAATCATCCCAGCAAACCTTGCTACCACAAGTCATGATCCTCAACCTCAGCTAGAGTTCAGCCTTGAGAATGTCTATATGCCTGAGCATCAAGGGTTCCCCTGCTTTTACTCAAATGGAACTGAAGCTTCTATCTATCCTTTATTTACCACACAACAATGTTTCTATGGAAATAGAGCACCTATCCAATGTTATGGCTGTGGAGAGAACCATCGCATCGCCAAGTGCCCATATAAAGGCACCTACACACCTATCTGTAGGGAATGTGGCCATGGCCATTGCTATAAAGATTGCCCATCCCGACCAGTAGAGCCGCAAGTTGATGCACCTGTCAACCTTGCAACTATTGTACATGATAGGAGAGTGAAATCCACAAAACTAGAAGCCCCTGTCTACGTTCAGACACGTGCCCAACACTTGAAAGAGTCCCCAGTGGTAGAGAGAATTTTGAACGAGGAGCATAGTCAACCCCATACTATAAGCCACTACGCAAAATCCACTGGACCAGGAGAGTATCCCAACCCACAAAAAGAAAAAGATCGTTATATCAAGGTAAAAAAGTAGATCCAAGAGGAGCAAGCTAAGGCCCCTATTGGTGATCTCAATCGGCCAATAGAAACTATGGATTCACCTGTACACTTGAAAAAAGTTGTGAATGCTCCTACCTCAACCATGAACCAGGAAGGGCTTATCCAACCTGAGTTTGATGAAGAACCCTTCGCCTCCCTAGAACCAGAAGGGAGTGGGACTGAAGCCTTACCTGCTTTATTGTCCAGTCATGTCACCCTGTCCTTAGGTGATGTTTTGAAGAGTTCCAAACCCCTACGCCAAGCCTTAACTGTCTGGTTAGGAGATAAGAATACACCTACAAGACCCTCCATGACTGGAGAGAGTGATGATGACTAGTTCGTAATGGCCATTGGTGCTACTTGGGAAAATGAGAAAAGTAATGTTACCCTACCTATTAAGCACAAGAACCTCCCTTCAGTAGCTGCTATTATTGACGATGGTTCAGGTGTAAACATCATGTCATCACACATATATCGAGAGTGGGGGCTGAGTGCCTTAAAGCCCGTAGGTTTTTCTATAAAACTTGCTGATCAGAGCTGTGTCAAACCCATGGGAATTGTTAAAAATGTACATGTGAAGGTCGTTGACCTTCGCTTTGTCATTAACTTCACAGTCTTAGATCTTCCAAAAACAACCTCATCTTACCGACTTTTGCTAGGAAGGCCCTGGCTAAAGTTAGCCAAAGTACGCCATGACTGGGGTACAGATCGTATCACATTGGAGAATCGGGATGAAGCCGTGAGAGTCGATCCGAATACCTGGACCATGATTCAGAAACGACGGCTGAGCCTTTGCACGATGTACCAGCGTACTTTCGAGACTATACCTTAGATGATGTGATCGTTGCTATGCCCCAAGCCCAACGGAAACCCGACTCGAATGACGCACCTGAAAATTCTTGTTCGTATGAGGGTCCTACAAAAGTCCAACCTCTAGATCTAGCCGATCCTGGAGAAGGAGAGAAGATAGTCTATGTAGGTGAACAACTTACTACTGAAGAGCTATCCGATCTAAGAGACCTCCTACAAGAATACCGCGATTGTTTTGCATGGTCCTACAAGGATCTGAAGGGAATACCATTTGAAGTAGTGCAGCACACCATTCCGTTAGTCGATGGTGCCGAATCGAAAGTGAGTCGACCTTATCGCTGCAACCCCCATTACTCCGAACTGATTCAATAAGAGTTGGAAAAGTTACTAGAAGCTGGATTCATATATGAGATTGAGCATACTGACTGGGTATCCCCAATTGTGATTGTGCCTTAAAAGAATGGGAAACTACGCATTTGTGTAGACCTTAAAAAACTTAACACAGTCACAAAGAAGGACCACTTTCTCCTGCCCTTTACCGAAGGAGTGCTCGAATGAATAGCAGGAGAAGAGGCCTATAGTTTCCTCGATGGATTCAGTGGGTATAACCAAGTGCAAATAGCACCTGAAGACCAACATAAAACTGCCTTTGCAACTGCATGGGGGACTTATGCTTTTCACGTAATGCCATTTGGGTTGTGTAATGCACCAAGCACCTTCCAGAGGGTTATGCAACATGCCTTCAAGAAGTTTCTTCAGAAATTCTTAGAAGTATTCCTTGATGATTTGTGTGTACATTCAGCCCGTAGGTATCACTTAAATCGCCTGAAACAAGTTCTGCAACAATGTCGAAGATATGGCATTTCCCTTAACCTAGCCAAATGCCAAATATGGGTAACTCATGGCATTGTGCTAGGACATATCATATCGCAATACGGAATTGCCACTGATCCAGATAAGATAAAAGTAATAATTGAGATGACCCTGTCCAAAACAGTGCGTGATGTCTATACCTTTATGGGGCATGCCAACTACTATAGATGTTTCATATTACTATTTGCATTATTGGCCTTGCCTCTCTGACCAAATTTTCACAAGAACCCTACAAGTTAACGCTAATAGAAACAACACAATCCGATCGTTCTTACGATATTACTTGCAATCAGCAAATTCTTATGCATTCTAAAAACACCATTTTGTAACTTTACCCAATACAATTCCGTATCCCATGCACATATACTCTAGCATGGAATAGTATGGATCAAAATAGAAAAGTTCACTAAAGTACCATCCTTCACAACAATGACATAACTTCTATTGATATTGAGTTGAAATTAGAGTACCTTAGTGACAAACAAGATAGTTGGGTTGTCGCAAGAACCGCTAGTCATGAATGTTTGGGAGATCAACTCGTGATCATGTTATTTCTCAGCTTCCTGGAGATGGAGTCAAATAGAAGGATAGAGAACGATTACTCACTCTTCTATAGGGATTACTCACTGCTCATTTGCTGCCACATAAGTGGGACCTTTGCTGCAAAAATGCGATTGACTGTTTGCCACATATAATTGCCTCTGCAATCAATGACTTACAAGGAGCAGAAACGTGTGCGATTATTTGCCAACTGGAGGTGTGATTGAATGTTGTCTTTGAAATCAGCGGATGACTTGACCCAAAAGTGCAAATGAAAGTATGATGTAGCCTCCTCAAAAGCAACGAGTAACTGACTTCACAAGGAACTCGGCTTGCAATGTTTCAAACTCAATTCTGTATTGCCTTTTACATTTATTGTTGGTATTGGGAGGTCGTCAGTCAACAGGGTAGCATTCTTCCAAACCTCTACTAAGGCAACAAGGCATGAATCCATAGGTGAAGTGGTTGTAGATGGAGTAAAATCATAGATGTAGGTCTAAAAAGAGTAGTTAGTGCAAACAGATTAGTGAGGAAGTCAGTCAAGAAGGGCTGACTAGGAGCCGCAGCTGTAGGTCCAACGCAGACAGTGGGTCCTGCAGAACCACATAGTAGGCCTGATACAGATCAACAAGAGGGAACACAGTCCACAAGTAGGTGCTTTAGGCCACGTGGCACGTAGGCATTGGCCGCAGATAGATGGTAAATGAGTAGCAGAGTTTGAAAATCATAGGCAGGCTCCAACGAGGGTCTGTAGAGCTGCTACAACCACAGCAAGGTCTGGTATGTCAGCAACATCACAAATGCGTGACATTTAGTTGCCATTCTGATCATCACGCTTCTGGCCTTGCTATCAACATAGGCCTGAATAGGTGTGGAAACACCTATACTGAGATTAAAAAATGGGGTTCACAATTCCAGCGTAGATTTGGTGGTCACCATAAGGTTAATCCTAGCACTTGCTTCACATTTTGGTTGGACTGATATATGCTTTAGTGTGTGTAGGCTAAGTCAATATATGCAAGATCCATTGATCATACATTGAAAAAGTGCAAAAAGGATCTTGAGATACCTCTGGTGCACTCTAGATCAAGGAATTCTCTATAGAGGGGATATTATTGATTTGCATGCCTTTAGTGAATTGGATTTTGTAGGTGATAAAAGGGATAGAAATTTCACAAGTGCCTATGCAACATTCATTGGTGGAGGAATTATTTCTTGGTTGTCAAAAAAACAAGAAACTCCCTCACTTTCTTCTATTGAGGCCGAGTACAAAGCTCTCACTACCACTACAAAGGAGCTTCTTTGGATCAAAAGGCTACTAATGGAGCTGAAGGTCATGAGTGTAGATGTTCCAATAATTTATAATGACACATTTCAGCCCAACAAACCCAATCTTCCATGCAAGGTCAAAGCATATTGAGATCTCTCATCATTTTGTGAGAGAAAAGGTGCAATCCAAGGAGGCATCTTTGGAGCATGTGGCAAGTAGTGAATGTGTTGCTGATATCCTCACTAAACCACTTCAAAGAGCTGCATTTGTGAAATTAAGATCAGCTCTTGTATTGATAAGCAAGTCTATGTTATCAACAAACTAGTTGTGAGGAGGAGTATTAAAATTACACAAGCTAGTTTGATTTTTCCACTTGTAATTGTGGGATGTCACACATGCCAAAAGCATAGGATACTCTTTCTAAGTCATATACCTAATCTAGCTTTGGAATGGCACCTTTGGAATGAGGCCAAATTGTGCATAGATAGGCTAGAGAGACTCTAGGAGCAAAAATAGCAATTTTTACATTGTTTTGGATATCAAGACCTCGACCCCCAATTATGGTGGATCTTATGACCTAATAAGTTGAACATTAGGGTTAGGTCCTGGATGGATCAGAGGAATCTCTAAATGCTTAGATCCGAGGCATTCATGTATAAATATGTGATGGATTTGCCATCCAATAATGAATAAAATTGAAATCTTCCTTATCACATTTAGGCTTAATCATCAACACAAGTATTCTCCACTCTTAGTTTATGAAACTAAATCCATAAGATTTATAATAAATAAAAAAAGGGTGTTAGATCCAGACATCACAAACAAAGATCATTAAGATCTGTAGATAGAAGATTTAATACATTGTTCACCTCCCTTAGAAAAAGTTCAATCTCAAGAAGAAAAGGTCTAGAGCCATTTATGTCTAGATAAATTTAAGATAACCAAAAACTAGAGTCATTGACGCCTAGGAAAAGAAAAGACAAGAAGAAGAAAAGTAAAGAGATGTATTACCTCTACAATCTAGGCATCATTATGATTTGTGCTTTTCATAGAAACTAAAACCAAATCAATCTGATGTGTCTAGCAAGAGTTATAAGTTCTTAAAGAGGTTAGGGATAGGTCCAAAATCCGAGTGACAGCATTTTGATTTGATTCAATCTTGCTTTGTTCTGAATCCATTGTTTTGAGCATCCTACACAAGAAACTGAAGATCAAGACTGAGTTTGAAGTAATGAACACCTTTTGAGCCTTCTGAGAGTCAATTGTGTTTTCTTTTGAAGCATTTCACATGTGCCAAAAGTAGGATTCAAACTAGCCAAAGTGTTTCAATCCACTTTGTGTGCCTGATCTAGATAACTTGTTTTGTGGAATATTTGAGAGTCATCTCAAATACAGTTCCAAGTGTTTCACATAGGAGGGTAGTACATCCTTGAAAATACCTATAGTGAAAGAGAGCAGCAACTTTAAGTCTAATTGCAACAAGCTCAAACATATCTCAGTCCAATAACTAAGAAGTCTTCATTAAAATGGCATCTTAGGGAGGATATCTTCTAGAAGCCAGTGAAAGACTAAATACTTCTAATTACTCAATTTGGAAGTTCAGAATGGAGTCTATCTTGATACTCCAGGATGTTATGGATATTGTGCTTGGTGTTGAGGAGGAGCACTCTCTTGGCCATTTTCCAATGATAGATAGTAGGATTTTGCATAGCCTGGCTCAACTTATGAACACTAAAGCTTATGTCAGGTCTAGTTATTGTGAGCCAAATTAAGGAGCCTATAAGACTTCTAAAAAGTGTGATGTCCACGAAGGATCTTTCATCACCATTGTTAGAATCCTTTACATTTTGCTCCATAGGTGTTTCTATACTCTTACAATTCAACATATTGAACTTTTTTAACATTGAAAGAGCATACTTGGATTGACATACAAAAGCATTATCGTTAAGAAAGTCAATATCTAATCCTAGAATATAGTAAATTTTTCATCGTTAAGAAAGTCAATATCTAATCCTAGAATATAGTAAATTTTTCCAAGATCTTGCATCTTGAACTCTTTTCCAAGTGCAATCTTGGTTACCTCAACTAACTTGATACTACTTCCTGTCAAAATGATATCATAAACATAAATAAGAAGAATGACAATATCTTTATCGAAAAACTTGACATATAAGGAAGGATCATAGTTACTAAGATTAAATCATAGTGACTCAAGAAAGGTGTTAAGTCGAGAATACCATGACCTTGGAGCTTGCTTCAATCCATATAAACTTTTGAAGAGCAAGCAAACTTTTTCTTTATCATGGATAAACCCAATAGGCTGATTCATATAAATCTCTTCTTCTAGATACCCATTTAGAAATGCATTAGAGACATCTAGTTGAAGAACTTGCCAATTGAAAAAACAAGCAAGAGAAATTATGATTCTAATTGATACCATCTTTGCAACTGGGGCAAATGTCACCTCATAATCAAGTCCATAAACTTGAGCAAAACCTTTAGCACAAAGCCTAGTCTTCTACTTGTTGATTGTGCCATCTTGATTATACTTGACTCGAAAAACCCACTTGCACCCAATGATGTGCTTGTTGGATGGAAGATCCACAAGCTCCCATGTCTTATTGGCCATCAAAGCTTCATATTCCTCCTTCATGGCAAGGTGCCATTCCTTTGAGTTGAGTGCATCATATACATCCTTCGGCTCC
This sequence comes from Diphasiastrum complanatum, assembly GCA_029204225.1. Classification (NCBI taxonomy): domain Eukaryota; kingdom Viridiplantae; phylum Streptophyta; class Lycopodiopsida; order Lycopodiales; family Lycopodiaceae; genus Diphasiastrum; species Diphasiastrum complanatum. The sequence goes on along the minus strand of CM055109.1, from coordinate 19,643,515 downwards.
TCATGAGAAATAAAAAAAGGCATAATTAGTGGAGTTGATTTCCACTTGCTTGCCTCTATCTTCATAGGTAAGCCTTCTAGGCTCGGATCTTTCTCTTTGAGATCTCCTTGGTGAAAAGATTCGAGGTGACTCCTCCTCAATTCTCGGCCCCATCTCTCCATGATAATCTTCAAGGGTGATGATTGGAGTATCTTTGTGAGAATCTTTGAACTTGGCCTCCTCAAGAATGTATTTTTGATCTTCATGGAATATAACATCCCTACTCTCAATTGTAGTTGAGGTAGAGGGAACATAGATTCTGTAAGCTTTCTTGTTGGATGCATATCCAACCATGATCCCTTTAATAGAATTAGGATCATCTCTTTTCCTTGTTTCCAAGGGCATATTAACAAAGCAAGCACAACCAAAAACTCGGGTGATCTACCTTAGATTTCTTCTTAAACAAGACTTCAAAAGGTGATTTTCCAGCAAGTGCATTGTGAGGTAATCTATTGCACAAATAGTTTGCACAATTTATAGCTTCACTCCAATAATCAATAGGCAAAGAAGCTGCTACTCGAATTGCTTTAGCACATTCACATAAAGATCTGTTTTTCGTCTCAGCTAGCTACTCCATTTTGAGATGGAGAATAAGCACAAGAAAACTCTCTCTTTACTCCTTCACCTTCACAGTATTCATGAAACTTGTTGGAGATGTATTCACCTCCTCCATCACATCTTAAAGCTTTAACTTTAAAAGAAAACTGTTTCTCAACATAAGCTTTGAAGATTAGGAAGTGATAAAAAACCATTGCCTTTGAAGAAAGTAGATATAACCAGGTATATCTGGTAAAGTCATCAGTAAAGGTGACAAAACATGTTGCACCACCAATACTTTTAGAAGAGGAAAAATGTACATCTGAGTGTATAAGCTCCAAATGATGAGTAGTCTTTATAAAAGACTTTTGATATGGCTTTCTGTGTGACTTTGCAATGGCACTATCTCTCTCAAAATTTCATTAGATACATTCATCTTAATGAAATGTAGAGCCATTCTAGCTCTTTTCTTGTACTTAAGAATTTCAGCCTGTGCTTGATATATATCTTCAACTTTTGATTTTGGTTTATTGTATAAAAGTGAAGATCTTTCTATTATTGGTTATTTTGACTCGGATTTTGCAAGTGATAGAGCAGATCGAAAATCTACAAGTGCTTATGTCATATATCTTGGAGGAAACTTGATATCTTGGCTTTCCAAAAGGCAAGATATTGTATCACTCATCATGTGAAGCTGAGTACAAGGCACTCACTACAACAACAAAGGAAGTGCTTTGAACCAAGAGGTTACTAGTGGAACTAAAGATAATCTTGGAAGAGGATCTACCTATGATCATGTGTGACAACATTTCAGCCCAAGCCCTTGCCAACAACCCGATATTCCATGCAAGGAACAAGCAAATCGAAGTTGCACATCACTTCGTGAGAGAGAAGCTCATTGGAGGGGAAATCAATTTGGAGCACATCGACACATCATCTTGCATTGCTGATATGCTCACCAAACCTTTGAGCAAAAGTTCCTTCATCAAGCATAGAGCCAACCTTGGAGTTATACCAAGATCTATGTTCAAATCAATATAGATCATTTTTAGGAGGAGTGTTAAAATTGAAAAACAATCCATATTGATTTTTTGGCTTGCTACAAATGTTGTACCATGCAAGTATGTAGCTCATTAATGCAAAATGCCAAGTTTGGCCTACATAGAACTCGAGCTACATGGTTATGTATTATCTATTTTGATAAATGCAACTTGCATATAGTTTGTAGACATAGAATTAGCATGATTATGCTTGTAGAAACTCATGGCAATTCACATGCATTACTTGTAAGTGATCCATAGTGACATGCAAGGCATGCACAAAGTATAATGGACACATGCATGATGATTTGTACTTTGTTAGTTAGAACTAGTACACTTGTAAAAAGTTTGTAGAATTTCAGGCATGGCAAGTGACAAATGTCACATAGACTCTAGATGCCACTTTAGTTTTCATTTTGGAATGGATAGATGTGGTTCTACCTCGAGCTACCTCAAACTCCATAAATATGTGTAGCTCTCCTCACAATCTATGATGAAGAACCAAAGTTTTGTAGCTGCCTCATGCCATTTTGGATCTAAACTATTTTGCTTGTTATCTCTCTAGTTTTCTCTCTCTAACTCGTGTTGAAGCTAATGCTAATACACTAAAATCTTGTACTTTTGTTCATTCTTTGATTCATTGCTATCATAATCTAATGCTTAGCATGCTAGATTGTGGTTAAGCCATTTCTTCTAAACTAGATCTTGCTAAACAATCTAGAATCAGGTTACTGTGCTAATCACAAATCTTAATCAAGATCAATCATACTTGTGGACATTCCCCATACGTGTGATTTCTGGAAATTTTGTTACTAAGTACATCATCAGATCTATTAGAGGATATCTCAGTGAGTTGAATTGATGACTTGTGTCTTTACTTGCCATAGTACTCACAAAATTACTCACACTTAAATCATTCTTACTCACCCTTTGGTCTCTAATCATCATTTCTAGTCTCAACAAGTAAAATTGTGATTACTCATGTCTGTCTGTTATTTGCCATAAAAGAAAATATGAAAATGGTATAGTTAGTTTGATCTAAATGATTATCATCACACCACCTTGCTCTGTCATTTTTTTAATGATCTTTTTCTTTTTGTTTAAATCCACTTATCTCCATCAAGAAAGATTTGTAAAAACATTGAAAAACCTAAAAAGTGAAACACTCAAAAATTATTTCAAAATCCATCTTGGTATATGCACTTAAGGTATGGTAGGAGGCTATTTGTGTTGGATCATTGAGATTTGTCAACAACGAATGATCTCAAGACACTTCTCCCTCACACCATTTGAGATTTTTCTAATATTGACCTACCATGGTTTGATAGGAAGGTAGATCTCAAACAACTCCTACAAATCTACATCTAGGTTTGTAAAGCCTATGGAGCTGACAGCCTACAATAGTTCTTACACTACTATTTTTTTATGAGTCTTTTCTAGTTGGTAAAAAAATTTATTATTATTATTATTATTAGAAAACACTTGATTGGAGAGTCTAAACTATGATTTTGAAATATAAAATTGTTTAAGTTATTAAATATAGTTTTTACTTGTCTAGAAGTTGAGAATACTTTGTGATTGCTTTAGAGTGATTAAGTTATGGATAAAACTAGAAAAATGCATAATATTAGAGCAAATGATAGAGAGTGGTTCGAGAAATTATGGGCATCTTGAATATAATGGCATCTTTGTTCACATCAAAAAAACAAGTTGAAAAGAGTTTGAATATACAACATTGGAAGATAAATGTGTCATTTATCTTCCAGTTTTTGGAACTCAAAAAGATTTCCTAAAGTTGAAAGATTTTTTTTGAGCTACAAAACTTCAAAACATTTTTCAGGCAATATAGAAATATAAAAGAATTTGTTCATATTTGAATTACAATACATGTGAGCACATTTATCTTCCAGTTTTTAGAACTCAAAAAGATTTGCTAAAGTTAAAAGAATTTTTTTGAGCTATTTGTAAGAGTTACTAGGTATAAAAATATTCATGGCAAAACTACAGAACATTTTTTAAACAATATAGAAATAAAAAGACTTTGATCATATTTAAATTGCAATACATGTGATATTCTTAACAAAAGAATTCTACATTGAGTACTTTATTACATTATTATTACAAATTATAAGAATGAAAGATCAATACTACTTCAACATCCCTACTAGAGTAAACGAGTAACAAATTCGTTTCAATATGTTTCATCAAAAAATATATTAAGTGACTTCCAATAGCAATCACAATCGTATTCTTGATGATATTTTGGGGATAGATATTTATATAAAAAAAATAAAAATTCAAAAATGAAACTGAAAATAAAATAGCAGTTGATAATTAGTTTCTTTCACTTTCACTCTAGTCTAAATGTGAGCTAGTTTTCAAACCATGTATTTGTTACCTTAGAAGACATTCATGCAAAGTTAGATTGCAAATTAAGTAATCCAATTGAGACAGGTGGAGAAGGCATCAAACCTTAATATGATTCTTTGTTGTTTCGATTTCAATCACCTCATTGTGTGGGTTTTTCTTAAGAGTTATTTTATGTCCAAAGCTCTAATTGTGTACTACAAACATGGTGAGCTGGTGTATGCTCATTCAAGTTCAATTCTTTGTGATGCCATGAGTTGATAATGACAAAAAGCATTGTGTATTCCAACTCTCTCAATCATATTTATAAGAGTGAAACCAGGAGAACAACCTATCCATGACCTACAAATGAGCTAAAGAAACTCATGAAACTATGAATCCGATAAGAAACTAGTCTACTCAAAAAGCTATGCAAAATGAGGGACAATAGACTAAGTTTCATTTAGTGTTTGAGCGAGGCAAAAATTTGATGGAGGTGTATGAGAGACATGGCCCATCAGAACATTGCTTTCATTATTGTTGATGGTAACATCACTCTTTGGTTAAGTGTAAGGAGTCAAATTGCCTTAATATCATCTCCCATCTTTCATTACATCATTCAATAGACATTTTCAAAATTGTCTTAAATTGTAGTCAGTAGCTTAAGTAGGTATTAGCCACACCACTCTTGATTTAGCCACACCACTCTTGATTTAATATCTTTTGTTGTTGTTGTTTTCAAACTTGCAACATGATACTATGATATTGTTTATGCTCAATTGCATTTAGTCCTATGAGAACAAAGATGTTCAACTCATGATGTTTAGCAAAAAGTAGACATAGGAGACAATATACCTCAAATAAACCTACTTTGATACATCCATTTTGTCATTATTGAATAACTTATTTAACGATGATGTCATCTTTTAGACCATGTAGATGATATTTTCATGTTTCAAAATATCCATGTTGTCAGCATCACAAATCATATTCTTTTGCTCTTATACACAATAGAGACAACAAAAACGCATTTTTTGACATAAAAAAAAGATCCCTCAAACTCCTAGTGGCAACTTGATTTTTATACAGTTACTTTTTGGAGGTCTTGCTATACTTTTTAGATACTTTGACAATTCATTGAATGTAAGTTGGACTTTAATAATTCACTTTACACTTTACCATATTGGGTGCAGGTATCTTTTTTCATCAATAAAAATATGACTTGAAAATACCTACACATGGATCAAACTTGATTACGAAGAGTAATTACAAAAGGGAGACTGGTTCAATCATGAACACAATGTGTAGAGTTTTTGCTATGAGAATTCATGAAATACACCCATCTACTAGCTAGACATGTCACGTTTGATACCATTAGTATTTGAAGGCAAACGTGCATCTTACACATTGGCAATGCACTAAAGAATATCTCCAAAAAGAGGAATTGACTATGACACATTGCATTGCAACTAGCAAGTTTGGCAGTTTGTGGTGTGGGAAGAATGTCACATCATCTTTATCTAAACATGTAATTACATGTAGAAAGCCCACGACAAGTAATTGAGATACAAAAATGTGACCTAATAAATATTACTCATAGTTTGATTTTGATGGCTAAAATTTCAATTACATGTCAAAAGAGATGTAATTAGAAGAAAACAACTAGAGTGATCCTACCAAAATTACTTTGAATATCTTCTTAAAGAGAAAAGGTTTATTTGGATACTTTTCATTTCAATAATCAACTTTGACAAAAAGCAATTTCTCTAAAATGTTTTTAGCATACAAGGAATTTCACATTGTCTCTATGTAAACATGTGGATGCACGTGCAAAGCTCATCTTGAGTAGCATCCTAACTACCAGCCATTTCTTTTACCATGTTGAAGATGTCAACAAAATTTGCACACCAATGTGCTGTTTTCAGGTTATACCACAAATTAAGACACAATTTGTTTGCTAAAGTCTTGGTTCTTGAAGTGTAAATTTATAAAGAGTCTTTGCCAACTTACTACATCTTAGTATTCTACAAACAAGTATACATATTATGCACAAGGGGTAGGCCAAGTAAAACAAAATAAACAAAAGTAAAAATGTGTGTGGAGGTTTTCTAGCTATCTAAAAAACTTCTATAAATTTGAAAATGCTCATCTCATAATAAGGCTTGAATATAATCTTCATAACGGTCTCAAAATGGCTCATCTCATAAGAAATCTATTGTTTTTCAAATCAAAACCTCCAAGCAATGAGTTGCATTCCAAGTGATGGTCATCGCACTTTTTTTTGTTGCAAATTATGTTTTACAAGAGTCCCAAAATTCACCCATTTTCTACTTATGCCTAAAGTTTGAGAGGCTAGTTGATATTAGTTTGCTCAGTAGTTTTTTGCTGGAAGCTCATAATTTGCATAAAGCTATTTTAAGCCATACAAAGATCTATATATGATCTTGGAGTAGTCTTTGCATTATTTTATTGGATTTTAAAACATGAATATTGTGCCTGATTTTGGTCCCATAAGCTATATTGGCTTTTGTGGATGTTAATAAACATATTATGTTCTCTCTCTCTCTCTCTCTCTCTCTCTCTCTCTCTCTCTCTCTCTCTCTCTCTCTCTCTCTCTCTCTCTCTCTCTCATATGTTAACTTTCACTCTCACATGATCTCTTATCTTGTTGGTTTATTATTTTTTTTAAATAATGAACAATAAAAGAGTGAGTGAGAGTGAGAGATAAAAAAGGGAACATGTGAGAGTGAGAGTCAACATAAGGGAATGCAATTGAGAGAGAGAGAGAGGGGGGGGGGGGGGGGGGGGGGGGGGGGACGAGTGAATGAAAAAAATGGAGGTCTACTAGCCTCTCAAAACTTAGCCATAAGTAGAGAATGGGTGGATGAAGGAGAGTGGATGTCCATTGGGAGTCTCAAAACTTAGCCATGAGTGGAGAATATGTGAATTTTGGAAACTTTGTGAAACATGATTTGCAACAAAATAAAGGTTGGGCAATGACCATGTTTGAGATTTAACTTTCCAGTCAAAGTTTTTGGCTCAAAAAATACTACAGCCCCCTCATAGGAATACTATTATCTTCATAGAAAATCTAAATCTAGTTGTGCACCTTCATGTTCCACTTACTAGTAATAAGCACATCAGATTTTCTGAATGTTGTCCCTTTAGAGGTCCTCCTTTTGATTGATGTAGGTCTTGCTCCCTCTTAGAAACAAGTTTTGTTCTGCAAATAGTTGATCCTATTACCAATAGGTAACTTCAACTAGCAGTAGAAGATGAAAGTGTTGCAAATGGTGGTGATGTCAAGGAGACTTCGAGGATCAAGGAGGAGCACCAAGAAGATGATCTTGAGGAGCCATCTCAAGGTTCAAGTGTGCCAAGGATTGAGGAGGAGAGTCCTTCTTCTCAAGTTAAGATTCCAAGAAGAATCTCAAGAGACATGGATGGCCTATGTGGCTCACATTTCAAGCGAAAGAGGAGAACATTTCAAGTGGTATACATCTCATGCTTGTTTCTCTTATGTCATTTGATGAATCAATTTGCTTTAGTGAGACTCTTGCATCTCAAAATTGGAGTAAAGTCATACTAGTTGAGTATGGTGTCTCTTGAGAAAATAGTTGATGTTCTTATTGGTTTGAAATTTATTTTAGATCAATTAGAAAGCAAATGGTTATGTCATCAAATGTATGCTCTTGAGTTTTGCAAGAGAAAGAGTGATTTGTTCACTCATAGTGTGAACAGTTGTCTTTTTTCATGTATTGAGGCAAATTGTAAACTCTTTATGAGAGTAAGTCAATCATCCTCTAAGGAAACTTATCTCCATAATGAAGTATTAAGTCTCATGAGATCTGAGTATAGTATGGAGTCCAAGCATTAAGACATGATGCAAACACTTTGTTATTTTAGCATTCTTGCCAATCTTGTGTCTAATTCTCAGGATCTATGACGATGGATCTTTGTGATCCTTTTGAGTCAAGGACTCTTGATTCCTTATGGATTTTTAGCTATTTTCAAGGATGAGGAGCCTTTGGATCAACCATATGCTTCAAGGATGGAACAAACCAATGGAAAAAGTGCTCAAGTGGTAGAAAACTTATCAAGATGCTTGGAGATGGTTCTCATTCAAAGAAGCCTTGTCATGGCTATGGTGATGCTGCTACAATTCAAGACTTATTGGCTGGTTTTCTCATCAATTTCATGCCAAAGGATCTACTTGAGAAGCTATTCTTAGCTACTTAAGTTTTGGAGGAAACTAGCATAGTAATCAAGCTGAGTTTCGAGGAGTGTGAAGATTTTGCAAAATCTAGGTTGATTAGTATATACTTTCATGTACATATGTAAATCTCATACAATGTGGAGCATGTTCCCACGTGTGGAGGGTAGACCTAATCATTTTAGTTCATTTATCCTGATTTTGAATAGTGAATAGGCCTCAAACTTGAGATCTAGTGAGACAGTCACATTGTCACATGATGCTAGGATTGAAATGCATCTATTTGGCCCAATCACATTTAGAGGCATAGATCGCAAGGCCAATCACTTTGAGAAGTGCATTAAATGTGGACCAATCGTGTCTAGTGTGCACATCATGAGGCCCAATCAAATTGTGATGTGAAAATCATAAGGTCCTATCATGATGAGAGGTGCAAATCTAGGGTCCAATCATGATGTAGAAAGCCAATCAATGGGGTCCAATCATTCTCAAGAATTCCTCATGCTAGATCTCGAGCTACCCCTATATGGAAGTGCTCTCTTATTGTACATACAAGTTTTTGTGAAGCAATCTATGTGATACACATTGTTTTTCTCATATTTTCTCTCTACTCGAGGGCTCACTCACTTTATCTCTCTACCTGAGTGTAGGTTGTTTTTCTCTCTCTAACAACAAGTTGGAAACTTAGTTTTTCCATTTACTTGATTGATTTGAGTGCCAATTGAATGTGGATTCATTATGCATAAAATTGTGCTCTTGCCTTAGAATCAATCTCAAAAGATTGTAGGATGCAATCTATGTGCAATCACAAATTACCTTAGAAGATCATTGTGAGTGTTGGGCATATCTTCACATATGTGAAACCTTCACAAATTTAAAGGTGCGGGGGCTGTGTGTGTGTGTGTGTGTGTGTGTGTGTGTGTGTGTGTGTGTGTGTGTGTGTGTGTGTGTGTGTGTGAGAGAGAGAGAGAGAGAGAGAGAGAGAGAGAGAGAGAGAGAGAGAGAGAGAGAGAGAGAGAGAGAGAGAGAGAGAGAGAGAGAGAGAGAGAGAGAGAGAGAGAGAGAGAGAGAGAGAGAGAGAGAGAGAGAGAGAGAGAGATTTTCATTATATTTAGTCATAATTTAGATGACATCATTTATGATATGGTTTAAGTAAGTTAACATTTTGTTTTATTTTTGTAGCATAAGATACCTTGTACTAGCATGCTATGGGCACCAATTATAGTATGTTTACATATACTAATCATTCTTTCTAATACTTCACGTGCACTTGGGCCTGTACAATGTTCAAATATGAAGGGCAAGAAGTAATTTCTTTGGTCTTGATGGACATGCGGGAGAATGTTTAACCTCCAGACACAAGATGAGACTCTAATGGCTAACATATTGCATATTTTCCTTTCACATGTTGGCTCATTATATGGGTATAACGTGTCTAGTCACATTCTAGTCGTGTGTATTCTCTTGTTTGACATGTGGCTATCAAAAAGACAACTTTAACGCTAAACCTTTTTCAAAAGCCAATAAAAGAATAACACTTTCCATAAGTATTTTCAATATATGTTAAAAGTACTTGGCCCACACATTTCAACTAGGTCCTACATCCTTTTCTTGTGTCCAATGTGTTTCATTCTTTTTGGTTGTTGAAAAGTATGCACAATTATTGCAAATGCACCTACTTGCTATTGTAGATAGATGCAAGAAAAATGAACTCTACATGAAAAAAGCTAATATTTATCTTAACTAAAAAATAATGGTACTAGTGAGATACTTACTTGGGCAAACAATGGAGAATGAGATTATCACACTAGTAGAGTGCAAGATGGTATTCTCCTGTGAGAGGCATCGATCCCTATGTAATAATGCTTAGTTTGTATGTATGAGTGAATTTATCAAGACCATTTCAAAAATACATTTTAACAAGTAAAAAAAACTCAAAATCAGTCTAGAAGATGATTTCCAATGTGACTAAAATGACAACTCAAGATGTGTATGTAATCTATATGCATATAAAAAGCTCTTATGTGAAATTGAATTGGGCCTCTAATTGTATAAGTTATCAACATATACCATTTACCCATGTTTTTCCCAAAGAAATCAACTTCATAAGGTACTTGTAAGTTTGTCAAGAAAATAATACTTAGACTTTAAAGGTTGTCACGTGGTGTTGCTTTTAAAAGTAGTCGTCTCCTTATAATAACCCGATGTTTTATTTAATTACATCCTAGTCTATTTGTGTGACGATGAATTTACAGTTTAGCTTTTTAAGTTATTGGAACAACGCTTTACTCAATGCTCACATTATCTAAATTTCAGATTATATAGTCATGGGCCAAAGTATAAAAAAAATGTGTATCGCAACAATCATGTTCTACACGATAACAACATCAAAAAACAAAGTTTGTCACAAAAACTCTTTTTTGCTTCAATAGATGAAATGAACATTGGCATCAAGAATGGCTTTATGGGGATTACAAATGTAGCCCTAGCTTTGGGATTATGACTTTAAGCTAGAATGATGACAAACCCTGAGGGAAGCAAATACTAAAATGAGTTGTTGATTAATTGAAAGATGCCCTAGCTCAATAGTTATAGAAATTGATGTAGTACAAATGTGACTATGCATACGAAGTAAGGCCAAAATCTGTTGTCAGGCTATTATTTTAATTTAAAAAGAAAATGAACTATTCAGTGCAATTGAAAAATGTGAAAGGCATTTTTAAAAAATAGAGTTTGTAGAGGCAGTTGTGATTTTTGCTTACATACACCGTAGTTTTCTTTTGGTCAGCGATGATAGTATAGTGTGTGATTTAGAGATATTGATTGGGAATACATAAGTGGCACTAGAAGATCAAATTATTGTTTGAAGTGATCTATCACTATGTTTGCAAGTGGAGAGGCTATTCCATGTTTCTCTCTCCATGCATCTCCTCAATACTTTGAACAAGAAGAAAATGAGATAGGATGTAGAGATCATCCATTTGTGTTTTACTGAGTTACAAAAAGCTAGGGCCATCTATCTTGGAGCCATGAGATCCCTCTAGGAGAGAATAAAGTGTGTAACTTTTTGAATATGGATGTTTCATTATAGTCAATGGACATGTGAGACAAGTCACTATTATTTATTTGTAAAGTATATTGAGAAGTTGTTGCCTATTTAACTAAGAAATCACTACTACAGTGGAAGATTATTGCCATATTTGAAAAGCAAGAGACAATACTTAGAATTGTGAGTGGTAAGATTTTGTGCCTTCAACATTTGGAACCAAACTCTCAGGATCGACCTCTAGAAGTCCTCAACCTTCTATGAATAAAACTTGAGATACAATGTTTTACTTGTAATTCTATGATAATTTGGTTGCATGGAGAATGACCAACCATGATAGATCTACGTTGAAAGACTATTAAGGCATGGCAGACATATAATATTGTGTAAATGAAGACATTAGTGGACTATTATCTTAGAATTTTATACTTCTAAGAACTATGATAAATACACTTTATAAAGAGAACTAAAGTAATAAAGATTGAACGACAACAACACATACTTAAATCTTTATAAGATATGCATTGCAATGCATACAAGTTCTCATCTACATACTAAGTGATAATCTAAACATTTGAAAAGCATGAGAATTCTATGACAGAATACCATAAAAAAATATGGCTTGAAACACTACTACTATAAACATGTGAAATCGTAAAACACTATCATTTAAAGACATGGCCATAAAGCTTTATGATGCTATTCTATTTAAGTGATGATAGTAATGTTTGATCATTAAGACAATAGTTGGGCTTTAATACTACTTATAGCCAATTATAATGGCCTTAGTTTAGAAATTCTACCAAACTTTTTGTGCCTTTGCTTCATGACCATATTCAAGATTTCTACATAGTCTTTAGGAATTCTAATAGTTGGGCTTTAATACTACTTATAGCCAATTATAATGGCCTTAGTTTAGAAATTCTACCAAACTTTTTGTGCCTTTGCTTCATGACCATATTCAAGATTTCTACATAGTCTTTATTGATGTAAGAGAGGATATGATTAACCATATGTCATATTGAGAATTATAAGCCATTAGTAGAGAAAATTGACAAAAACCCTAGAATTAGAATCCTAAAAACACAAATAAAGCTTTGATTGCTATAAAATTAATGGAGTGTAGGTAGTCATGATATATATACAATTTAGTATTCACAAAGTTGTTCAAACAATGGACAAGAAATGTGTCCTTTTGTCCCATTAATGCTCTCTCACAAGCTGCCTTGTCTTATAACAACAACTTCCATTGTATTATGTAAGCAGCGCGTGGTGTTATATGATACAGAGGACCAAATGTAGGATAAAAATACCAAGTCATGCTCATTGAATTCCACAACATGCACTTTTGAAATATCATGTGCAACACAAGATTGAAGCCAAGCCAACATGAGAAAACGGGAGGAGGAGGAGAGTTCACATCAGGACTCCCTCATGATGTCCATATTTTCTTCAACAAGCTTCAAAGGAGAAGATCCTTGGTGGATCGATTCGAGTGCTAGTTCACACATGACTAGCAAAAGGGAGTTTTTCTCTTCTCTCTTATCTTATGATGGACCTATAAAATCTATCTATACAACAAATGATGAAGCTTGTAAGATGTATCATTCTCCTTTGCTTAGGATCTTCCAAAAAGATCAACATAGGTGTTTTGTACACACTTACAATAACAAAGAATCTACTACGTGTTGGCGAAATGGTAGACAATGATTTCAATGTTGATTTTGCTGCAAATGAATGTTTCATCAAGAATAAGGGTAAGATAGTGGCTAAGGGCACTAGACTTGGCAAACTTTATAAGTTGGATGCATTTGTGGATGCTTGTCATGTTGGCCGAGAAGAGCAAGATATCTACCTTCACTTTATGGCACAAAAGACTTGGACATGTCAACTCGGGTTCCATGGAGGCTATGATCAAGGAGGAGTATGATTTAGGCCTACCAAGGTCTATTGGGAAGGAAGACAAGGTTTGTGAAGCATGTGCTTTATCCAAGGCACATAAGAAGGTGTTTCCTAACTCCACCATCACAAACTCATCTCATTTTCTTGAACTCATACACTAGGATGTGCATATTGCTAGCACCAAATCTAATGGAGGTTCATCCATGTTTTTAACCTTCATTGATGACTACTCAAGATATTGTTGGGTGTTCTTACTTTCCTTCAAGTCTCAAGTATTTGATACTTTTGTAAAATTTAAGCTGTTTGTGGAAAACCATCATAATCATAGCATCAAGATTCTTAGAAGTGACAATGGTGGAGAATACATCTCCAATGAGTTCAAGGCCTTTTGTGAGGAGGAAGGGATCAAGAAAGAAAATTCTTGTCCTTACACCCCTCAACAAAATGGAGTTGTTGAAAGAAGGAATAGAACATTATGTGAACATTCTAAGGCTTTAGGATTGGATGCCTGTTTGCCCAAATCTTTTTGGGGTGAATCTCTTGTATGTGCAAACTACTTGATGAATAGGGTGTCTTGCAATGCAATTGAAGGCAAAACTCCTTATGAGATGTTGTATGGAAAGAGACCCAATATAATCACTTGAAAGTTTTTGGGTGTATATGTTATGTGCATGTGCCATTGGAAACAAGAACCAAGGAGGATCCATCTTCCACAAGAGGGATCATGCTTGGATATGCAAGCTCAAGCAAGGGCTACAAAATCTATCTCCCATCCTTGAACAAATTTGTTGTTTCAAGAGATGTTATATTTGATGAACATAATATGCATGTGCTTGAAGAAGGCTCAAGTGCTCCAACAATCAAGAAGAAGATGGTCGAGGAGCAAGATCTTGATTTTGAGGAGGAGCTCATGGAGGAGCAAGCACCAAACCCACCTATCACACAAAGGAGTTTTTCAAGGGCAAAAGTGGAGCCATCAAGGCTCACATATCAAGGAAAAGGGCAGCAAGCCGAGGGTATCTCATCCACCTCTTATGCTTTATCTAGTTTTGAAGAACCATCTAATGTTAAAGAAGCATTAAACTCCAAGAATTGTATTAAGCTATGTTGGATGAATATGATGCCTTGATTGAGAATGAAACTTGGTTGCTTGTTGATAGACCTCAAAGGAATGTAATAGGATGCAAGTGGATCTTCAAGCTTAAGATGAATGCAAATGGAAGTGTTAACAAACATAAAGCAACATTAGTTGCAAAAGGTTATGCTCAAGAGAGAGGGATAGACTATGAGGAAATTTTTGAACCCATGGCCAAGATGGTCACAATAAGGCTAGTCATTGCACTTGCATTACATTTTGGATGGGTCCTATGTCAAATGGATGTCTCTAATGCCTTCTTGAATGGTTTTTTGGAAGAGGATATCTATATGGAGCAGCCACAAGGGTTCACCAAGCATGGAATGGAGGACAAAGTATGTCGTCTCCAAGGAAGCATCTATGGCTTGAAGCAAGCCTCGAGATCTTGGAATTCAAGATTAGATTGCTATTTCATTTCACTTTCTTTTGTTCAAAGTGAATATAAACCCACTCTTTACATTAAGTTTGATGTTGTTGGTATTGTACGTTTACTCATTTATGTAGATGACATCATCATTAGTGGAAATAGTGATCTAAGCACATTGAGATATGCCATCACTTTGTGAGAAAAATGGTGCAATCTAAGGAGACTGCTTTGGAGCATGTTCCAAGAAATGAATGTGTAGCTGATCTACTTACTAAACCACTTCAAAAGACACCTTTTATGAAGTTCAGATCATTATTGTTGAGGGATCTCCAAGATTCCAACCCTAACTTGGTAGCGATGAGAGATCCATCAAAATTAGCATTAGGGATAGGTTTAGGACTACTCATACTTGCCCAAAACTGTGATGGATCATGTATATATAGGTGATGATCTCTCACCAAAATCAATCAAGCAATTTCATGGTTTTTCTCTCATATTGGTGCAATTTCTCTATGTGAGATCTTCTGATTTGTAATCATTATAGGATTGAATGTGGGTCTAGCGTATAGTACTAAGATTGTGGGAGGCCATACTTTCAGGATTTGAGCCATTTAGTGAGGTCCAAGCATAGATATTTCATGGATTTTGATAGTGCAACTTGTGCTAACATTATGGAATCATAAACTATTGTTTTCCTCATCATTTCAAGTGTTTTAGGATCCTTATTTGCTATAATCTTGACATTCTAAATCATCTAAGTTTATTTGAACTTTTGGCTGTGGATGATACAAAATAAAATTGTAAGTATTTTAATTTTTTTTAGCTTGTCAATGAGTTGCATCAAATCATATGCTTACATTCAAAAAGATCAAATGCTTGGAAAAGAATTAGCAAAATTGGGGCAACAATATGATTTTATTGTGCCAAAAAGTAGAGAAATGTTTCAATTTGTGATCATAAGCATATAGAAAAAATGCAAGATAAAATGTAAGATATGTTTGATACCACTGGGGAGGCCAAGCTAAAAGTTTTGGCTCAAAATTCATAAGAATGATGTTTTTGAGAATCTTGTATTGGTACCACTTTTATTATTATTATGGTTATGATTTTAAAATTGTGTGAAAACCTTGAATCATATTCCACAAAACACAAATATCTTCGTTGTGCCAGTTGTTTATGAGTGAGTGTCTTTATGTATGCCATTTCATTACTTTGTGTTCTATAACATTATAATTTAGCTTTGAAAAACTAAACTATTTTGTACTTGTGTAGTGGTTGTGTGTTCTATCCACATATGTGGATGAAAATGGAGTGTTCACTCTAATTTGTATAATATGAGCTGAATTACAAGCACACATCCACAAATTGTGAAAGTGTTAAAATTAGGTTTGGGAGACTTCACAATAAAAAAAATCAAAATGTATGATGTAAAGGTATTCAGAATACATGTTTTCTATTACTTGTTTAGATATAATATCTAAATACATGTTTTTTTTATTATATGCTTAGATTCGATATATTATTTTTGTAGCGTGCATTCCTGTTATGTCCATGACCACCCCTAGTACATAATAGGATACAGTATACTCCTAGTCTTGGATACACGGTACTCCAGTGAAACAAGCTATTAGTTATGCCACATCATACTGGACGTGACCCAAAAGTATCTAATATCCTTGTGAGGCCCAGAATACACTAAATGGAGTTTAGAGAAGGTATGAGACAGTGTATGCATGTGTAGAGTTATCAATAGCAATTCTTTGAATAGTTGGTCCATGCTTAGGACTCTATTCTTAATGAATCTATGTATAGGGAACTTAGGGCTATGCATGGCTATGTGCCCAGGATGCTTTTGGCTCTATATATTCGGTCCAAACTCGCCCTACTCCTCATTATGGTTGTGGATTCATTGCCGGGCTCTCACTCTACATTCATGCTTCTTGTTCTTTGGCTTGGGGGTGAAGCTTCTAGAATTTGATTGGATGCTCCTACTTGGTTGGGTGGTTTCACCATAGTGTGTTATCCATTGTGTTTGTGATTTGTAAGCAAGATCTAAGGAGCTTCCCTTATAGTGGTAGCAAAGCAAGGCTTACAAGTTTGGAGAGGTGGTGCTTTTCATCAGGAAGCCGAAGGGACAAAGTCGTGCTGTTCTTACGCAACAAAGCGTCATCGTGGTGGCGAGATTTACCAATGAAGTCAACTACTTGGGATGCGTTTGCAAAAGTTTTCAAGAAAGCTTTCATAGTTGCTGATGACGTTGACTACTACATGAAGTTCGTGTACTGCAGGATGGGTACAAAGAGTTTATACTCTTATATCCAGGAATTCATGGACCTATGGAATAGGGTTCCATCATTCGATGCAAAGTTGGCACTTTGGCAGTTTGTCCTAGGTTTGCCAGCCGACTATCAGAGCGAATGCAGGCGAAATGTTCTTCAAAACCTCGAGGATGCATTTCGGATTGCGGAAGCATATGATTCCACAGTGGTGGCATCCAGGAAGCAGTTTGCACAAATTCCAACCACTTTGAAAACTAAGAAGGGCAAGAAGCGCGGTCCAGACCAAGCAAAATATTTTGACAAATTAGATCAAGCAGCATCGGAACCCAGGAAGCCGAAGAGAAAGAGATTTAAGAAATCTATGTCCCGGAAAAAGGGTAAGAAAGAGAATTTACGTTTCGTCTGTAAGAAGCCTAGACATATGATGAAATTTTGTCCAGAAAGGAAGAAAGTGTCAAATGATTGAGATCCCAGTAGGCAATGGTAAAACTTTGGAGATTAACCTGGCTAATTGTGAGTGTGAATGTTGTTTTATACTATTTCTTTCTTGCCTAACGAACTTTTCCGTTTAGTTGGCATAGTTAAAGATCAAGAAGTGAGTATTTTATTGGACAGTGGTTCAACTCATAATTTTATTGATTCTCGTCTTGTGCAGAAACTCAGCTTGGAAATTGAAGCCAACAATCATAGATATAAAGTTTATCTAGCTTCAAGAACAGAGTTGGAGACTAGGAATGTAAAAGTCCCGAAGCACCCAATTTTGATGCAAGGACATATAGTTAATTTTCATGTTTTAGACTTAGCCTGTACCAATTCAATCTTAGGTTACGAATGGTTATTTAGTAAATCGCCTTCTCTATTAATTGATTTTGAGAAGCATGTTCTCACTTTCAAAGAGGGTGATAAGGTAGTTATATTATTTGGAAGTAATTTTGTATGTCCGTTGGATTGGATTTCTAAAGTTAATGAAATGGAAACATTGGATTATTATGAGTATGAAGTTTTTGCAATATGTGCTATTCCAGTTGTGGATGTTCCTGAAATGAATCTAAATGGTTGTGAATTCTTAGCAATTCTTAACTCAGTAAATTTAGATCATGAATAAGCAGTGAAAGAACATATCATAAATGAATTTAGGGATGTTTTTCCATCTAAATTATCTCATGGTTTACCACCGTCTAGGTCAGTAGACCACATGATTGAGTTAATTCCAAGAAGTCAACCTGTCTCTAGACAACCTTATAGGTTCTCTAAGAAAGAGAAGACAGAGATTTCAAATCAAATAGAAAACTATCTGAGGATGAGACATATACAACCTAGTAAATCACCATGGGGCACTCTTATTCTTCTTAAAGCGAAGAAAGATGGAGGTTTTCGGATGTGTGTGGATTACAAGGGTCTTAATAAAGTGACTATTAAAAATAAATATCCATTACCCAGGATGGATGACATTGTAGATCACTTGGGTGGAGCACAGTATTTCACCAAGATAGATCTCAGGACAGGGTGCCATCAAATAAGAATTAAGTCGGAAGATGTCCAAAAGACATGATTTCATTCTAGATTTGGTCATTATGAATTCTTAGTATTGCCATTTGGATTAACGAATGCTCCAGCAACATTCCAGCAAATGATGAACGATTTATTTTGTCCATATTTGGGGAAGTTTGTGTGGTTGTATTCGTAGACGACATTCTTGTTTACAGTCTATTCTTGGTGAAACACATAGAACACTTAAAAATCATCTTGATGAAACTCTGTCGAGAGTTATTCTACGCTAAAGACTCCAAGTGTGAATTCTTTAATCAAGAGTTACTTTATCTCGGTCATAAGATCACAGTAAATGGGATCAAGGTTGACGAGGATAAAATCAAAATTGTGATTGAGTGGCAATTGCAGGAAGTGTGAGGTACGTAAAGTCATTTTTTAGGTTTTACACTTTTCTTCAAGAGATTTATTGAGGATTATGCTAAGTTAGCAACTCCACTTAATGACAAAAGGGTTTGTTAATAAAAAGAAAAAGAGGAGCTCCCGTGTTACAAATTGCAAATCCAAATTCAACTTACATCGTGAGAACAGATGCAAGTAATGTTGCAGTTGGAGCGGTTCTATTACAAATGGATAGGCCACTAGCGTTTGAGAGCAAAAAATTCACTGGTCCTCAGTTGCGTTATACTGTGCAAGAAAAGGAATTGTTTGCTATAATCCATGCACTTAAAACCTGGAGACACTACTTGTATGGTAGTAAGTTTGTAGTGCCATACGGATCACTAGCCTCTTAAGTATTTTTGTAATCAACATGATCTTCAGGGGAGAAAAGCTCGATGGGCTGAATTGATGCAAGAATTCGATTGTGAAATTCATTACATAAGAGAAAACTCTAATCAAGTTGCAGATGCTCTTAGTCGGATCGGTGAACTAAACGAGTTGTCATTCACCTAGATCTCTACAGATCTATATCTTTCGTTGAGAGAAAAATATGAATCAGACTCCCATTTTGATCACATTTGGAATATTGTTCAAACTAGAAGAAATGTGGACAGTGTTGAGTCAGAAACACAAGGGACTCAGCTAACTAAGAAAGATAAGAAGATTGTGAAACAGTTTACCATTCGAGATGGATTACTATTTTGGAATGGGAAAGTTTGTGTACCTGGGGATGATGAGCTCAAACATAAGATTTTATTTGAATGTCATGACATACCCTGTGCAGGACATCCCGGTATACACAGGACTCTGGACTTGGTTAAAAGAGAATTTTATTGGCCAAAGCTCAAGCCATATGTCGAGTCATATGTTGTTAAATGCGAACCCTGTCAAATCCATAGGTATGCTTTCCCGTTTCTTAACTGGAATATCTAACGGATGCAACAAACCACCAGCCTTATGGCGTTCAGCCTTCGAAAGTAACTAATATCCTTGTGAGGCCCAGAACACACTAAATGGAGTTTAGACAAGGTATGAGACAGTGGATGCATGTGCAGAGTTATCAATAGCAATTCTATGAATAGTTGGTCCATGCTTAGGACTCTATTCTTAATGAATCTATATATAGGGAACTTAGGACTATGCATGGCTATGTGCCCATGATGCTTTTGGCTCTATATATTGGGTCCAAACTCGCCTACTCCTTATTATGGTTGTGGATTCATTGCCAATACATTCATGCTTCTTGTTCTTTGGCTTGGGGGTGAAGCTTCTAGAGTTTGATTGGATGCTTCTACTTGGTTGGGTGGTTTCTCCATAGTGTATTATCCATTGTGTTTGTGATTTGTAAGCAGAATCTAAGGAGCTTCCCTTATAATTCCTCCCATCAAAAGTCATACATTTGGAAGGTATACTACTTTGAATGGAAAATGAATTTTTCAATGGCTCTCTCAACAAGACAACTTTCTTAAGGTAATAATTTTATGCAATATATCGTGTATATCAATAAATTGGTTTTGCTTGCTTGCAGCACATCGGTGTTTTCTAATTATCAAATGCTAATGTTTGATTTTGTAGTTCTCTTGCGTGAATGTTACTTCAAATGACATAGCCATGTTTTGGCAATAGATTGTTATAGAAATTTAAATACATAAAGCTCTTTCCCTCAAACAAAATGGATGTCAAAATGTAGAGAGAGAGAGAGAGAGAGAGAGAGAGAGAGAGAGAGAGAGAGAGAGAGAGAGAGAGAGAGAGAGAGAGAGAGAGAGAGAGAGAGAGAGAGAGAGAGAGAGAGATTACTAAGAAGAAAGATAGAATTTACCTTGTACAAAATATTGTCATCCACAGTGATACTTTCATTTAGCCTTTAGGGTTAAAAGATGTCTATATATTTCAAAATTGTTGTATAGAATTTTATGTTTCTCAAAGATCAACTAATTCAATGGTTGTTTCTATATGTTGACATTTGATAAGTTTTTTCTTCCTTGCTCTCACTTGCACATAACATTTATTGTTTGTCAATTAGTGGATGATAATTGAATTACTTTATGCATGAAAATATAAACATGTCTATGTGCATCATTAAAAATGCATTAACCTTTACACCATTTTGTTTTTCCCCATACTAATAATCCATTTACAAAAATGTCTAGTGTGTGAAAGTACTGTACTTTAGGACCATAAATGGATCTACAAAAGATCCACAAGAGTGATTGGATGCTTGCTTAACAATCTATCAAAAAACTAGACACAAAAAAGTTGATCTAGATTGGCAATTTGACAAACAACAAGCATTCACAATCAAAAGCATTGATCAACATTGAAATTCGAGCCCACACGTGTGTACTACAGGCTGTAGTACGGCCTTCAACCTGAGAAACTAGTAGAAATTGATTTGGTTTCATTTGGAACACAAAAACTCAATGTACATAGTGAACTAGCTTGAGATTGCCAATGAGCTCCAAAAATTTTTCTATCGTCTCACTATGGAGAGAGGGAATACATACCAAATTCGACTTCCTTCTTGAAGTTAGGTGGATTTCCAGCATGTAATAAGGAAGTTAACTCACTCTCCTTGACCTAAAATGAAACCCTAGTCTATTTCCTAGAGTTATGCTTGGTAGGTAGCTAGTTGGTCAAATTTTCACCTTAAACTTAGGTGTAGGTCCTATAAAGTAGGGATGACCACCAAATAGACATGACCAACTCTCTTGACTTGACCTAACCTACATTAGGATGGGTTTCCCATGTGGCATCATGGTCTCACATGTGCGGAACCCTCTTGTATACACAATTTACAATATTCTACATGGTTTTTGATCAAACTAGATTTGCCAATTTTTGGCAATTCTTCACACTCCTCCTCAAATTTAGCTTGATCTATTTACAACTCTCTTGATAGATGAATGAAAGCTTTTAGAAGTGTCTAAAAAATCCAGCTACAAACAAGGAACTTTTGAGACTCCAATAGAGAATGATGTCCATGAAGGATCTTTCACCACCTCTTAGAGGATCCCTTACAAGATGTTCCACAAATGTGTCTATATACATGTAGCACACTTCAAAAACTATACGTCATGCCAAGACATGGATTCCAAGGCATTTTGTGCACTTGAAGATACATCAATAAAACTATTAAGTGCATACATAATGTTGCCAAAGACAACTTGCCTTGCTTGATCTATATGATTGAGCCTTGATGGCTCCATCTTGATACTCAAGGTTCTTCTTGGAGTCCTTGGGTCTTGAGCTTGCTCCTCCACTTGTCTTGACTTTAAACCATCAATGAATTGAATAAGGTGTTTATCTAAAGGTGCTTCTTCAAGTTTACAAATCTTCCACTTTTGAAAGATCACATTTCCACCATTGACAACTTCTTTGATGGAAAACAAGTAGATTCTACAATCTCTACTTGAAGAGCAAAACACTACCATTATTCCTATCATTGAAATAGGATAATCTTTAGTCCTTACATTGGAATGATCATGCACAAAGCATGTGGACACAAAGATTTCCAAAGCAAATGATGTTTCATCTTTTATGACTCTATTCAAACTATTACAAAAATAGTTATCCAATGAAATTGCTTTATCAACAACAAATGTAGATTTCAAAGCATCCCATTTCATTGTCTTGTCATACAAAGTAATAAACACCATGGATCTTAAAGATAAGAAACAAGTCACCTCATGTCTACTACTGCTTTCCAAAAAGTATTCAAAGATAGTAGACTCTCCAATGCTCACCACCCTTGCAAGATGCACACTTGATGGACAATTTGCATGCAATTTGATGACTCAGCCATTGTCATTGAGGACTCTCTTGGAACTCTCATGCTTTGAGGCTGATCCTCAAGATCTTCCTCCTTTTGATGCTCCTCCTCAATGCAATCAAGGTCACACTTTGCCAAGATCTCCTCCTTTGCCAAGCTCATTCTTTCAAAGCAACACTAGCTTCCAACTTAAACAATCTTCCATGTTTAAATCCCTTTGCAATGCAAACATCATTCTTCAAGATGAAGCAAACACCATGCTTAAAGTGAACATCCAAACCACTTTCTAAGAGTAGACCAACACTAAGCATATTCTTGGTGATTGATGGTACATAAAGGACATTTTCTAGATCCATGCATTTTGAGGATTCTATACACAAAGAGATGGTACCAACACCATCTATCCTACACTCTTCATCATTTGCAGTAAAGACAAACTTTTTAGCAGCATTGAAAGAGTGTAAGGTTGAGAAAAAGTCCTTTTCACAAGACATGTGGGAGCTAGCCCCACTGTCAATCCACCAATTGTCTCTTGAATTGCTATTGCTTGTTGGTGAGGATGTAGATGCCATCAAGAATACATCTACTTCATCCTCCTCCTCCTCCTTTGCAAGGTTTCCTTGTTTTTCCTCGTCCACTTGTGCTCTTAGCCTCTTGTAGCATTCAGATGCATAAAAGAAATGATAACTTTGCAAAGTAATGAAGTGAAAAGCTCTTACCGTATGATCTCTTCCATCGAGTAGAGTACTGGTAGGGCACATTTGTTGCAGGTGAGAGACAAAGAACTCTTCAAGGTGTTGTGAGGAACATTTCGTTGAGACCGCATGATTTATAGTGTCATGTGGTGAGGTTTCCCGAAAGGTCACATTATGCTTAGTGAGGGTGGAAAAACATGTTTCCCTCCATTTAGGCTTTAAATCTAAACACTTTGTAGAGCAAATTCAAAATTGAGGGTGGGAAATCCCTTTTGCACAAAAAACCTTCTATAGTGCAAGTATAGGGGGGTATTTAATTTGAATAAAAACCTTATGTTTTTGAAGAGATGGTAATGTTGTCCAATTGTGTAATATCATAGGAGGGTATTTTTAAATGAAGAAGCATCCATGAGAGAGAGAGAGAGAGAGAGAGAGAGAGAGAGAGAGAGAGAGAGAGAGAGAGAGAGAGAGAGAGAGAGAGAGAGAGAGAGAGAGAGAGAGAGAGAGAGAGAGAGAGAGAGAGAGAGAGAGAGAGAGAGAGAAGCCACCAACCGTCCCACATTTAGTGAATCCCTTAGGGGGCAGTTAGCTCCAGGGATAGCTAACTCCTCACCAAAAGACAATCAATATTTTGTGGTAGAATGTAGGACAAACTTGGAAAAGAGCCAGAGATGTAACTTAGTGATGATAAGATAGAGTTTATCCCTCATAAATCCATTCTTTTGAAAAGCACCAACTAGAATTCCAACCTCTTTTATGAACATATCTGGTTTATTACAACAATACATTGTAGCAATGACCTGTGAAACGATTATCTTATATAAATTATAGATTGGTCTATTTGAAGCCAGATGTATATATTGTAAAATGAGAAAGGGCATGTAAAGACCACTAGGGAAAACCCCTAAGATGAGGATAGGAAAACACAACAGAAGAGACTATGGAGCAAAGCCACCCAACCGATCCTAGATCCCTCCTTAAAAATCCTCCTGGATCTAGCCTTTAAGCCATGCCATGTGATAGCAAGAGGAGAAGAGCTTAACGAGATAATTTCTACCTCAATATATAGAGAGTAGGATTCTGTGCATGATCCCTGCAATCCCCATGCAGGTCAACTATAAATAGATCACAGCTCCTCATGCATTCCTCCTGCCTATATATGTCACACGTACATGCAGTACTCCATATGTCTCAATTAGAGTGTTTGGGCCCTCTCAAGGTCATTAGTCACAAACGAGCCTTGACGTGGAATTAAATCTAGGCGTGACCAATAATCTCGAACACTGGAGGGCCAATCTACCATATTAGGACTATTCCATGTCCATATCTAAATATGGTCGTAACATTCTTCCTCCCTTAAACAGGTTCTGTCCTCAGAACATGGAAAATAAATGAAATTATCCCTTAAGCTTTCAAGTTTTACCCATGAATCATTACTCTTAGTCTGATCTTTCCATCTGAATAAGCACTCAGAGATGCAACAATTTTTAAATTGATTGCCTCTTCTCATGAACTACTAACTCAAATTCCCAAAGATACACTAAACTATAAATCTTCCAAATGGGTTGGTCTACTCCAAAACAAAAGTTCATCACCTTCATGTAATCCTAATTACATGAACCACTAGGTGAATCAACTTCTTTATTTCAGAGATCAAATCCGAAAGCTAGATAAATTCCATTTTAATCATAGTCTAAAATTTGTCCACAATTTCTTGCAGATAATGATGCTTCTTGGTACAAATATATTAGAATATCCAAATATTCTAAAATACCCAAATTCAGTCATTTAAAATCTCTAGGAGATCCATCAAGTCTTAAATAATTATAACTCACTCCAGAGTACTACAATTACTGTAATGAGTTAATAGCCCCACTTCTAGCACCATTGCGAGAAATCAGCAACTATCTGTATCTTAATAGAGTTATATGTCTCCTATAAATCTGGAGATATAGACTGAACTTTGTACACAAGCACTTATAGACTACAATCTATAGTAAAATACCATCTACTAAAGTAAGCAAATTCCTCATAAGTAAACAATTACCTAATGAAAATGCCTGTGAGATCCATACAATCTCAAGTATGCACTGGAGTAAAGAAACTTAGAGTTCAACTAACAGATCTAAATCCTTGACTCACCCAATTGATCAAGAATTTCCCAACATCTTAAGAATCAT
The DNA here is from genome assembly GCA_029204225.1 of Diphasiastrum complanatum. Lineage (NCBI taxonomy): Eukaryota > Viridiplantae > Streptophyta > Lycopodiopsida > Lycopodiales > Lycopodiaceae > Diphasiastrum > Diphasiastrum complanatum. The sequence goes on along the minus strand of CM055109.1, from coordinate 19,618,038 downwards.
CATATTCCCATATAATCTTCTAATGATCTCTAAGTATCAATTTATGATTCGTCAATCATAAACCTTTAGAATCTTATGATTCGTCAATCATAATTTACAACACCACCCTTTACAATGATCCATAAAAGTTTAACGTTGGCCCCACTCTAAAAACCATACCCCTCAAATTACTCTTTACTCTTCACAAAGTCCACTGGGAATCCTTTGTGATCATCTCCATGAAGAGAGTGTTCTGTTCTCCAAAATTACTAGCACTCAAAATAAAAATCTTCTTTCTCTCTCCCCAAGAGTAACAATTTTTTTTGATAGAACATGTCTTATTCTTCTCCTGCTCATGTACAACATAGAGGCAAGTGGAGAATGACGTGAAAGGACTGCACCTTTTGTGAGAGTGCGTGTGGGAATGGGAATAAGCAAATCAATAGGTACTATTTTCTTAACAAAAATAACTTTCTTTTGATTTTGAATATGGTTTTCTAGGTTCTCTATGAATTGCCAAAGTTCCATTTGGTCGTTGATGAAGTACATGATGAAGGGACGAGTTGGCAAGTATGAGGTAAAGTTGTGTAGAAAAGGTGGAGAGTATTATGAAAAGTTTCGATCATCGAAAGGATGTACATGTCTAAAAGAGAGAAGGTGAAAAAGATGAGACACAAATGAGTCTTGGTAAATTTGGCTGAAAAGATTTGTATAATTTGATAGTGAATCCATTTGACATGAGAACCGTAAGATCTCCAAAATAACTTAATATACAAGGTGACAAGTGGACTCATCACATATTGGCATTAGTGTGATCACATACGATGCCACTTAGGGGGTAAGCCCTACCTTGTGAGAAAAGTGATGATGTTGAAGTGATGCCAACCTTTGGAATAAGATTATTGACATCTCTCCTGCTTGACTCCCTCTTATGTGAGACTACTATAGCAAGAAAATTTCACATTTAGCAAACCACCCCCCCCCCCTCTCTCTCTCTCTCTCTCTCTATATATATATATATATATATATATATATATATATACACACATATATATACAATAAGCTTTGCCAGTTGAGATTAACTATCTTTGTCACCAAAAAGATCAAGGTGATTTTAAGTATTACAATAATCTTTGCCATTTGAGCTCCATGGTATATTCCAAATAGTTAAAATGGGGATGATTGCAATTCAAGCATAAAAACAAAAACCAATCAAAATGGAATTGACATCTTTTGTTGAAAACTGATTCATTAAAAAATTCACAAGAAGTTGACTTTAAAAAAACTGACAACCTTTTTAAAATGTAGTAAATTTTAGGTTAGTCAATTTTACATGGAGGAAATTTTTGTTTAGTAAACTAGGTAGATCCTTTTAAAAGTTGGGTTACGTAGGTTTATTGAGTCATAAAATAAATTTTTAATGTTAATATTTAATGTTTTGCCGGCAAAAAATATGAGATGCAGGATTTCGAAAACAAAAAATTTCAAAAACCAATAACTTCGAAAAAAATGCAGGAAATTGGAGGGAAACCTGAAGGAGGTATCTGGAACACTGGGGCGGGCCTGCCCTTAGGTGGATGTCCTTCCCCAGGCAAAACGCCCAAGGAAGGTGTCTTTTCTCGGTGTGAAAATTGTTTATATGTTTTCTTTTCTTTTTTTGTGTTGTAAAATTTTTTTCCACTCACCTTTTGAGCCGAAGGTGCATGTAAAAAAAGATAAATTTTTCCTAACAAATTTTGCCCCACAAATATCATTTGTGTTGCTCCTCGGACCTCCATTTCCTTCCTTGAAACTAATTTTAGGGTCCAAGGGGACCACGTATGCAGATATATGGCCAATTTCTGAAGAATTATTATTAATATATATCACTAGCTCTAGATTAGTGACAGGTGGCAGTTACGTCCCGGACCTTGGGTCCGAAGGTCTCACGTCCAACGGTCCGAGTATAGAAAGTCCCAGGACCCAGACTCCTTTGCTGCTCTCTCTCTCTCTCTTTTGCTGCTCCTCGAGCGCTCTTGATCCGATCCTCGAGCTCTTCCTCGCCATCGCTGATGATGGCGAGCTTGTGCGCAGCCGCGTGTCTCGACGATGCCAGAGGGTACTGCTCAGATGCAGCGCTTGCGCCTGCTGCAGTAAGCATCTCAGAATTTTGGTTGCAGAGCTGTTTATTCTGAGTGAGGAAAGCCTCCAGCTGAAGGCAGGCCCACATGTGATAGTGCAGGTGTCTCCGAGATAAAGCAGACTGAAAAATAATGGGTTTCTAAGGCTCTGCTCATCAGAGCAGAAAAGCAGTCAGCTTATCATCAACTTTCTTCTTTGTTTTTTTTTTTTTTGCTCAAGTAACGAAAGGACTGCGATGGGTAGTCTGTAGATCTACAAGGATCTGAACTTTTCAGCTTAAGATCGATATGTACAATAAACAACATTGCTATTAAAGCTTTTGGGTCAGAGTGCCACTAAATCGGAGGAAACTAGAACACTTTAGTGAAATGCGAGATGAACAGGCTGTAGATCTACAAGGATCTGCGCGTAAGGTAAACATCTACAATGCTATTACTGTTCTAGCTTTTGGATCAGAGGGCTACCAGACCTGAGGAAGTTGAGCACACAAGTGTAATGTAAGATGGAGCAGAGCGCTGCTAGATCTGAAGAACTGGAACATGTAAATGTAGTGTGAGACAGAAAAATAGTTGGTTGTTGCTGAGGCTACTTACGCATGTGCTGCTGAGAAGCTTGCTACGTTTTCCTGCTGAAAGCGAGAAGATGCTGGGAAAAAGGCCGCGCCAGATGCGTAGGACAGTGAGCGTCTCCATGATGGGGCCTGGATCTACCACGCCTGAGCTTCCCACAGACAAGACGACGCCCTCTGAGGAAGTCCCAACATGCTGCACGCACCGCCAAGGGGCTGTATCACACAGCTATGAAGCCGGGAAAGCTCAGTCAGTCGTTTCGCAGACAGAAAATGGATCATGCTACAAAGCTGCACCTGTTCTTCCCTTTTCCATTGACCTCAATCACTCTGGACCCCGACCATGGCAGAGCAGAGAGGCCGGGGCAGTGGGACTCGGCATAGTGGCTGCGTTGCACGCCACAGATGCACATATGAACAATAGCGTGAAGGATAGTAGAGATCGAGCCCCTCCTGCTGTGTTAACACACAAACCGGTTAACCAAAACAGGTTGCTACCTTTGGCCAATCCTCATGCTCATAATAAACAGCAGCATCATCAGCACACGGAGATACAGAAGCCTCGCTGTAGCCACAGGAGAGCCTCAGCAAGCTCTGTGAAAGTTGCAAGCTCCATTGTTTCACCAGGAATGCACTTTTTGGAAGTCTGCTGCTTCTGTAGGCGTAAATTAAGCCATGGACGTGATATTTACATGTACAGGTTGGTTTCTACCATAGTCTCAGTATTTTTTTTACAAAGACATCAATTTGCACTAGCGTCAATGTCAACAATATATACTCTGTACATCTGCTGATGGCCAAGCCAAGTTTGGCACTTATCCAGTTTGGTTACTAAGGGGTTAGCTAGTGCCATTATTTTCATCAGGGACAGTGCACTCTTATGGTAGAGCTTTTCAGTTGTTCCTGAAGCCACAAAGGCATATGATCCCCAATCCCAACATCGTTCCCACTGTTGGTTGAGTTGGATAAGCAGTTACCGTTGTTGGTTGAGTTCGATAAGAGTTGCTACTCCATGGTTGGATTAAGTAATTACTGCTGTTGGTTGAGTTAAATAAAAGTTTTTACTCCACGGATAAGAGTTGTTAGTTAGTTCAGAAAGGCAGGGACCTAGTTGGTTGAGTTGAATAAGAGTTGTTAATCAATCCACGAATGAGAGATACTCAATTCACAAAACAACAGGCCTAAATCTGAGCTTATGTTTGGAGCCTTGAGCTCTTCCATCACTAGTCCTAATAAGGATGAAAGCATTGTACGTAATGATGCTACCAGAAATTTACTGTCATTTATTCCAACACAGTACTTAATCATGTACTGCACTGTGAGATTTCTGAGCCCATTTTGGTCAAATATGCTGAAGTACCGTTTTTTCTTCCTGAATAAGGATGGCTTCCTCTTTATATAGCAATAAGTAGCTAATTGCACTGGTATATTATTTATTTTGTACATCAAGTTCCAACCGGATATTTAAGCATAGCTATAATGGAGCACAAAGCTGTAAGGGGGGGTTCTTTCCGCTCTCCGAGGGGGACTTCAGATTCGAGTTCAGGTCTAGATTAATTCCATTAGAACATCCTCATCCAATGGATCAAATAAAGATGCCGTTTCATCCCCCTTGGTTTTGCTGTTCCTCTGTATTTGTTTGTCTCTTCAAGGAGAATTTTTGGGCCATTTCCAGCATTGCTGCATCATGTATAGAGTAAGGATTTCGATTGTTGGATCCAGCAAACAATACTTCCAGTTATCATCATATGTTACTTTTGTCAAGGTTAACTTGGATTTTTGAAGATGGAAAATTTTGCAAGTGAAAAATTCTGCAGCTCATGAATACAGAATCTAGTAGCCCATCTATTTAGTCATGAATGCATTCTTATATGCGTCTTACTTAACTCATGAACCTTGTTTTAAATTATCCGCACACATGCTCATCCCTCTACATCATAAGCTTTGTTACCAGAGCTTGCCAATGATCTATGTTGTGTGGCTTTCTTTCATGAATAGGATAAAAAAAGACTTTCGGCTAGCTAGGATTTGTCTTGCTGTCTGTTGCTGCTCACGGTTCATAGCTAAGTCTAACCTCACCTCTGCTTTCACAGAGGTGACAAGGCCTTCTGCAGCGAGGAATGCCGCCATCAGCAAATACTGATCGATGAACGAAAAGAAAAATGCTTCCTGACAACTTTGAAGATGAGAACAGCTCAATCTGTGCACTCTAGCGGCCAACGAAGTCGAGCCATGGCCGCCAGCACCGCTGCTGGGTAAAATGAAGCTTTGTTGGCGAGGAGAAATTCCAGCTTTAACAATATGAATATACTTAAAAGTTTAGGTGAGCCAAGCTTGGGCTATTGGAACTAGACAAGCTTTCCATGTCCAGCCATACGAATGTTGAATAGTAGCAAGGAAGTTTTCGATATCTTCCGAAAAGATCATGTTGGATATAACAATGCCTACCATGACTGATATTTGATCCCTTTAAGAAAAGGATAAAGACTTAACCAGTGATTTCTGAGCATGAGCTTTGCTTTAGGGCCTTTCTAAAGGATCAGCAATAAGTAATTATAAATTCAGCTGGATACCTTCTAGATGATCTACTGATATTATCATGGTGATGGAACACGTGCTGTTTAAAATGGCTTTGTAAGCAGGAAGTTTAAGCTGCAGCTGCTGTGCCTGTAGTGTTCCAATCCTGTTACTGCACATAAGATGTTGACTTTGAAATCCCAGATGTATTGATTCTATATAGATATCCTGCTATGAAAACACTATAGTAAGATTGCTGAAGACTATACACACCTGGGATGAATTGATGAGCTTTGTTACTCTCCTTCGCTAAATATGATGGTGAGTCCCATTTCTTCCATGATGCTTATCAGCTTCTCTTTTCCACCTTCGAAAACAAGAAGAAATTATCATTTGTGTGACTTGGGAACACAAGGCAAAAGTGGTACAACCTTCTCCTTGCCACTTATATTATTTTTATAATCAGTTTGGACCTTATAACACAACATTATTTAAATTACCATTTTGAATATGCTTGTTAGCCACTTATATTATTTTTATAATCAGTTTGGACCTTATAACACAACATTATTTAATCTTTTACCATTTTGAATATGCTTGTTAGCTTGTCTCACATACCTACTTTTACACTTCATAAGAGGTGCCGAAGGTCTCTCCTCCACATCTACAAAAATATCCGTCAAATCATTCATTTGAAAAAAAGATTCCATCCTCACCTTCCAAGTTGAAAAATTTGTTGAGGTAACCCTATCATTGCCTTCCAACATGAAGCCACTTGAGGTTGCGATGTTGCAATGATCTGATTTTCTCTTTGAACCTGTTCCAATGCACTTAGCACTCTCTTGAAAATCAACAAATGAAACTCAGGAAGAAATCACAAAGATTTGGAAACAATCTAGCCTCTCCTTTTTCTCTTTTCTAGCAAATCCTTGCACATAGAATGTTGATTTCTTGATCAGAATAGATCTAAACACAATATGATGAACTTTTGCCAACACCTAAGATTGTAACACACACTTGAAAAGATCCAACAACTTAAAATCAAGAGATCCTATCAAATTTAGGATTACCTCAAAAAATGCAAAATATCGAATCAAGCAAAAAACTATAAGCAAAAGTTAGAATCTTGATATATTACCTAGAAAAATATAGCATCCACAATTATGAGCAATTTTTGTCTCTCAGTGGTTTCAAAAATCGGCCTCCTCCAAGTGATTTGACCTAAAATGATGCTTAGATCACAAAGATCCACATTCTATACTTGAAAATGCAAGATTTGATCTAGAAACACCTCCAAATCCACATAGAATTTATGGCGCCCTCAAATCCACCTCTAGATTTTGCATAAACACCAACTTCGGCCTGAAACCTGCTTTGTAACCATGTGAAAAATACAGATCCAAAACATAATGGATCAACAAAATCTTGACAAAATTTGGATGCACATCTAGTTTTAACTGCAAGATAGAAATCATCAAATTTAGCATGCTAGAATTGCATAAATCACTAAAATCTGATCATAAGTATAAAATCATACTAAGGTACTGTCCCTTTCGGAACAAAAACAGCAGCCCACTCTCCTTCAAACGTTTGAAAGCAAGATAATCACAAAATTGACATTCTACACGCTAGAAATCAAGATATCTTGAGAAATATGAAAGAGATGGACATACAAACACAAGAGATGAATTCTCCACAAAGAAATTTTTTTTGACGATTATTTCTCCATGCAGGTACATCTACTTATAGCTTCTAAAATGTCATTTGGCCACTTGCCCTAAACTTGCCCTAAATGATAAATTCTTAATACTTCATCAAATAACCTAGAAATTCTAGTCTAGATGCAATGTATGAAATCTAGCCAATTAGAATGGGTCCAGATTGAATTGATCATGTTGGAATATCAGTCTTACAGTGCCTTCACCTTTGATAGTGTGTGTACTATCATTGTCAAGATGAACGAATTTCTTTGTACTCTAAGACGTATAGGAGTGAAAATGTTCACGATCGGACTGGTCATACGGTTGAGTAGCTCCAGAATCCAAACCAAGAATTATTGAATCGCTCATTTGGTCTTTGAACATAAACGCTCCTTCGTCCATGTCGAGTTCGGGAGATGAAAATGATATTGCGATTGCATTCACCTGTTGATCTGGTTGCTTGTTGGCAATCTTTGCTTTTAATACCCTGCAATCTTGGATCTTGTGATTAGTGCAATTGCAATACTTACATAACATCTTCTTCTTTAACTGTGGATTTGATAATTGCTCTTCTGATTTGATGCGGACTGCTTAGAGCTTTTTCTCTTCTGTCGTTTTGAGCCTTTGTTGACAGATAGAACATGAGATGATGAAGTCTAAGAGGTGTCTTGACTTCTTTGATTGTCTTCTGGCAACAACATAGTGATAACTCTAGTGAGAGTTAAATCTGAGTGTGTCGATATGATCATCACCCAGTTTTCATATGTAGAAGGAAAGCTTGAAAGCAATGTCATATTTGCATCTTGATCATTGATGATCGATCCAATAGCTATCATCTGTTGCAAGAGATTCTTAAACTGGTTAACGTAATTATGAAGTGAATCACCATTCGACATCTTAGTGTGAAGAATTTTCTTTTGAGGTGCAACTTGGAAGTCGCATCCCTCACATCATATAGTGAGCTCTGGATGTCCCATACTTCTTTCAAAGTTTGAGCTTCAGATATGTGGCCAATCTAAGTTTTTGATATATTGAGAATAATAAGCGCATCCTTCAATTTTCACTTTGAGTTGGTTGTGTCGTCTTCAAGCTTCACTTTGCTACCTATGACAACATCCCACAACTCGTTGGCGATTAGCAAGGTCTTCATCTTAAATTTTCACAAATAGTAATTGGATCCATTCAGCTTGTCTGCAATGAGACCGACTTTACTTTGAGAATCCATCTGAAACTTGGTCTGTTGTCAATAAGTAGATGACTTTAAGAATGATACCGTACGACACTACAATTGGAAATCGATTATCTAATATTGAAACTTGATACCACAAATTGAACATTAAGAGCAAGTGTGCTCTGATAATAATTTGATACTATGAAAAGTATCTAATGATATCGCTTTGATACCATGAAGGGTGTCTAATAATAGAGCTCTGATACCAGGTTGGAAGAAGGAATGATGATTCGATAATCTGACGCCTATGGACGAACTATCGAGCATAGCGAAATAAGTCTTCTTTCCTAGTGCATGACTACGCCTATAATGAACAAAGCAATAATGACAGAAGTCACGTTTAATCTTTTAGCAACTAACTTTGAAATCATTAGTACTACAGTGGTTTTGTAGCCAACCAATTTTGAAGTGTGAAGTGATGTATAGAATAGTGCAGCGTCGAAGTATTTAACAAATCAGAAGAAACAATAAGAGATTTATGAGTTGCAAATGGCTATAGAGAAGCATGTTGAATTTCACACATGTGGGACAGCCCAAAAGTGTGTGATTGCACAATAGATCAAGCATAGATTGAATTCCAAGATCTATTTGACAAATCTAAGGCAAGAGCACAATGAAACATGCATATAGCACTCTCCAAAGGTCACTCACACGTGTGGGAGACATGTAATGAAAAAACTGAGTATGAAACAGCCTTGCTCTCGGGTAGAGAGAGAATCCAACAACAAAAACTTGAGGAGAGAGAGAAAGCCAAAATAGCTCAAAATATAGAAAATCTCATTAACTCCAAAAAACTTACATAGAATTGATTTAAGTCACATATAAGTAGCAATCTAGGGTGAAGGGGAGTGAAACATGATTGGAACCCTTCTTTTTCTCCTCTAAATATGATTGGTTGAGTGAATTATGAGCCCTCAAACTTGATTGGACCAATTTGGTGGATTTCTAGCTTTTTAATTGGTCACTAGCTCTCATGCCAACACATAGGGAAGTGTCACACATCCAACCTCATCATGACAAATGTAACAAGTGTGAAAATTGTCAACATTTCCTAGCTAGTTTGAGACCTAAATTGGCTAAAATTGTAAATAGTTTTGGTTCTGGAGTTTTGCACGTGTGAACCAGGCCACAATGTTTTTATTTACTGTATTTTTTCAGTATGATGAAGTGTCAAACTTCATACCCTTCAAAAAGAGACCATTTTGATGTATTTTGGTCATATAAGCCATTTTTAGCTATTTTTCCTATATAGGGAATATCTAGGGTCAAGTACCTTCTAGAGAGAGGAGAGAGAGTCATCTTCCTCATCCATAAATAGTAGGGAAGTCGTGGAGAACAGGTTGGAGAAACCTTTTGTATGCTTCATTGAGATCAATAGATCATTGTCATTGTTTCTTCCTCCATTGAGAGCATTGTTGTGTGTATTGTCTTCAAGCTATTGTGTATGATCTTAGGTGCTTTCCAAAAGTGATAGGCTGATGTATTATGGACTGTATAATGCTATTTTGGGCCGCACTTGATGTTTATGGAAGTTTCCATTTGTGATAAATGCTTTTTGATCAAGTTCTTTGCATTCTAGGTAGCATAGAATGTGTTGCCAATTCCTAGCTTATGTAGTTTGGAGTGCAAGCATTCAAGCCAATGATCTTGGAGTTTAGATCCACTTAGGATCTGTATTTTTCACATGGCATCAGAGCTGGTTGGCTTCTATTTACAGTAAGTATTCCATTTTTGGTGATATTTGGATGTTTGATCAAGTTCTAGCATGATTTTGCATTGCTTTGTTGATCAAATCTTACTAACCTTTGTTTTGTGAGTTGAACTTGTGGATCAAAAGCATATTTCAAGTCTATTGAAGATCAGAGGCTGAAAAGAAACTATTTTGGATCAGATCATAACACCTAATCATTTGTGATTGTGAGGCTTGTGCATATTCAATACTAACAATGTTCTTTTCAATCCTATTGTTGACAATCTCCATTCTTGGATGAACACTCTCCTTAAGTGGATGAAACTTCTCCTTAAGTGGATGACAAATGCTCTTTTGAGTGAGTTGTAATTCTCCTAAAGGCTGAGCAAAGCTCCCATTTGGATGAAAGATCCCCTTTTTTGGGTGAACATATTGTAAGCTCCATTGTGAAGAGCATATTGTAAAGATTGTCATCAATTTTGGCATAAATTTTGGTGTACTTTGTTGAGCATGTAAGTAACTCTCCTTATGTAATTTGATTGGAGCATTTGCTGGAAGGTGTTAACCATTATGCAAGTGTGTTTTCAGGTTCTTAACAGGTTGAGGAACATTCTCATGTGAAGTGATCTTAGATCTACATCTAAACACCAAGATTTGACAAGATAGTGAAGCTAGTCTTGTGATTCACTAAGTGTGCTCATTCATTCACCTCTAAATCTTGTATTTATCACTTGATGGAGTTTATAAACTTTTAGAAGTGTGGTTTACATGTGGTTTTACAGGTTGAATCAATATCTTAGTGTGTTGATCATATGTTGATCAAGTTTGTTCATTACTAGGTAATCTTGGCATCCTAGTTTTGGGTATTTTCTAAGAATGCAAGTAACTCTTCACACCATAACTTGATTTGGTCACTTGCTGGAAAGTTTGAGAGCTTAAGCAAGAGTGTGTTCAGGTTGGTTTGATTTTGTAATCCATTCTTAGTGTGTGCAAAGTGTTGCATGTGTTTCAATCTTCCTTTTTATGCTTGGAAACCATCTAGGTTCAAGATAGAAGTGTTTTAGGGTCCTAAATCTTCATAGATCTCTTTATCTATCATTTGTTGAGAGAAAAGTGAGTGCTAAGTGCTTTAGGACAGAACCTAAAAGTTGAAGAAACATTAGAATCATGGCTTCCAATGGTGGGATCATGCTAGAGTCTAGTGAAAGGTTGAGTTCATCAAACTACTCTACTTGGAAAGTGAGGATGGAGTCCTTACTTGAGTTGAATGAACTCATGGACATAGTTGCAGAAATTGAAGAGAGACCTCTCACACTTCAAGAGCAACAAAGGTTTGATAAGAAGGCCAAAAGGGCTCTTCATATCATTAAAAAGAATGTTACAAATGAACTTCTCAAGGAAGTTGGAAAGTGTCAAAGTGCAAGTGAGGCATGGAATGCCTTAAAGAAGCTCTTTGAATCAAAGTCCACATCTAGGGTATTGACCCTAAGGAGACAAATATTTTCTAGTAGGCAAAGAGAGGGTGAAAGTGCTCATGCATTTATCTTGAGAGTTAAGTCCCTAAGTGATGATTTAGCATGCATTGATGAGAACATAAAAGATGGTGAAATAGTCCAAGTTATGTTGAATGGTTTGCTAAATGAACATGCTAACCTTGTGCAAAGTTTTGCCATTCAAAGAGTCTTGCCAAGTGTGGTTGACTTGCAAGAAATCTTATTGGCTGAAGAACATAGGTTGCAATCAAAGCTTGATGGTGCATCCTTGCAAGGTGGAGGTGAAGAGGCTTTCTTCACAAAAGGCAAATTCAAGGGCAAAGGTAAAGGCAAAGGGAAATGGTCCAAAGGTGGTAACTTTGATCATGATGATCACTCTTCCTCTTCCTCTTCTACTAAGAACAATAAGTCAAAGTTCAAGTGCTTTTATTGTGGGATAAAAGGTCATTTTGCAAATGAATGTTATAAGAAGAAAAGAGAGCAAGGAGAGAGGCAAGGAAATCTTACAATAGATGAGGAAGAACATAACACATGTGAATCACTTGTTATGACTTCAAGTTTGTTAGCCAACATAGATGATAATGATCCTTGGTGGATTGATAGTGGAGCCTCATCTCACATGACAAGATATAAGGAATACTTTACATCCTTATTGTCTTATGAGGGAGAAGGTAACATCATCTACACTGCAAATGATGGTCAATGTGACATCAAAGGCATAGGCACTATTCCTATTTCCCTTTCAACAAATAGGAAAGCAAATCTTGAAAATGTTTTGTACATTCCTTCAATCACTAAGAATTTGCTTAGTGTAAGTCAAATGATTGACAAAGGACTTGATGTGGAGTTCATTGGAGATGCATGTTTGATAAGTAAATGTGGATCCTTGATTGCTCAAGGTAGGAGGCATGGTAAACTTTTCAAGCTTGATGCATGTGTGATCTCTAATCATGAAGGATGTATGGCTAGGGAGCAATTGACAAACCAAGAAGTTTGGCACAAGAGGTTGGGCCATCCCAACTTCAAATCTTTGGAGGTAATGGCAAAGAAAGAGCTTGTTCTTGGTCTCCCTAAAAGTCTTGTTGCAAACAATAGTGTTTGTGAACATTGTGCCTTGTCCAAATCTCATAGACTTGCTTATTCTAGATCTACTTCTAGATCTAAAGAAGCTTTTCAACTTGTGCATTCTGATATTCATTCTTCTAGTACAACTAGCAATGGTGGGGCAAAGATGTATGCAACTTTCATTGATGACTTTAGTAGGTATACTTGGATCTATCTTCTTAAAAGTAAGGATGAAGTGTTTGCTGCATTTGTCAAGTTCAAGAATGAAATGGAAAACCAATTCAATACAAAGATCAAATGCTTAAGATCTGATAATGGAGGGGAATACACCTCAAATAGGTTCAAAGACTTTTGTATAGCACATGGGATTAAGAGGGAGATGTCTAGTCCTAGGACTCCACAACAGAATGGAGTGGTCGAGAGGAAGAATAGAACCCTTTGTGAATGTGCCAAGGCAATGAGACTACATGCTAATCTTGCTAAGTCTTTTTGGGGGGAAGCTTTAGCATGTGCTAACTATCTATGTAATAGATGGACAAGTGCTTCCTTGGATGGTAAAACTCCTCATGAGGTTCTTTATGGTAGAAGGCCGAGTGTCAAGCATTGTAGGATCTTTGGATGTACATGTTTTGTCAATATCACACTTGATGATAGAACTAAAGAAGATCCTTCATCAAAGAAGGGTGTGTTTGTTGGCTATAGTGAAGTAAGCAAGGCTTACAAAGTGTACATTCCTTCTACAAAGAAAGTTGTCATAAGTAGGGATGTCATCTTTCATGAAGAGAATGTTTCCAATGTTGTTGATGTTGATGTTGATGTGCCTACTAATCATCATGATGTGCAAGATGTCTTGGATGAAGATGGAGATGCCACTCCAAAGCAAACTTCAAGGAAGACTCAAAGGCAAAGGGCTAAGCCATCAAGGCTAACCTATGATGAAAAAGGAAAGCAAGTGGTGGACAACTCTAACTTTGCTTTTCTTACCTCTTTTGATGAACCAACTTGTGTAGGTGAAGCAATTCAAAAGAAGGAATGGATCCAAGCCATGGATCATGAGCATCAAGCACTCATCAAAAGCAACACATGGAGGTTGGTAAAGCTTCCAAAGGACAAGAAGGCAATTGGTTGTAAGTGGATCTTCAAGATCAAGACAAATCAAGATGGATCAATCAACAAGTACAAGGCAAGGTTGGTGGCAAAGGGGTATGCTCAAGAATATGGTATTGACTATGATGAGACCTTTGCACCCGTGGCAAAGATGGTAACTATTCGAATCCTAATCTCTCTTGCAACTCTTTATGATTGGGATATGTGGCAAATGGATGTTACTAATGCCTTCTTGAATGGTGATCTTGAAGAAGATATTTACATGGAGCAACCCGAGGGCTATGTTTCACATGATGAGCCTAATCATGTGTGCTATCTCCAAAAGAGTTTGTATGGGCTAAAGCAAGCACCAAGGAGTTGGTATGCTAAGCTCAATTCCTTCTTACTTTCTCAAAACTTTGTTATGAGTGAGTATGATCATTCTCTCTACTTTAGATTGAATGAAAATGATATCACTTTACTTTTGATCTATGTTGATGACATTATCTTAAGTGGTGGTAACAATCTAGATATAGATGAAATCAAGATGGCACTCAAAAGAGAGTTTGAAATTCAAGATCTTGGTAAACTTCATTATATCTTAGGAATAGAGATTATTAGAACTTCTAAATCTACATTCATATGTCAAGAAAAGTATGTTAACTCTATTCTAAAAAGGTTTCATATGGAAGATTGTAAAGTTGTTTCTACTCCTATGGAATCAAATGTAAAGCTAACTACAAGAAGTAATGAAAGATCCTTCAAGGACATTACTCTCTATAGAAAGCTAATAGGATCTCTTATATGGTTAACCATCACAAGACCTGATCTAAGCTTTGTGGTTGGTAAACTAAGTCAATTTATGCAAGATCCTAGTGAGGCTCATTGGAAGCTAGGAAAGAGAGTACTTAGATACATCTCGGGATCTAGAGATTTTGGCATCTTGTATGGAGGTACTACACCTAACCTTTGTGGATTTTCAGATTCAGATTTTGCAGGTGATCAAATGGATAGGAAGTCAACAAGTGCCTTTGCAATCTATCTTGGAGATGGAGTGGTCTCATGGCTATCAAAGGAGCAACCAACTATCTCTCTATCTTCCACCGAAGCCGAGTACAAGGCATTAACAACATGCACCAAGGAGATTCTTTGGATCAAGAGGATGTTATTGGATCTTCACTTGCTGGAACCAGAGAAGACTCCAATCATACTTTGTGATAACCTTTCAGCCCAAAGCTTGGCAAGCAATCCTGTTTTTCATGCAAGGAGCAAGCACATTGAGATTGCTCACCATTTTGTGAGAGATCAAGTCATTGCCAAAGAGGTGGAGCTTCAACATGTCTCTTCAAAGGAGTGTGTGGCTGATATCTTCACCAAACCATTGGGAAAGGACCTATATTTAATGCATAGATCTAATCTTGGAATGTGCTCAAAGACTATGTTGAAACTAGCATCCAATGTTGAAGAGGGAGTGTGAAAATTGTCAACATTTCCTAGCTAGTTTGAGACCTAAATTGGCTAAAATTGTAAATAGTTTTGGTTCTGGAGTTTTGCACGTGTGAACCAGGCCACAATGTTTTTATTTACTGTATTTTTTCAGTATGATGAAGTGTCAAACTTCATACCCTTCAAAATGAGACCATTTTGATGTATTTTGGTCATATAAGCCATTTTTAGCTATTTTTCCTATATAGGGAATATCTAGGGTCAAGTACCTTCTAGAGAGAGGAGAGAGAGTCATCTTCCTCATCCATAAATAGTAGGGAAGTCGTGGAGAACAGGTTGGAGAAACCTTTTGTATGCTTCATTGAGATCAATAGATCATTGTCATTGTTTCTTCCTCCATTGAGAGCATTGTTGTGTGTATTGTCTTCAAGCTATTGTGTATGATCTTAGGTGCTTTCCAAAAGTGATAGGCTGATGTATTATGGACTGTATAATGCTATTTTGGGCCGCACTTGATGTTTATGGAAGTTTCCATTTGTGATAAATGCTTTTTGATCAAGTTCTTTGCATTCTAGGTAGCATAGAATGTGTTGCCAATTCCTAGCTTATGTAGTTTGGAGTGCAAGCATTCAAGCCAATGATCTTGGAGTTTAGATCCACTTAGGATCTGTATTTTTCACAACAAGCTTAACCTAGTTTGAGCCACATCAAATCCTACTTTAGGCCTAATCATGACTTTACATGTGTACTTGCCCATTTTGCCTCTAAAGTCAATATTGGCCCTATCTCCTACTAACATGTGGATAGATGTCCACAAAATTTGAAGTATCCCTAACTCAACATAGATCTAATATGATTATGACTATTTTCCACATAGGGTAGCATGCTCCACATGTGTGAGATTTTCATTCTTACAAGAAATTGTAAGATATTCAAGCTAGATTTTGCCAATTTTTTACACACCTTCTCAAAACTAGCTTGGTGAGACTAGATCAAATAGGAAACTTGTGAAACTTGTTGAGTGGATCCTTTTGTATGAATGTGATGTGAAGACCATCCAAGCACACTTACCAAATCCATGATAGGATTTCTTTGGTAGAAATCAATTGCCAACTCCTTTGAGGAGCATTCCACCAATTTTCCACCATTCCCTTGTGTTCCCTCTCCACTTCCAATAAAATAGTTTCACCATAAGGAGATAAATCCGAGGCCTCCATGCCTCATGATGACCATGAAGATCAAGATCACAAAATGGACAAGAGTGTTGATTGATTGCAAACTAGCTTGACTAGTCCACATACTATGAACTTTTTCCATGATGGATTTAATCTTCAAGTCAACAACTATCTTGATCTTATTGAGAATACATGCTTACTTAGGGATGTAAGTGTTCTTTTTGAATGCTTCACTTAATCTCATGATAAGTTTACAAATCGCCTCGCAAAATGAGAAACAAGATTTTTCACACTATGAGAAAATATCTCATACTTGCTCTTACAAGATTCAAGACATTAGAGGAGTTCTCAATATCAAAAAGACCCTTTAAGGAATGCCATGTAGGATATAGAAAAATATCAAAATCCAAAAAACAATATTGTTTATTTGCTTGCCCCCACCACTCTCGAGGCCTCCCCAACTCCCAATGATCTAACCATAGTGTCTATAGTCATAGTTAAGAACTGTAAACTGTTCACAGTTTAACTTTTCTAAACTCAAAAATATTCTCTCCATCGGTTATGAAGAGGGCAATCTTTTCATTAGATCCAGAATATGACCGCCATCCCCAAATTCGAATCAGGAAAAATAGCAAAATGTATGAATATGCATTCCTTCCACGAGAATGAAAATATGGGCGCCATCTCCAAATATAAACACCGCCTTCACATTTTAATGAAAATATGAGCTCGAACTACCTACTAGAATGAAAAAATGAGCGGCATCTCCAAATTTGAATCAAGCAGACAAGCATGGAGATTGGATTGATCATACAGAGTATATAATATAATCAAAGATGAGTATTTTGTTTTGCTGCAAAAAAATTGTTCATAGTACTTTGATGCATCTGATTACTCTATTGTTTTTTTGATGATGACGTTGTATCATCTACATGTGGATATCCCTATTGATTTGGCACCTTTGCAGAGAAGATGAGGCAAAGGAATTTAAATATCTACTGTGAGGATCGTTATCATTATAGGGCAGAAGAAAATTAGAACTTGGATTTGTGGACAGATGGAACATTATATCCACAAGATCCAAGCACTTTGACACATCCCACATTCTCCTCAATAACTCATTTAGTTACATGGATATGCAATGGGCATACTAAATTACTAGGATATTGTGAGAGATTGCAGAACCATGGAAAACAACTTTATATGTATAAAATTTACATTTTGGAAGGTGAGTTAATACATATATCCTCTTATTGTCAGAATAGAGATTGTCTTCTCCAAAAGATGTTAGAGAAAAATGAACAACTTAAAAATAATAATGAATCATAACAAAAGATAACAATCAATATCAAATCAGACCTAGAGCAAATACAATCAGAACTAGAGCAAATGCAATCAATCTTACAATCTATTAGATTTAAAAACTTACAATCACTGTGGAATTGGCTAAGAAGAAGGCTGGAAGTAAGAAGCAAAAGCGGTAAAGTTGCAAGGATATTCAAACGCTTTCAAAAGGAGGTTATCTAAATAGAAGGATTTGTGCATTCAAGTAAGTATATTATGATTTTTGTAACTTGATCAATGACATTTGGATTTAATTTCAACTATGGTGATATTCTGCTAACTATCTGTTTTTTTGCATATCTGCATTAGTAGCTTCTCGAAATATTAAGGACAATGCTTCAGTAGGAATCTCGTTGGGCTCAATATTGGCAAGCAAATCCACTGAGTGTATCATGATGAACAATAGAAATTCAAATGTAAAGTATAAAATAATAGAGTCTTTGATGGTGGACATTCAAATTTTTTTAGATAAGACTATAGTTCAGGGTGCTTGTGATTTTGTAGATATTAGCAGGAAAGCATATGCAACAATATTTAAACTAATTAGAGAAGCTTTTAAGCAAGTTCGAATTAGAAAAGTCCCAATCCCTAGGACATATCACTTAAATCATCAATATCCTATAATTCATCAAACAACTTATTTGTTGATCTAAATCACTTGTTGAGATACACCGAACAAAATAAAGCTTCAATGCCTCAAAGCATTTAAGAGATATCTGCACTTCTAGGAGAGCCTTTCTGAATCTTTGGAACAGCTCGACCTGTGGTCTAAAGACCTTACAGCTTACTAAAAGAACCTAATAATATGCCTAAGAATTACCACGTAAGTTGATCCAAGCTGACTTGTGACAAAATTTCCAAAATTCACACATGTGGGGAATGTCCACAAGTATGATGGATCTAATTAAGCTTTGTGATCAGTAGAGTAACCTGATTCTAGATTGATTAGCAAGATCTAGTTTAGAAGAAATGGCTTAACCACAATCTAGCATGCTAAGCATCAGAATATGATAGCAACTAATCAATAATGAGTAAGAGTACAAGATTTCAGTGTATTAGCATTAGCTTCAACACGAGTTAGAGAGAGAATTTCTTGGCCAAATTTTGGTGATTTTCAAAAATCCCGTCGGGCAGAACAAACGATTGTGATTGGACCACAGTTACTTCCCAAATACTCCTTTGCTACCCGTATTGTACACTTGAGATTAATTTGGATTCAATGTTTGTGAACTATAGTTAACTAATCCATGTAGTTTATGAACTTCTTGTCATTTTTCATTCCCTCTCATTCTCTTCATTCTCTCTGTTCTCAACTTCCATAGACATACCTTGGAGTCACAAAGTTTGGTTAGGATTGGACACCATTAAGAGTCTCAAAAAGTCAAAAAATAGTGTATTTTTGCGGTTTTTTGAGCTTGAATAACTTACAATAGGTGGTCTATATCAATTGTACCTTTTTACAAGCTAAAATATATGATTATTTCCTCTGATTTGAACCATCATGCACCCAATTTGGAGTTGGGGGGCTTAGGCACCATTATCTTGAAGTTTTGCTTGTTGAAGGACTCCATAAACACAATTTTTGCATGATCTGAGCATATGATTCCTTTATGGACCTGTTGGAAGCCTCTGTGCCCCTATAATGAACCTTAGAAGAGTGCTTGTAACCTCTGATTGGATGCATATTGGGCTGGAGTTGGATTTTTGATAATCTCACCTAGTCCTCTCCCTCTATATTGTGCTTTACAACAACCAAATCAAAGTCTTGTAGCAAAAGTTATGGCCGTCAAAAGTTTGGCAATTTTTAGTGTAAAATTGAATTTTTTTTTAATTGTTCTAATTGCATGCATGCTTGTAAAGTAGTAGAGTGCTTTTCCAGTGTTGAAAATATTGGATGAACCTGTATGCATGGTACAAGATGGTATAGTAGGTTGATCTGAGTATTTCACCATGGATGTTATTTTTTAAAAAAACTAGTCAAAAAGCTGATTTTCTAGTTACTAGGCAATTTACGAACTTTTTTTTTTTTCGGAAAAATCAATGCATGTCAAGTCTGATGCATTTCGGATGTTTCAAAATAAGTTCGAAATGGGATGGCACTTGTGAAACTGAATAATCGACTCTTTTAATCAATTTTCACAATTTGAATGATCCGTGAAAGTTCAAAATTCTTCAAAATTTTCATTTACTGATTGAATGAAATTAGCTTAATGAAGTGCTGAGATGAAATCAGCTAGTAATGAAGGTCTAGTATATCTTCACCTTTTTAGTTGAAGATTTTGGGTTTGTCAACTAATTAATCCCATTTTTTGTTTTAGGTAACCAATAATGGCAAATGATAATGCAGCTCTTGAGGGTATGGTGCCTACGCCTACCTACTTACAGATTTGCTAGCAATTAAGTCAAGCATCGAATGACAAAATTTTGTTCCATCAATCCATAAATTCTTGCAAGTAAGAGTCTAATCTCCGAGTACTCATTTTGCAACTAACAAATATTTGGTAAGAGTTTGAATCGTCCACAGCCACAAACCATTTTATGAATGCTTCCATGATTTTTTACCCTTTGGTGGGTTTATGTTGCAAATCATGCCACCACCATGAAACCTTTCCTAAGAAGAACAGAACTATGCTCTCAATCTTTTTCTCTTTCAAAATTGCATATAGATTGAAATAACTGGTCCGCTTAGAAATCGTCTCACCTCTGGCTTCTTCTCTTTATTTTCCCTTGAAAAAGGTTCTGGCTAAAAGCCCAAATTCAATGAAGACCAAGCTTTACTTGATTTAATAATACTTCCATATGTTGATCCCTTAGATTGTTTTGATTGTTCAATCTCTTGAATCACTAGAGGTGTTTCTTCCACACTTGCAACAATGTCCATTAGTGTTGGAGAGAGGGAGAGTAACGAGAGTTGAGAAAGGTGTCGTATGTTAGAAACGAAAAATTTAGCTCAGAGGGGTCGGCTAGTAGAGTCTTGTACTGTGAAAGCTTATCAAGCTATGAAAATAGCTCTGATACCATGTTGGAGAGAGGGAGAGTAACAAGAGTTGAGAAAGGTGTCATATGTTAGAACGAAAAATTTAGCTCAGAGGGATAAGACGAACACGAACGAGAAACGAAACACGAATGAGAAACGAACTCGAACAAAAATTGTTTGTGCACAGTGGAACAAGCTATTCGACTCTCTTCGAAAGCATGACTACGCCTATCAGAATGAACAGAATGTTAGTGATGGAAATCACGGTCGTTCTTGATTACGTAGCCAAACATTATTAAACGAAGCGCCAGAAGAATAATTTGTCACAAATATCTAGACAAATTATGTGTCGCAAATGATTTGCGAAGAGCTAGACAGCTGGACAAATAATAAGTCGTGAAACATTCGCAAAAAACAAGACTAAATGTTAGTCATCTATTACCAGAAATAGCAACTAGAAAGATCAGACAAAATGAATAATAAGCATAGCACTATTAACACAAATCTGAACGTTGAACAAAGAACTGTATCAGATTAAGTATATCAAGTATATATGTCAATAATGCGGTAGAGCACAAGACAGTAGCGGACGAAACCGCATGCCCTACAAAGCTCATTCAAACTGTAAAGGAGTGAAACCTTATTGCTGACAAATTAAAGAATCAATGCACAAAGCATCTACTTTTGTCTATCTCTGATAAGCTTCTCTTCTTCGTTCTCTCTTGCTCACTAACTTGTTGATGAATACGCAAATGGTATTCAATATATACATAATGTTACAGGTGTGCAGATGAAGAAAGTACAAGGTGGATGTGATGTCTGTAGGAGATCGTGGGTGGCTGCAGTCATCGTCCAGTCTGTTAGCGCAGCTGCATGAGCGTGAAGAGGGTGTGACGTTAGCCTTTGCTTTTCGTCTTTTCATCGCCTATGAAAATTTGCATGTGAATATGCAGACTGCGCGACAACGTGAGTAAATATGCAGCATGAATGGAGGCAGATTAAAATGGGATTTAGGTGACTAGAGACAATAAATCCAACAATTAGTTCATTTAACTCCAACAAGGATTTCATCCTTACTTTTTAAGTTGCATGGTTTGTTGAGTTGAGTCTATTATTGTTTTCTAGCATGATTTCACTATTTGTAGCCATGATGCAAATGATTAGTCTTTCTTTTGGACCTATTCTAATGCACTAAGCACTCACTTTCCTCTAAAAATGAAGATAAAGTGAAATCACAAAGATTTAGAACCTCTCAATACTATCTCTCTTTGTAACTAGTTGACTAGCACGTAAGATTTTGAAGAAACTTGATTAACATATAGTTCTCAATAGAAGAAAGTATGAACAAAGTATTGAGAATACTCTTGCCTAGGTTGAATCTTTCCAACAAGAGCTTCAATCAATCACTTAAAGAACTTAATACATTGAATCAACTGTATAAAAGAAACATGCAAATAGTTAACAATCTTGCTCATGCACAAAAAGAGCTTGTTGTATTCATCCACAAATGGCAAGCAAAAATTCCACAAGGAGAGAAGGTTCAGCCTCAAATGAAGTATTTCATTAGAAGGGGATCTAGGCTCAGCCATAAGAAGACTTTTCATCCACTTAAGGAGAATTTTCATCCACAAGAGGAGCTTAGCTCATCCACAAGGGAGATTGTCAATTAGAAGCTAGAAACAACAATTGTTAGCTTGAATGTACTCAACCTCTCCAAAAAATAAAGAGTTTTCTTTGATGAATGAAACAAGATATATTTGATCTCATCTGCAATTGATCTGAAAATGCCTTTTGATCCTCAAGATACACTCACATCAAAGTGTTACTAATAATTCGACCAATCCAAATGCATAAAAGCATGCTAGAATTAAGGTCGTTCTCAAATCTCTACTAAAATTAGAAAATTTACAATTTCTGGCCATCAGCTAGCTCTTGATACCATGTGAAAATTTTAGATTCAAAGATGATTCAAAAGGTTAGATCTAGTCCAACAATTCAGTGCACCATCAACAAATGTTAGGCAAGTCTAGTTTGATCAAAACACTAACCAAATGCAAATAGTGTGAAGATTTTGTGAATCACTAAGATCAAAAATCATCTATTGATCTTTGGTTTAGAAAGACAAAACAATTTACACCATTTGCAATATAGAAAAACAACATCTACTTAATGAAAGAGATGCAAACTCAACAAAATCTTGATCAAACTTCAAATTTATGATAAAATGAAGCTGTTGTCCACACAAAAACAGTAAGCTACTGTATTTCACACGTGTGGATTTAAATATAACAAAACAATGCATTCTACACACAAGATTACAAGATATCATCAATATAGTGCACCAATGGATAGATGAACCCAAGATAACTCATGTATAAGCATGAAATGAGATGAGAGAGAGAATAATCATTTCTCCCACGAGTTTAGATCTATTTATAGCAGGTCCATGCCTCATTAATGAGCTTGGTTTCCCTCCATAGAAACTTCTAGATCAAAAACCCTACTACAATATGAACTAGATTCAATGTATCTAACATTCAAATTTGAATGTGTCCAAAATCGAACTTCTACTTTATCTCACTTTCTAAAAGTGGTAATTTAAATACTTTTAGACTAATATAACTTTGAAAAGTCAAACTCTAAGTCTAACATGCAAATTGGCCTCAATTGCCAAATAAACAAATATGACCAAAAACATCAAATTAGTTGACAATTTCTCACACTCCCTCTTCAACTAATTTTAGCATAGCACAATCTTTGAGAATACTCCAAGTGAAGTCCTATGCTTTGTAAACAAGTCTTTTCCCAATGCTTTGGTGAAGATATCAGCTACACATTCCCTTGAAAAAACATGTTGAAGCTCCACTTCCTTTGCCATGACTTGCTCCCTCACAAAGTGACATGCCACCTCAATATGCTTCCTCCTAGCATGAAATATAGGATTGGTTGCCAACTTTTGGGCTAAAAGGTTGTCACAAAAGATGGTTGGTGTTACATCCATGTCAATCATGAGGGATTCGAAATAATTCTTGGCATGGATAGCAGGTCACTCCCGTGTATATGGTTATTGGTTATGCCTCATCATTTCGGACTTGGCCGATAAAGTAATTAATAATCATATGAGGGCCCAGACGTATAATTGGACATAGGAGCACTTGCAAGGTGTTTGACTGCTATAATGCAAGAATAGGAGGTCAATTGATATTCCAGGTTGCATGGGGGTCCTAAGAGGTTAACTTTCCAACACTATAACTAATCAGATCTAGTTATAGTCAAATATATTACTTGACTTTTTACCAATAAATGCCAAATTGGCCCTATCCACTTATGACACCTAGGAGCTTGACAAACAAACCTTGTCAACCCCACAAAGCTAAGATAGATAACTTTTTGTAATTTTCACAAGTGCATCAAGTTTACACATGACTTTTCATAGAGAGTATTTCACTTCTTTGTTGGAATATGGAGATATTATAATTAACAATTTGAATTCAGCATAGACAAGAGACAATAAACTCGAATTTGAAAATCTAATAATAAAGCCAGTACATAAGATGATGGTGCTATCCAATCCGTGCACCCTGGAGAAGGGCTTCAATGGTGATCTCAAATAGACTCTGGGGACGACTGATTTACAATAAACATAATGCTCCAACTCTTAAGGATGCTTCTCAATGTGGTGGTTATAAAGTGGCGACCACCATCAGAGAGAGCAAACAACCAAGGAATGCAAAACACCAAAAGTGTGTTTTCGCATAAGGAGTCGAAAGGCCAAATGATGAAGAGGCCATATCGTTGGGGGGCTCTGCCCCACAAACCCCCTGCCGGGGAGCTACCACCCCCTGGACACCCTGTTTCTCGGGGGGGCTCCACCCCTCGGAGTTCCTGCTACGTAATCCAGCCATCTCATAACCATCATGGTCTCACATTAAACTACATACTAACAACCATGCTCAATAATGGTTTTTCCTCATAATGGGGGCCTTACAGATTTGAGCTCATGGTTAACTAGTGACAACTAAACTGAGAGGTGAACATTTAGTTATGTCTAACAGGAGATGACAAGCATTAGAGAAAATATGGGCCCAAAGAGGGCCCTATAAGAAATGCCATGTAGGAGAGAGAGAAATAACTATAAAGTAATTATAATATCATTTTTTAATTTTTTTACGCATCGGGCCGCTTTACTTTCCATGTAAATGAATGCACCTTAGTTTAGTCACATCAAACTTCACTGGTGCTTAACCATAGTTAAAATATAATTTTCAAAATGCTGAAATATTCCCTCTCAATAGTTGGGAACACTCAAAAATTTAAATTAGGAGTGACATTTCTGAAACAAAGCCTACGCCATCTCTATCTCCAGGGTCAAAAACAAGTATTTAGCGTCATTTCGATCTCTAGCAGAGTCGTTAGCGCCATCTCCAGCTTTGTTATTGCCATTGTGTTTTTTGTTACTAAACTATTGTACTGATAACAAAGCTTTATCATCTTCATGTGGATCTCTCACCAAAATATGCTCCCCTAAGGACAAGAAATTCAAAGCAACCCAAATTGTCAACTTATGATATGGTCCGATATAGGGAGAAAAAGCTAAAGCATCTAGATTTATGGTCATCAAGAACATTGTATCCTATTGATCCATGTTCATTGCAACATCCAGATTTTCATTCGGTGAGTCAGTTGATAATCTATATGTGTCATGGTAAAATTGGCCTTTTGGGTAATTGTGAGATTTTGATGCTCTATGAGAATGCACATTCAATGCAAAGAATACATTATTTGGAAGAGGAGTCAAGGAAAGAATCAAAGGAGTGCAAAGAAAAATCTACAAAGTTGAAAACTTGTTTGGATGAAAATGAGATGGTCAAGAAGGAGATCCAAGGGTTGAAATCTTCTTTGCATCATTATACAACTAGTAATGATGAGATAAAAACTGCATTTCAATCCATGCATATCTCATATTTGTCTCTTGTTAAAGATATGGATGTGCTCAACAGAAAGGTCCGAAGCAACAAGAGAAAAAGACTGGTAAACAAGGATATATGTGATTTATCATCCAGAGTAGTTCATAGAAAAGACGAATTTGTGCATTCAAGTAAGTTATAGCTTATTTGGTATTGAATATTGCTTGAACTTTATGATTCATTCATAATCACTAGTTTTGTTATTTATTCATTTCAATTTTTCGTTGATTTGCTTATTATACTGTTGTGAATACTATGAGTGTTCTAATTTCTACTGACATTTTCATGAACATTATGTTTGCAATGCAGATCAACATTGATTGTTGAAGACCATTTGGCCAATGAGATTTCGATTGGAAACTCACGAGGCTCTATCTTTACTTCTAAATCTATGAAATCAATGCTAAACAATAACAAAATGAAAAAGATTAAGGCTTTAGTTACTGATAACATTATGAATGAAGTTGGAAAAATATTAGACACTACATTACTTCAGGGGGCATGTGACTTTTCTAGCATTAGTAGAGAAGCATATGCAACATGTTTAAGATGATAAAGGCATCTGCATAGGTAAGTATTAAAAAGTTTCCAATCCCACGACCATTTCATCTTTTTAAAGAAAGAGACATGTTAAACCAAGGTATGCACACAATAGTTGGTAATCTATCTCATATCAATGAAGTGTATCGCTCGAAAGGAGAAAGTCTAGCATATAACAATTCTAACAATTTATATATTGACATTAATCAATTACTAACATTCATCATAAATTTTTACGGTATTACAAATGAGAATGTCAATAACAAGTTGATAGTTGTTCTCAAGTTAGATGAGTCTAAAATTATAGAAGGACAAAAAATGGAAAGAGTCAGTCTCACGATTATAAATGGAGCACTTTCAAATTCAGAAGACTTAGAAGGCCTCAATTTTAGTGTGCAATCAAAAAATGATATTTGGTAGTTGGTAGCATTTCAGGTATAGCAGTTCCTTCGCATAATCAATACAAATAATCATTTAATATGGATTTCATTTGGGAAGTCTTTTGTGTGTTAATATTATGAGGCTAATCATGTTTTTGTATTCTCTTATAGGTGATGAAAGAAGACCATGATATTCTCTCATGGATATTTAATAGAACATCATAATCACATGGAGGGAGTTCCACTCAATATTCCTAGAATTGGCACTTTCAATATTGAATGGCATTTAGCAGGAGTTCTGAAGATGTTAAAATATATGTTCAATGTATTTCATGGCGCTAACTCTAAACACCCTTGTTTTTACTGCATGAAGACAGCAAAAGACATGACAAGGAGTACAGGAATATCAAGAGATTGAGAAGATCCTAATTGAAAACCTGTACTATCGATTTCTCTTCAGAATGTTCATATCTGTACATGCATGCGGAGGTGCGTATCATAGAAAAAATAATATATTTTCACATCTTGTTTGCATGGAAGCTATTTTTAGATTAGAGGATGTGTTGTCTAAAGCAGACTTACATAAAGGTCACGTTAAATAAAAAAAGACGACAAGCTATCAGGTAAAACAAGAAATATTCCATGCAAACTGAGCATTGGAGGATCCAAAGCTCGAAGATTTTTATCAAATTATTCTGGCAAACAATCCAAGATTCAATAGTCGGTTTGGAAAGAGATTATTGCAGCAACTCAAGATCTCAAAGAAGAAGGTTCTACTTGCATACACAAGGTAGAAGTTTGGAAAAAATTAGACAACATGGTGAAATACTTGAGAAAAGATAAATTTTCAAATACTGATGTACAAATGATACAAAAAACAACCAGTGAATTTGTGGATGCAGTTCGAAGTGCATGGAGTATTGATCATATAACACATTATATGGTAAGATTTCGATGTTATACTACTATAGACGAATTTGTGCAATTAAATTAGATACTTTTGGTACTGATTTAGATTATGTTTTTATGACATGCAGCACATATTACGGCATCATTCGACATTCTTTGCAAAAAATAGTAGAAGTCTTAGCATATGGTCATTGCAAGGAATGAAATAATTTCATTGGCAAGCAAGAGCGGCATTTCATAAAAGTACACAACATGGCGAGACTAGCACAAAGAATAGCTATATACTGCAACTTTTTAAATGGTTTTACAGGAGAATCCAAATTTGTCATAATACAAAATCGATGGATTATAAAAAATTTCAAAAAGCATGCAAATTTATACAAGCCAATAGACAATAGACACACAATAAAATCTTGTATATTAAATGACAATTTAATAGGCAATAGGCAATAGACCAGACACACAATAATTTTTTTATATTAAATGAAAATTTTTACTCTGCTTCTGATAGTCTCCCCCCCCCAGTGCATGATCTCTTGAAAATTCTCATACAGAGAAGATCTCTACCCTCGATGAATTGAATTGCAAAATCATCAAAAAAAATTGTTTCCTAAAATGAAAAAATCCAAAGTAAGTGTTAGAATTTAGCAATTTTCACATGGTTTTTGATGTATTTTTGACATCTATGTGGATCCACACGTGTGAGGACCTATCCACACATGTGAAATGACACTTGTAATATTCAGATCCATTTTTATTAGCTTTCATTTGAGTCTAATATGACACCTCCTAAATTATAGGAGTTAGTTCCTAGATTGTAGGAATCTAGAAGATCAACACAAACCACCAATGACCAAAGTGGATATGGATGAGTACAATGAGCTGTCCCACATGTGCTGGCCTTCCAAAGACACAAGCTTGTAGCCTCTCAAAGGCACACAAGCTACCTTTTGATATCTCTTCCACTAGATCTACAAAAGCATTAGATCTAATTCATAGTGATGTGCACTCTTTTTCTCAAGAATTTAATGGAGGTGCATCTATGTATGTATCTTTTATTGATGATTACTCTAGATATGCCTGGATTGAACTTTTGGATTCCAAAAGTAAAGTGTTTGAAGCTTTTGTGAAGTTCAAAACTCTAGTTGAAAATGAACTTGATGCTAGGATTAAAGTATTGAGGAGTGATAATGGTGGAGAGTATATCTCCACCAAGATGATAGAGTTTTGTAAATCCAATAGCATTAAAAGAGAGCTTACATGTACTTATAGTCCTCAACAAAATGGTATAGCCGAGAGGATGAATAGAACACTTTGTGAGTGTGCTAAGGCTTTGAGGTTAGATGCATCTCTACCTAAGTCCTTTTGGGGAGAGGCTATTATTTGTGCAACTTATTTGTGTAATAGATTGCCCTGTAATCCCATTGGAGACATAACATCTTATGAGGCTCTATTTTGTAAGAAGCTGAATCTTAAAGAACTAAGAATTTTTGGATCTACTTGCTATGTTTTTCAAGCATTAGATACAAGAAAAAAGGATGATCCTACTTCTATAAAGGGGATCTTTGTTGGTTATGCTGAAAATAGCAAAGGATATAGAGTCTATAATCCAACTAAAAAGATTTTAGTGAGTAAAGATGTTTCTTTTGATGAAGGTAACTACTACAAGTTGAATGAGAAAGCTTCTAATCCATCTTATGTCAAGGATCTTTTAAGGTTTGACACACCTATGTTGACAAAGGTGCACAAAGGGAGATTCTTCATTCACTTACCTCTTACACTTTTCTAACTTCTATGTTTGATGAGCCAAGTTGCTTTGAAGAAGATATGGAGTCACAAGAATGGAGGGATGCCATGCAAAAGGAGTATGATGCTCTTATGGAGAATCGTACATGGAAGCTTGTGGATCTTCCTCATGGAAGAAAACCACTTGAGTGCAAATGGATCTATAGATTGAAGTACAATCAAGATGGGAGCATCAACAAACACAAGGCAAGGCTAGTGGCAAAGGGGTTCTTGCAAACCAAAGAAGTAGACTTTCATTAGGGGAAATATGGGCTCAAAATGAGCGCTTTAATAAATTTCACTTTAGAGAGAGATTACATAGAGAGAGAGGTTATGTAGAGAGAGAATGAAAATCGGTAGCTTCTGGTCGCCGTTTCCCGAGTTTCCGGCCTTGCTCGACGTTTAACTAGTATGGTTAGACAATAGTTAGTTTAGCATGAGATGTAATAACTTCCCTTCATGCTCTTTCCAAAATTTGGGACTAGAGCTTTAAGATTGAAGATCTTGGTGTGCTCAATGCAAAAATTGAAGCGGGAGAGGCAAAACTTTTGAAATCACTGTATACTTATAGTGAAATATGAGGCATGACGATTTTTCAATGTGACATAAACATTACAAAAGTAAGGAATGCTAGATCTATTCATATTGATTTACTGTAGGTAGATTCATTTACATGATTGTAGCTTTAACAATGGCAATGTTCCATTTGCATGTTGCTCTTCCGATGGAATGCACTCCAATTATTAAGAAAAATGCGAAAGATGTAGAAAATGTTGCAGCAATAGTTAGAGAATTGAGAATGAAGAATCATATGAGTATAGATTTGTGGGTGGATGGATCAATTTATCCTAATGATCCAGCTACCAATTTGTGTCCAGATTTTAAGTCCGTAACTCATCTTCTCAAATATGTATGTAGGTAAAGAAAGTACAAAGTGGATATGATGTTTGTGGGAGATCATGGGTGACTGCTGCCGTTGTCAAATCTGTTTGCACAGTTGCATGGGATGAGCGTGAGAAGGCCGCGACGTCAGCCTTTGCTGAAATGAACATTGGTGAAGACGCAAAAAATGTGACACTCTGACAAATGCCTTAAGATTTGATTTTACAAGGTGACTTTGCTTTTCTATAAGGGCACCTTTGGCATTTTGTAGGGTAGTGTCGCCTTTTTCGCCTATCACAAATCACGTGTGAAAATACAGTGTTGCCTTTTTCGCCTATGGAAATTTACTTGTATTTATGTGTGAAGGAAATAGTGGATTACTTGGATATTGTCAAAGGTTGCGTGATATTGGAATGCATAGCATATCTTGTCTGAATCAACAATTACAGTTTGCTAATCAACAATTGCTTCATTATGTGCAATACACTAGTGCTGAAAATAGTGCACTCAAGAATGCTATGTCAGGGTTGAATGCTGCTGTCACTACTCTTTGAGGATCAAACCAGGAAATGTTAGAATCCACGGAAAAGTTGTGATCCGAGAGTTTAAAATTTGTTGTTGATCTAAAAGCTATCAATATCTATGTGGTTTGGTTCTAAACTTTGCATGATTTCAATTCTACTTTTTAAAATAAGTGATTGGGATAGGCCAACTTGCCAACTGGATTGCAATTTGTAATATTCTTTACATTCATATACTTAATTAATACACCTAACTCCTGTCACTTATGGTTCAAAAGACCATGGCTAAAAATGGCCAAACAATTAGACATGACTATGACTATGAAAAGATTACCCTTGAGAACAATGAGAGAGATATTAAGGTAGATTTTAATACTCGGGCAAGCTGAGAGAGAGAGAGAGAGAGAGAGAGAGAGAGAGAGAGAGAGAGAGAGAGAGAGAGAGAGAGAGAGAGAGAGAGAGAGAGAGAGAGAGAGATGTGTGTCGCATATCTCACATTTTTGGAAGTGTGTGTTCATGTGAATCTTGGTTATTAAAATAATTATAGGCTTAATTTGCAAGCTTCATTCTCTAAACTGCAACTTCCAGTTGATAATATAGCTATAATATTTGCTTTCAAATCACAAGATCTTTCAATCAAGTTTTTGGTCACATTCATTTTCTTAAGCCAATAATTGCAATTAAGAACTTTCATACTATTATTTTGCACACAACTTAGCAAGTCTTTATAGTCAACCTAATAATAGTACTACATAGCCAACTTGCCAAGGTACTTGCACTCATAGTTATACATGAGATGCTCCTCACACAACCAACTCATTGGGTGACTTCAGAGACTAAATAAAATTGAATGGCACCTAATTTGACTTTTAAACGAAAGTAAAACAAATTACATGGGAAATAAGCACCCCTTGTTTGCTTATCTGTGGTGATTATGAATGGCAGCTCTTGTTCCGATTTTTTGCATAATTTATAGCATACCCTTCAAATAATAACAAAAACCCAATAGCTAATCCTTAAATGCTTTGTAGCAAAAAGCACTCAGAAGACATAAAAGCATCAAAATGAAAAAACAAAAAAATCACACAACTTCAAAGTTTTTAATGTATGTTAGGGCTAATTCTCATGCAGTGCACTTTCCATACAAATGTTTAACAATGGGATTGCAATGTGCACTCTAGTTACAGTAGCCATATGGATGACCTACTATGCCATGCCTATGCTATGATGAGCTGCATAATTAAGCAGCTACAATTGAAAAATGAAAACTCAAAAGATGAAAATCAAATCACCTTGCTGCAAACAGAACTGGCAAAAAGATAATGCTATTAGATAACCTATCCAAAAGCTGCAAAAAAGATGGATTATTCTTATAGAAGTGCAATCATATCCTTGTTATAAAAATTTCCAAACAAACCTAGTTCACAAAGTCAATCTCCCAAGCACACCAGCAATAGCATGTATCATAGCATGGAATTGTTACTCTCCTACAGAGCCTCATCGTAGACACACATCAAGATATTGAAGACATGGTATTGTTGTTCATGTCTACTCAAATAAAAGCTATTCTTGGAGGCTACTTCCAATTCAGCTGATGATGGAGGGTTTCCTCCACAATGGAAATTGGAGAAAAGCATAAATTGGGAAAGCAACAGTGATGGGCAACAGTTGAGAGAGATTAATCTGAAAGTGACACTTAAATTGAAAGAGTGGGAGTTTGAGTCCCTCTATGTGCATTTCAAAGAATTTGAAGTTAAAGGGAAACTCAATAATAGTTGAGACAAAAATTGAAGAAAAAATCAAAAGCAGTTTTGCTTAGTCCTCATCTAAATGCCCCGCCATAAGCAATGCAAAATTTGCACTGTTTTGTCAGAAATTGTGAACTCTTGCAACTTTGTCGCAGCACGAACAAGACACGAAGGTCGAACGAGAATGATTCGCGACAGTCAACGTGTCTTTGACTTGAAGCACGAACGATTTGCGAATCGCAAACACACCTCCAGGATCACAAACTACAAAAGAAATGCAAAATGAAAACTACGAAAAGAAACGAAAAGAACGAAAGCAAACGGGAGATTACGAATCAAACGAAGAAAAATCTTTCGCGCTGCCAGTTGGCAGCTCAACGGGCTTCACGCCCAGCTGAAATGAATAGCAACGACGGAGATTAACTAACTAGTTGATTAGCGTTAACTAGTCTTGTGATTCTACGTTTAGCTATCTTGTAAACTCCACATAGTGGAGGTATAAACGATCACCTCTGGATCATAACGATGTGATGAGAATACATAGATCTGTAAGAGACAGAGAGAAACGTAGTGAATAGAGTAAGAAATTAAAGACACCATAGCTGTGCATGAAATTCTGCCAACGAGCAGAACACAGCGTAAGAGCAGAGTGTCAATCCACCAACTAGCGAGACACTGACGATCTCGCTCCAAAACCAAACTAACGATATAGTCGCTCTATTTTCATGTATCTCTTTGTCTTGTGTTGTGTGTCTTGATTGCTAGAATAGAATGTGTTATGTGATGCGTAGTCGCATGTTTGGGATCCTGTAAGGGCTTCAACACGAAAAGAAAATTCAAAGAAAAAAATTGTTCGCGAACAGAGAAGGAGAAGACGAACACGAAACAGTCTCACTTCTGCAACATGGTATTAGAGCCAACAGGTTATCACTACTGATATCCCAGCAATGATTCTTTCAGACAACACAATATGGCTACGACAATCCAAACCAGAGTAGCAATCAGTCTTGATGGCGCAAATTATAGAATCTAGAAATTCAAAATCAAAACACTCTTGAAGGGCGAAGGCATCTGGTCGGTGACCGAGCTCTCAGAGGTGCAGCCTCCAGAGGGAGACCCGAGGAGAGCTGAATGGATCAAAAAGAATGAGCGCGCAATGGTGATCATCGTTTCATCCATAAATGAAGATCTACTCATGCATATTGAAGACTGCAAAAGCAGCCATGCAGCATGGGAAAGATTGAAGCAGAAGTATGAAGTGAGGACTGCAACTTCAGTCATGCACCTTCACAATCAGCTGCAATCAATATGGTGGGATGGCAACCAGTTGGATCAGCACGTTGAGAAGATCAGAACGATCTTCGCTCAACTCGCTGCATCAGGACAGGAGCACCAGGTCCCAGCACCATAGCAATTGATGTACTTCATGAAATCTCTATTGACGTCCTATCAGCTGCTGAGAATGCTCATACTAAGTCTACCACATATGACATTCGACAAAGCAGTTAGTCTTGTCACTGATGAGAGACTAATGAGAGACGAAGGAGAGGGAAGCAGCATGGACATTAGAGCCACTGCCAGAAAACAGAAAAGTGGTCGACTGCAAGTGGGTGTACAAGAAAAAGCTGAAATCAGATGGCACCATTGGCCGCTACAAGGCAAGGCTTGTCGCGAAGGGCTACACTCAGAGATATGGTGTTCACTATTTTGACACACATTCGCCCATGGTCAAGATGACAAGCATAAGGCTACTCCTTTCATACGCCACATAGTACAATCTGGAAATTCATCAGATTGACGTGAAAACAGCCTTTCTCCACAGAGATCTAGAGGAGGAAATTTTCATGAAACAACCTGAAGGCTATGAAGACCCCGAGAACAGACAATATATCTATCGATTGCAGAGATGCATCTACGGTCTAAAACAGGCATCATGAGCCTGGTACAAAAAGCTTGATGGTCTTCTAAAGTCTCTAGA
Organism: Diphasiastrum complanatum; assembly: GCA_029204225.1. NCBI lineage: Eukaryota > Viridiplantae > Streptophyta > Lycopodiopsida > Lycopodiales > Lycopodiaceae > Diphasiastrum > Diphasiastrum complanatum. Next base: position 19,583,936 of record CM055109.1, on the reverse strand, counting down.
ATTCAATCCTACTCAACCGGACTGTAATGTCTACATCAAAAGAGTAGGAAAGGATTTTGTGATACTGACCATTTTCGTGGATGATTCGCTGATGATAGAAAATTCCTTGACTGCAACTTTGTCGCAACACGAACAAGACACGAAGGTCAAACGAGAATGATTCGCGACAGTCAACGTGTCTTTGACTCGAAGCACGAACGATTCACGAATCATTCGCGAATTGCAAACACACCACCAGGACCACAAACCGCAAAAGGGACGCAAAACAAAAACTACGAAAAGAACGAAAGCAAACGGGAGATTACGAATCAAACGAAGAAAAATCTTTCGCGCTGCCAGCTGGCAGCTCAACGGGCCTCACGCCTTGCTGAAATGAGTAGCAACGACAGAGATTAACTAACTAGTTGATTAGCGTTAACTAGTCTTGTGATTCTATGTTTAGCTATCTTGTAAACTCCACATAGTGGAGGTATAAACGATCCTCTCTAGATCATAACGATGTGATGAGAATACATAGATCTATAAGAGACAGAGAGAGACGTAGCGAATAGAGTAAGAAAGTAAAGACACCATAGTTGTGCATGAAAGTCTGCCAATGAGCAGAACACAGCGTAAGAGCAGAGTGTCAATCCGCCAACAAGCGAGACACTGACGATCTCACTCCAAAACCAAACTAACAATATAGTCGCTCTATTTTTGTGTATCTCTTTATCTTGTGTTTTGTGTCTTGATTGCTAGAATAGAATGTGTTTTGTGATGCGTCGTCGCGTGTCCAAGATCCAGTAAGGGCTTCAACATGAAAAGAAAATTCAAAGACTAAAAATTGTTCACGAACAGAGAAGGAGAAGACGAACACGAAACAATCTCGCTTCTGCGACATGTTCCACAAGTATGGCAGTCATCGCCACCACAAAACTAAAAGGTATTCTCACACATGTTTCCTCTGTATTTGTTAACGTACTCTGCAAGTTACTTTGTGCAAGCGTCCATATGGAATATTTATTCTATAGCCTATGCCCCATCAAACACATTGGCACCTTTGAAACCGGGAAGTATCTTGACTTCAGCTACACTGGTCGAATTAGAGATCATACACAGCTCTTTGCACTTTCGCCAGATCCTCGCCAGGAACGACTGTGGGAGGTTGATAGTTTATGCCACACTTAAAGCCAGTGGGGCACCAGTGTGCACCAATCTACGAACTGAATAGTTCTTTTGGTCTTGATGGCGGCCACTACAACGTTCACATCTTTAGGAACAACATCACCGCGATACATCAAACAACAAGCCATATATTTTCCATGGCGTGGATCCCATTTGGCCATCATTGATGAGGGTTCAAAGGCACTATTGGTGATTTTAAAAACTGAAAGTTGCTCGTGATAAGCCTTTTCAGCCGAAATAACAGGAGCCTAAGAGGACAACATAAAATGGATTTTTGGATATGGTACCAAATTCGTTTGGAACTTAGTAACGTCAACGTTCAAAGCTCCTGCAAAATCAGTACGGTATTAAATATGGAGATCGTGAGCAGAGAGTATCTGGCAATGACGCGTTTGTCAATTTTGAAAGAGCGAGAAAAAGGAGGACATGTGGTAATCTCACACCCGCACACTTCAGATTAAAACCATATCGTGATCTCAATCCATCACTAGATTGTATCTGACCCAATGTCATAGAAGCCATCTTTTCTTTTACCCAGGAGGGATTGAGCCAACCATCAACTCATAGGCCCTCAAGCGACCGGACTTTTCTGAATGATAATTATATAGATCACAGTCAAAGCTTCAACTTAAGAAAAACGACTACACAAACCAATCGCCTTCATACCCATAATATCATAGCAACAATAAAATTCAAGTAAGAGGTGATTAGCCAAAGCAAGTGCAGCCTGAAATGAGGTGCACCTTAGTCAATCTATTGTCCCACCACTGCGATGGATCTAAGAAAAACTCCTGCCAGCTGCTCCATTCTAACCAGTTTGTCTGAATGCCTAAGGGTAAACCAAAATGCATTAGAAACATGGTTAGGGATTGTCGATGTGGATTTAAGCATCTCTACAAATTCATCTCCCCCTCAGCCAGCCACGGAGTGCTGGCGAGTTAAAAAGAGTATGATAGAAATAATAAGCATACCCGAGCCCCGAGGTGTTGAAAAAGCAGATGGCTTCCGTTGTTGAAATTGTAGCATGACAGGTAGCTTGGCACGAACCCAATGAGAATTGAACCGATTGTTGTTGATCCACAGTGCCTCCTTTATGGGTTGTTGATCCACAATGCCTCCTGTATGGTGACGTCCATCCCAGGACGACCTCTGGAAGGGTGAAGAAGAGCAGCAGTACTACAAGTGAGCGCAACAGAAGGAGACAACTGGGCGTTTTCATTTGTGGGTCTGATGATGAGGCGAGGAGGGCAAAAAAGGAGTAGAGATCGATGAGGAGGAAGAGGAGAAGAACGATCAACAGAGAGGAACAAGAAGAAGAGCATGCCATGACGACAATCGTCGTTGGGGTTGAAATAAAAGCCTACTTCTCTTGTCCTCTTTGTCACTGCCATGGCGTGCTCTTGCTGCAGCAACAGAAGATGTTCTCTTTAAGCTCGATCTCTCTCTCTCTCTCTCTCTCTCTCTCTCTCTCTCTCTCTCTCTCTCGTTTCAATTCATCAATTCAAAATAATTAAAAAAAAAAGAGGGTTCACGGGCAGCTCACACTCCCATCACGCGTTGGCGGACAACGTGAGCTGCCCGCGAAGCACTATTATTTTATATAATATAGATAAGCTAGCAATCTTATGCCACTTAAGTCTTTTTACACCCAGCTACATAAGAGTCAATTCCTTTGTATTCTAGCTTCTCCAACTTCATTTATTCCATACAAGAGTTGAGTAATATTAGCTAGCTTATATATTTTACAATTATATTGTGTATTGATTTCTCAACTTGTTTTTTCTCTTGATATTTACCTCTTAACTTTGAGCGTTAAAAACCTCTTTTTTTAGCTTTACCATAGCAGTAAGCTATTGTGATGATTTGCTAAAATCTAAGGTGTCACTCCTAAGTGAGTTTGAGCATTAAAATGACTTTTTTTTTTCTTCCTGTAATGCAATCAATGTCTTTATTTTTATAGTTTGAATGCTCCAATACAAGGCAAACCTTAGATATTTGCCTGCAAGCTACTGCATGAGAGAGAGAGAGAGCGCTATGTTGCGTAGAGAGATAGAGATCTGCTCTCATTGTGAACTGCTGCATCAGAGAGAGAGGAGAGCTCTGCTGCCTACAGAGGGATAGAGATCTGCTTCATAGAGAGAGAAGAAGATCTGCCTGCGAACTACTCCATGAGAGAGGGGGAAAGAGAGCACTCTGCTTCATAGATAGGGAGAGATAGCTCTCATGCATAACGAGAGAGAGCTTCACTGCCTGTGGGCGAGAGAGAGCTCTGTTGCTTAGAGAGAGAGAGGGAGAGAGAGGGAGGGGGAGAGAGAGAGAGAGAGAGAGAGAGAGAGAGAGAGAGAGAGAGAGAGAGAGAGAGAGAGAGAGAGAGAGAGAGAGAGAGAGAGCACTCGTGTGCCTGAGGGGGGGGGGGGAGAGAACACCCTGAGGCTTGCCAAGAAAAAGAGAGAGCACCCATAAAATCAACCCAATGACAATTACGTCAGGTAATGGTCAATTGGTCGGGACATTACCACAAATAATTTTGTCCCCGAGGAGCTCGTGGCCTCCGCCACTCGCTACTCGGGTCCCCAGTTATTTTTGGTAATGGCCCTCCCAATGGCCATTACCTAATACATTTTGCTTTTGGAAGCACCCCCAAAATATTAAAATAATTTTTGAACTTGGCTTTACGATGGAAATACTGATATAGAGCAAGAACAAGAGCAAAAGCTCAAACCAATTTTGATGCACCTATTTTGAGGGCAAAACATTAGGGTGAAACTACTTTCTCAATCTTTTCCATAATGTTTCTTGGTTTCCAAGAGAAGGCTCAAACTCAGGACCTAAGAAGCTTTGAATGCCAAGGTAACCAACATGATTGTAATCTTTTTCATAATACATATTGATTTCCAAGAGGTGCTTGAACCTAGGACCAAAGAAACTTTGGATGTCAGTTAACCAATTGAGCCAAGCCTTAGATTATCCCATAATGTTTTTTGGTTTCCAAGAGGAGGCTCAAACTTGGGACCAAAGAAACTTTGGATGCCAGCTAACCAATGAAGCCAACTCTATTGAAAATCTTTTTCACAATGCTTTTTGGTTTCCAAGGAGAGTCTCAAACTTGGGACCAAAGAAACTTTGCATTTCAAGTTGACCAACAGAGCCAACCTCGTTGGGCATCTTTCCCATTATGCTTCTCGGTTTTCAAGGGGAGTCTCGAACTTGGGACCAAAGCAATTTTGGATGTCAAGTTGACAAATTGAGCCAACTCTGTTGGGCATCTTACCCATAATGCTTCTTGGTTTTCAAGGGGAGTCTCGAACTTGGGACCAAAGAAACTTTGGATGTCAAGCTCACCAACTGAGCCAACCCTCTTGGAGATCTTTCCCATAATGCTTCTTGTTTTCCAAGAAAAAGCTAGAACCTCGGAATCAAAAGGAATCAGGAATCAGAACGATTCAGAAGGATTTAGCACTGAGCAGTGAGCACGCTGCTGCAGGGCGCACGCTCTTCCTCTCTCTCCATCGCGATTCAGAGTCTCAGAGAGCTCTAGCGGCCAGCCTCCAATTGACAACCTCTTTCTCAAATCTTTTGACTCCTGACTCCTGAGTTTCTACTATTCTGACTCTTGAGTTTCTAGAATCTTCTGTCTTCAGATTCTTGAATTTAGAAGTTTTAACTTTTGCTTTTCAACTCTCATTTTTCAGCGAAATCTGGACTTTTGGTTTTCAGCTCTCATTTTTCAGCGAAATCTGACTGCGCTAGTAGTAAGTACCAGTGGAGCACTACTTATGGAAATGCACTGTGCAGTCACTGTAGTGTGGAATCGTGGATGCTTATTGCTGATTCAGTGCTGAAAGCTCTCTCATTGTCTCTCAATTGCAGAAGCTTTGTTTCAAATTTCTGAGATTTCTAAGTTCTTGAATGTTTCTTGAATCTTCTAGATACTAAAGTTTGAATTTCTAGCACTATAGTCTATGATATGTGAACATGTTCACAGTTCATCCAATACTTGTAAGTTGTCAGTGACTAGTCATTATTTTGCAAATTGCTACTAACTAGTACTAAGGCTTGTGTTGGCTGTAACTTGCATGTGCACTGTGTGCTCCAAAGTCCAGTGACCTCCAGTCTCCCTATCAGTGCATTAGGATTCAAGATTCAATAATGGGCATCAATAAATAAGACACCTTGCTTTCTTTGGAGGCTAAAATGACACTCTCTAAATTCTGAAATCAAAGTTTTTTCATGCACTGTAAAGTATAGATTCATGCAGTCTCTAAGCTTTTTCTCAGTCTTAAACATTTTACAAATTAGAATTTGGTGCAAGCAACAACCACTCAAGAAATAATCAGCTCTCTCTCTCTCTCTCTCTCTCTCTCTCTCTCTCTCTCTCTCTCTCTCTCTCTCTCTCTCTCTCTCTCTCTCTCTCTCTCTCTCTCTCTCTCTCTCTCTCTCTCTCTCTCTCTCTCTCTCTCTCTCTCTCTCTCTCTCTCTCTCTCTCTCTCTCTCTCTCTCTCTCTCTCTCTCTCTCTCTCTCTCTCTCTCTCTCTCTCTCTCTCTCTCTCTCTCTCTCTCTCTCAAGTTTTGGTGCTCTTTGAGCTCTCTGGACAGTGGAGTCTAAATCATGTTTGGTGTTGTGTGGTTATGAAGCAGTCACTCTTGCTGTTGTGTGGTTATGAAGCAATGCAAGCATTCAGCAGACACTGTAACTTGTAAGTCATCTTCAGTTGTAAGAAAAATCATTGATATCTATGAAAATTTATGTCTAATGACTAATATGATATGTGCTGGTTTTAGGAGCTTTTACCATGTAATCTGTTTTTCATGCACTAATTAATTGTGCTAGTTTTATTTGCCTTTAAGGTCCGGTCATTACAAAGTAAATGATAAATCTGAATGCTCAAGATATTACCCTCACATTGTTGAAGTTTCTCACTACTTAGTTTTCTTGTTATGCTACAATTTTATTTATTTCAATTCGAAGTTCATTAACTGTAGTTTCATTCTACAGTCTACTTATCTGTTTTAAGTCAAAAATCTTCTGTTTTAAAGTATATCACTTTAGGTCTATAATATTTTGTTTTATCACTTCGTAGATCATGTCTAAACGTCAAAAGACTCTTTTCAGTATTCCTGGCTTTGAAAAAGTTAATGTTCCTGATACGTCTAAAAGTTCCAAGTGTAGTAGGTAGTTCTACTAATAATCCTATTCATTTAACTGATATTAATTTAGATGGAAAATCCATAGAGGAAGTTGATCAAATAAAAAAAGCTATCAAAGCTTAATGTCCTAGTTGGAAGGACACATTTCCATGGGTTAGATTCGATAAAACCATTGGTCGTGTTTTCTGTACATGGTGTGAAAAAAATCCTAATAATCGTACAAAATATGGTAGAAATGGTTCTATAAATATCAAACTTAGTGCTATTAAAAATCATGCAAAGTCTGAATCACATAAGATTTCTAACTGGGTTGTGAAGGATGGCAGGAAATCTTTTGAAGAAGGAATGAAGAAGCAAGCTCTAAGTGTGGATACCTCTGTACAACATCTTTTTTGTTCGGCATATTTTATTGCTAAACATAATTTTGCTTTCACATATTTTGAAGATATTCTGATCTATTTACGGGCATCTCGTGCTCCCGATGTCCCTCGTGGTATATATGAGAATGGTAAACCATGTGCTATTTTTATCAAGTATCTTAGTATTGCGCTTAAAGAGTCTATATTGACTAAAATTAAATCTAGTAAATATTATAGTGTCATGATAGATGAGTCCACAGATCATTCTTCTAAGAAACACCTTATAATCTATGTTTGCTTCATGGAAAATAGCTATCCTTGTGTGACATTTTTTGAGTTATGTGATGTGGATAAGGTTTAGGCATATTTGAAGTTGTAAAAAAACTATTATTAGCCCAACGGATTGTCTTTAGTTGATTGCGTTGGTTTTGGTTCTGATGGTCCATCATCCATGGTTGGATCTAGGGTTGGAGTTGCTACTTTGTTCAAGAAACATTCTCCATTCATTACTATTATTCATTGCATTGCACACAAGACTAACTTGTGTGTTGTTAATGCAGTTAAGAAGAGCGATTTTGCTAGACATGTAGACGAAGTTGTAAGTTTTGTAGCTAGTATATTTTCTCGTAGTAGTAAAAGAATTGAAAAACTCAAGGTTTTAGAAGAAGAGTTTGATTGTTCTATCGTTAAGCTTAAAAACTTTCATAAGATTCATTGGCTTAGTAGGCAACAAGTTCTTTCAAGATTTTGTGACGTTTTAGAGCCTTTGTTAGCTTACTTGCAAGAAGAAGATCAGATTACTTTTTCAAAAGTGGCTAATTTTAAATTTATTTATTCCATTCATTTTTTGGTTGATATTTTAGGATACATGAATTTTCTTAGTAAGATGTTTCAGATGGAGTTTGTGGATGTTACCATTGTCTCTGGTCTTGTTGAGAGTGAGGTATGTACCATTCAATTAGATTTTATTGAAGATCCTATTATTGACATTAATTCTTATCAAATGGATAGTCATGGATATCCTACTATTCCTGATTATGGTCCTAAGAAGGGTTATCTTGCAGCATTACGAGGAGCACCTTAAAGGTAACTTCTATATGAGTATAAAGATAGATAGAGATATTGATGGAACTGACTTACAAAGTGCTATAGATTTTCAGAAACAATTTTTGAGTTTTATCATAAAAAATTTGAAGAAACGTTTTAAAGATAGTAAAATTCTTTCATCGTTGAAAATTTTATCTCTTTGGGTTTTTCCTTTGGGTATATATCGTGAGTTGAAAAGCTTTGGTGATGATGATGTTGATAACTTGGTAAACTTTTATGGAAAATCTAAAAAATAGGACAACAATAATGAAACTATAGAACCTTTTATAGATAGTTTATCATTTAGACGAGAGTTGACCAGATTTAAAATGCAAGTTTCAAATGAATGGAAAGGTAAGAGTTTGAGAGAAACTTGGTTGAACATTGGATCTAATGAAACTTGGCGAGAAAAATACCCTAATATATTAAAATTAGCTAAAGTTGCTTTGTTACAATGTTCTAGCACTGCAGCATGTGAGAGAGGGTTTAGTATGAAAAAATGGATCAAAGATAAATTACGTAATTCTTTGTCTACTTCAAATGTTGATGCTCTTATGCGTATATGCATAGAAGGCCATCCATTAGACGATTCCATGGATTTTTCTCACGCTATCGCATTGTGGAAAAAAGATACGTCAACAAGCCGACATATATATGGTTATTGTGAACCTAGTTCTTCAATCCAGGTATGATTTCTTTACATTATGCTATGTAAAAATACAACTTTTCATCATTATAGTTTTTCAAATTTTTAAACATGTAAAATTTATAAATGGCCTATGATGAGATCAGATCTTTGGTGTACGTATTTTGTGTACACATGATGATTAATATAAATTGTGATTTTTGTTTTTATATATGTTTGTTTTTCTTATAAAGCATTTCATAGTATGATTCATTGTTTAACTTTCTATTTAAAAAGTTTAACATTGACTACTTTGTTAGAATTGATTTGAATAATGTAAGTGGTTATCTTAGTACATTCAAAGATGACACATAGCAAGCTTGATGTCTATCAATTCATAAATGCTTGTTTGGGTGTCCGACAAGTACTTGATTTTGGCCTTGCCTCCAAGCCGGTACACATTGTGAAAGTCTCTAGTAACTAGTAGTTGAATTCAAACGCCACACAAGACAATCTTAACAGAGCTATAAAGCACTCATAGTTCTCTGACTTTTTCATGCACAACAAATCTAATTTTGAGTCTGATTTTTAGCCAAGCTTGCAAGATTGTAGGCAATGCTTTTTCCTCCTCATCCTGTCTGATTTGATCTATAAAAGTTAAAACTATATGCTGTGAAAAACATTAAAAAACACATTTTAGGTACGTCAAGTGATGTTATGAATGTATACACTACGGAGACTGAATTCTAGTCTGATTCCAAATGCTAGATAGGGACCTGAATTTGCTGAATTTAAATCACTATTCTCCTTACCTGTACGTGTTGAAGAATGAAGGATTTGGTGGCCAACTGACGCTCTAATTTAAGGACAGAAATCTTGCTGAAAATTGCCTATAATTGGGCCAAGGAACTCGCTGGAATTAGGCAGGATATCTTACATGCTTTTGCTTCAATTTTCAATGTGGATTTGGATGAGAAAGATAGTAGGTGGATGACTTGACTTTTGCCCAAGACAACCGTCTCCATCTCCTAAAGGTCTGACAACAAACTCTACATGCAACTCAAGATTTCTAGATAAAACTTACATGCAAAGTATGAATCACAAAGGTTGATACTTATAGGCTCTGGCTGAGTTTTGTACACAGAATAATCTGATTTCTGCTCATGGTCAAAGACTAAAAACGTGCATGCAAGTATCTTATAAGATCCCAACAGATAAAATTTCAATGTTAAATAGAGAAGACTCCCCTCAGATTTGGAAGGCAAAATTCAGAAGGATTAGGGCCTAGGCACATTTCTTAGGGCAATTTGAGAATTTTTCATAAGAGGATTGTACACAAGGGTCCGCCACCAAGGAAAAATCCAAACAAATTTTTCATCTAACATTTTGACTACTTTGTCAAAATTGATTTGAATAATGTAAGTGGTTATCTTAGTATCACATTTAAATTTCATTAGATTTTGACATTTTAATTATTACTTATAGTGGATTTGAGTTCTATATGCAATGCAGTTAACACTCTAATAAAATATTTAATATTTTCTTTTCTCATATTTTTGTTAGCTAATGTCTTATCAATTTTGTATTCCCTATTTGTTTGACATTCATATGATTATTGTTAGTTGGCTGATTTCTGGAGACTTGAGTCAATAATGTTTGAGGCTTGAGCTGAAATTTTTGAATTGAACATGATATCTAAGTTTCACATACATAATCAATGATCTTCTGAGGCCAATATCTATATATGTGATATTTCGCATTATGTTACATTGTGTTATCAATAATGATAATTTTCAAAACATTAGAAGCTCAATGATATCATTCTGATTAGGTTATTTGTGAGTTAAAATTGTTGGAAAATATTTATTTTTTAGAGCACCGAACAATGTAGATTTTGGATTTGAAAAAAACCTTTACTCGGATTTCCGCAACGTTTGACACTGTAATCATCCAATATGTTAGAAATTTAATATTAAAAGCTTTTAGCGACCTTTAAAATTTTTCAGTTATAGTCTTTTGGCCGTCTTAAATTTTTCACTTTTAAGCTTTTGGCCGCCTAAATTTTTTTTTTTTAGGTTTTGAGCTTTCTACATTTTCAAAAGCCTAATGGGTGTAATGCCCAGTGAGTTGAAAAAAATGTTTCCGCAAGCGCTGGTCGTGAGTCGTGAGAGAGCTTTTATTCGCAATCGTCGTTACATCCGTCGTAGCACACGGCTTTGATTATTAGCTAGTGCAGCAGTACCAGTGGGAAGTTGGGAACCCCTGAACAATGGATTAAAGCAATCGGATTCCATGGTAGTTACGAAAGCCGACATGATCTATGTGACATTCGACCAGTTTCCTTGCCGCGCACGCAGTCATTGCGACCGTGAACTGCACCTTTGAGGAAGAAGTAAGGATTCAAAATTAAGCAGGGTTGCTTGTCATCACGGTTTCTGCCACACCAGGGAGGTACAGAGAGAAAGCTAGCATTACCAGGGAGGTAGAGAGAGAGAGCTAGCATTAGAGGAGAAGAAATGTGTGGCAGTGAGCACCTAAAGGCTAAGGCTGTAGGCTGTTCGTTTTGGCACAAAATCCCTCTCCCGAGTCTCCCCTGACGGCACCGTGTCAATAAGCTCATTGCGCCGATCATGTCCATTGTCCCGCATAGTACAGACTGATGGTGTACGTACTATCTTTCTCAAACCTCCAGTCTACGATTTTTTTTTCATATTTACGTACTCCAAGAGTCCAGAGTCCCGAAGCATATTTGGTTTTCTCTCCTTTGAAGTTGAACGACTCAAGTCAAGGCCATCTTTTTTTCAAAAATCAATTTCATAAAAACTTCACACAAAGTTGATTTTCAAAAAATCGACAACTTTTTTCGAATGCAGTAAATTTTACATTTGTATATGTTTTGCGGGGCAAAAAAATTGACATGCAAGATTTAAACGGCAAAAACGTTTAAAAACCGACAACTTCAAAAAAATGCAAAAAATTAGAGGGTTCAAAGAGGTTTCCCAAACACTGACTCAACCACTCAAGAGTCAAGACCAGAACATTGTCATAGTATCATCACGTAACACATTGCTCTAGTCTCTAATCATCATTGTCTTATGAAGGAATTGAATCCTCTAATCTTGCCCTTCCCAAACTACTTAAAAGCTATATTTCCTTGTATTTTATTGGTTGTACTTTTATAACTTGACAACCTTTACTAGAAAACTATAACTTAGAATCTCCATGTCAAAAGCTCATTATATATTCACTTTGAAGTTTGGGCTCCTCAAAGAATTCCCCTCCTCCTTGAATGACGCATCTAAGTGCTTGGAAAAATGGCAAACTAGTAGGAATGGAATCGACAAGTTTTTGCAAAAATCGGCATCATAAAATGTCTGATGATTTTTAGTTTATTTACACCCTTTTATTAGTCTTCAAAAAACTGAGAAGTTCTACAAAATGCATGTTTTTCCCGAGCATTGACTCATCTGGATACTCACACTTGACTCTTGAGTGCTCACCCGCCTAATGAAATCATGGCAAAAGACCTTGATTTTATTCTCCTATATTGCCTCCAGAAAGTAGGTGTTTATGCACATACCTTGAAACACAAAATCTGCACGTAGTTGATCATAGAGAAAATTCACTAGAAACATGTCACAATCTTGCATGAACCTTGTTGCATACCCGCAAAAGGTAACTTCTAAACTTCCTTCCCCGATGCCTCCACCATGGGCCTTGCACGCATGCACCTATTAGTAAGGTGCATTTGGGATGTGACATGTGGCTTCACTGCTTAGGTCACTACTCGAGTCATCTCAATGTTCGTGAAAAAATTGTTGGGGCATAGAAATCCACAGGCACCCACCAACACAAATCTGCATGGACAAGGATCCGCCAACACCCACCAACACAAGCACAACATTTTCATTACGGGAAATATGGGCTCAAAATGGGCCCTTTAAGAAATTTCACTTTAGAGAGAGAAGAAAAATTCGAAAGTTGTAGAGAATGATGCTGCAATAGTTAGAGAATTGAGAATGAATAATCATATGAATATAGATTTGTGGGTGAATGGATCAATTTATCCTAATGATCCAGCTACCAATTTGTGTCCAGATTTTAAGTCCGTAACTCATCTTCTCAGATTTGTATGTGAAGGAAATAGCGGATTACTTGGATATTGTCAAAGGTTGTGTGATATTGGAATGCATAGCATATCTTGTCTTAATCAGCAATTACAGTTTGCTAATCAACAATTGCAACGTGCAAATCAGCAATTGCTTCATTATGTGCAACACACTGGTGCTGAAAACAATGCACTCAAGAATGCTATGTCAGAGTTGAATGCTACAGTCACTACTCTTCGGGGATCAAACCAAGAAATGTTAGAATCCATGGAAAAGTTGCGATCCGAGAGTTTAAAATCTGTTGTTGATATACAAGTTATCAAAAAGGCAATGATGAAGAGGAAAAGAAAGATAGTACCGATGAAGAATATTGATGACTTATTTACACATAGCGGCAATCAGAAAAAAAGAATTCGAGCATTCAAGTATGTTTTCATATAAACTATTTACTTGATTTGTATATGTCATTTAAGTTTAATTTGCACTTCATAACATGGATTATTTATTTATTAAACATAATTTGAGTTTCATATGTTTGTTGCAGATCGTGTTTGGTGGCAAAGAACTATTTAACAGATCATTCATGCATTGGATCATCTTTAAGTCATGTTTTAACAAGAAAGTCAGCAAAGGAAATGATGAAAAATGCTCGGTTTGAAAAAATGAAAAATGAATTTGTAGAGAATTTTTTGATTAAGGTTCAATCATACTTGGATGCAAATGTGATACAAGGTGCATGTGATGTTTCTAGAATTAGCAGAAATGCTTATTCTACTTTTTTTAGAATAGTTAAAGAAGCTTTTTCCCAAGTGATGGTGAAAAAAACTTATCTTCCACGTCCATATCGAATAAGATTAGCAAGAAATTATTATAATGCCGGAATGTTCAAAGTAGTTGGCCAACCACTTCATATAACTGAATTATATGAATCAGAATATGGTGAGCTCAATTACAATGATTGCAATGATATTTTTCTTGATATTGAAAATGTTCTAAAATACATTATTCGATTCTATAAACTAGACGAACATCAAGTAAATGGAAAGATCGTTATTGTGATAATTTTGGATGAATCTGAAATCATCAAAGGTCAAAAGTTGGAACGAGTGAGTGTCACTTACATGAATTAAATTTCAGATACAGATGATCGAACGTTTACTATCAATCGGAAAATCACATATGGTGGTTGGCGGCATTCCAGGTATACATTTCAATTTTCATTTAGAATATCGTTATTAACATGTCATACCTTGCTAGTTTTTATTGACATGTCATGCATTACTTGCTTCTCTATAGGTCTTGAAAGATGACCATAAAATACTTTCATGGTTATTTTCAAGAACAAATTATGGCGAAATTATAAAGAGACATTTGGAGGGTGAGAAATTTACAGTTGAAAACCATGGAAGTTTTCAAATTCGATGGCACTTTGCAGGGGATTTGAAAACATCAAAATGTATGTATAATGTCTCTCATGGGGCAACATCAAAGCATCCATGTCTTTATTGCATGAAGGATTGCTACAATATGAATTTGGGACTATCAACAAACATTGGCCCAACACGAAAAGCTGAAGATCCAAATATGAAAAGTGTTCTACCAATTCCATAAAAAAATGTTCACATATGCACATTGCATGCTGAGGTTCGTATTGTTGAAAAACTTATTTACCTGCATATTCTACTAGCATGGAATCATAAACCGGAGTTTGTGGCTAAAGCAGCAATTAGGAGGTTGGAAATAGTTCTGTCAAATGCAGGACTACATAAAGGGAACTTCACAATTGAAAACAATGACAGAATCTCCGAGAAAAAAAGAAATGTTCCTAATAAGCCATCAATTGGAAGTACTAAAGCAAGAAGATTCTTATCCAATCACACATGCAAAGAATCAAGTGTCAGATACAAAATTTGGAGGGAAATTGTTCAAGCCACACGAACACTGGAAGGAAGTAATCGAGTGGAAAAGGGACAAGTGTGAACCAACTTAGACAAACTCATAGGTGTTATCAGGAAAGGAAACCTATCCTCAGAAGATATGAGGACTTTGCAAAATCATTGCACCACAAAATATGTACATGATTGTTGGGGAAAAGACAACGTTACTCATTACATGGTGTTAATCTATATCATTATTTGGTAGTTATCTCATTCAGGCTTATATTTTTTTTCTATTGATGTAACTAATCAAAAATATTGTTTGCAGCACATCCTTCTTCATCAATGAACTTATTTTGCAAAGGAATATGGGAGCTTAAGTATTTGGTCATCACAAGGCATGGAAAAATCTCATTGGCAAGCAAGGGGAGCATTTCATAGAGCTACAAATCATGGGGGACACAATTCAAGAAATAAATATTTAGTTCAACTTTTTCAGTGGTTTTATAGAAGAGCACAATTTAGATATCTAGCTAAAAACTCGTCAAATTCATAAAAAAAGAGAGATCCTTATAATACATAAAAAACCTATAACAGAAAATTGTTTAATTATAATCATCATCCTCTTCAAGAATTGGACGGATGGTATTGTCATAAAGGAATAATCTCCTTTCATATGGATCCAAAAAATCTAAATTTTTCCTTTTGCTCATATCAATGTAACTTGAATAAAGGGTTATTGCAGATGATCTTTTTGTAGTCTCATTGGGAGTATAACCCAATATTTAAATTACCAAATCCCTTTTCACAAAAATTATTTTATATGTTCTTCTTGCGTACTTATGGCCTCCTAAACAAACTGATAATGATTTGATGGCCATAATGACAATGGTTGCATATGGATTAAAAGATGAATGATATATACAAATCTCATTATTTTGAAAGTTTTTCAGATAATGAGATAGAGACACATCCTTTCTCCCAGGTGATACACCTCGGACGCCTCCATGTCTCATACCAAAGGCATCTATTTTAATAGCATCATGTAAACGAGTAAAGAAAATAAATTTAGAATAATACGTAACACTACAAACTCATACTTTAACACAATGTTTGAAATAAGAAAACTGAACAATATCAATACCAATATAATATCTACGTACCATATCATAATCATCGTATTCAACGACGTTTGCTTTGCTAATGTCATGTCCTCCAATGGCCTCTACAATTTTGGAGGGGATATATCGAGTCCTTGGGGGATATTTTTTTTGGAATTCCAAAAATTCTTCCTCTGTAGGCAAAGTTTTTTCATAGGCTTTAGATTTTTCAATCATGGCCTCCAAGGCCTCATTGCCAAATTCCCAATTGCCATCTTTATCATAATCTATCACTTTCAAGGTCATCATATGTGTAATCAACAATGTCAAAAAATTCTGATAACTTTTGTGCAAAAATCGAGAGGATTTTATCCTCTCTCGAATTCAAAACATCTTCTATATCATTAAATGAAATATAACTCTCATTACTTATAAGATATAAGGTAACATCGAGTAGAGTTAATTGATTAACAGGAGATGCAGATAATTTGAAGCCATAGATGCTTCAGCTTCAACTCCTATATCAGTATCTGTATCATCTATATCAACTAGAGCAGATGTAGATGTTTCGATCAATGGAACAGTAGAAGATTCAACAGACTCATCATCTAGAATTTTAGCAGATATGTAAAAGACAAAAGCCATAGGCGACATATTCTTTTGTGGATACCACAATATATATTTCTTTTGAAATGGTCATGCAGGTTAGAGTACTTTCTATTGTGTTTATGCTTAGAGTATGGTCGGGAATGCACAAGGTCCTGAAAATGAACAAAACAAAAACTATCTATTGCCTGAATAGGAGTACTAATAATTTGAGAAAAAAGAAGAGAAATTAAATTATAACGATTCTCATAAACTAGCTTATCAATATCGAAGGGAGCAAAAAAATACTGGAAAAATACTCTAATTTCTTAGATAAAATGTCACTGGCATTCAAAATTTCCAGAAGTTTATTATCTGAGGACATGGAAGAACTAGCCATATGGAACTTGATATCGGTTCAACGCGACTGAATGATTTTGGTCGAGGACTGAACAACAGTGCGAGCACACGTCAGAAGAGGCTGATATCACAAAATGACGAGGGGGTTCCAAATAAAAGATCATGGAATCGAAATATGGAAAGTGGTGCCCATATTTATAGCCTATTCATGTTGATCACATCCATACATTTGTCAAATAATGAATTGAGGAGTGCAGCCTATATTTATCCACCAATCAGAGTGAGACAAATTTGTACCTACGCTAGAATACATTAAATAGTCTATCACTAGATTCTCCAAATCATCATTAGCTCTTACCCTAAAATTTATACATGTGCCAGAATACATTAAATAGTCTATTACTAGCCTCTCCGAATAATCATTAAACAAATAATAAACAAATATTAAATGGACATCATTAAAAAACGTGTATGAGGGCAATTATTACAGTCTCTTGTCCTATTTAAGCATCGTAAAGACGAAATTTTTCTTTTGAGATAATTGTTCATTCAAAACATTTTCATAAGGTGGAGCATTTTGAAAGAGCCAATAGATATCCACTTAAAAATACATTAGAGACATCTAGTTGAAAAACTTGCCAATTGAAAAAACAAGCAATAGAAATTATGATTCTAATTGATACCATCTTTGCAACTAGAGCAAAAGTCTCCTCATAATCAAGTCCATAAACTTGAGCAAAACCCTTTGCACAAAGCCTTGCCTTGTACTTATTGATTGTGCCATCTTGATTATACTTGACTCAAAAAACCCACTTGCAACCAATGGTGTGCTTGTTGGATGGAAGATCCACAAGCTCCCATGTCTTGTTGGCTATCAAAGCATCATATTCCTCCTTCATGGCAAGAAACCATTCTTTCGAATTGAGTGCATCATATACATCCTTTGGCTCTTCATGTGAAATAAAATAAGCACAATTAGTGGAGTTGAGTTCCACTTGCTTGCCTTTATCTTCATATGTAAGCCTCCTAGGCTCAGATCTTTCTCTTTGAGACCTCCTTAGTGAAAAGATTCGAGGTGACTCCTCCTCAATTATCGGCCCCATCTCTCCATGATAGTCTTCAAGGGTGATGATTGGAGTATCTTTTTGAGAATCTTTGAACTCGGACTCCTCAAGAATGTATTTTTGATCCTCATGGAATATAACTTCCCTACTCTCAATTGTAGTTGAGGTAGAGGGAACATAGATTCTATAAGCTTTCTTGTTTGATGAATATCCAACCATGATCCCTTTGATAGAATTAGGATCATCTCTTTTCCTTGTTTCCAAGGATACATGAACAAAGCAAGCACATCCAAAAACTCTGAGGTGATCTACCTTAGGTTTCTTTTTAAACAAGACTTCATAAGGTGATTTTCCAGCAAGTGCATTGTGAGCTAATCTATTGCACAAATAGTTTGCACAGTTAATTGCTTCACCCCAATATTCAATAGGCAAAGAAGCTTCAACTCAAATTGCTTTAGCACATTCACATAGCGATTTTTTCTCTCAGCAACTCCATTTTGAGATGAAGAATAAGCAAAAGAAAACTCTCTTTATTCCTTCACCTTCACAATATTCATAAAACTTGTTGGAGATGTATTCGCCTCCTCCATCACATCTTAAAGCTTTAACTTTGAAAGAAAATTGTTTCTCAACATAAGCTTTGAAGATTAGGAAGTGATCAAATACCATAGTTTTTGAAGAAAGTAGATACAACCAAGTATATCTTGTAAAGTCATCAATAAAGGTGACAAAACATGTTGCACCATCAATACTTTTAGAAGAAGAAAAATGAACATCGGAGTGTATAAGCTCCAAAGGATGAGTAGTCTTGATAAAAGACTTTTGATATGGCTTTCTATGTGATTTTGCAATAGCACAAGCCTCACAAGGCTTGAAATCTTTGGAAAGTGATTTTGGAAGGCCAATAGCCTTCTCTTTCTTGACCAAAGGAGACATAGACTTAAAGTTAGGATGCCCAAACCTTTTATGCCACGGCTCCTCCTTAGATAAAAGAGCAGCTTCACAAAAGTTTGCATTCTCATAAGAATTCAACTTGAAAATTCCACCATATCTAGATCCATTAGCTAGGACCTCATCATTTTTCTTGATAAAGCAAGTATTGGAATTGAACTTTACATCACAACCACTATCAAGCAACTTTCCAACACTAATCAAGTTCTTTGTAAGTTGAGGAATAAAAAGAACATTACATAGTGCAAGAAATTTAGAAGAAGCAAGTTTCAATGGAATGTTGCCAATTCCTTCAATAGAGCACTCATGATCATTTGCAATGTAAATAGATCTCTTAAGTCCTTTGTAAGGTACGATTGAGTCAAAAGACTCCTTTGAACAGCACATATGTGAAGAAGCTCCACTATCTATGTACCAAGCTCCATCTTTCTTGAAAGGTGATGAAGAAAAACTTGACACCATGAGTGATCCTTCTCCATCACTTGCAACAAAATCTTCTTCAATCTCTTTGGAGAGATTTGCTTGCTTGAGTTGGTTTTTCTTCTTGAAGAAATTAGAGGCATAGTGCCCCTTCTTGCCACAGAAGAAACACTTCACTTTCTTCTTCTTGGTCTTTGAAGTAGAAGGATGAGATGAATCATCCTCTTCACCATCTTTGTCTCGATCCTTGGCTT
Organism: Diphasiastrum complanatum; assembly: GCA_029204225.1. NCBI lineage: Eukaryota > Viridiplantae > Streptophyta > Lycopodiopsida > Lycopodiales > Lycopodiaceae > Diphasiastrum > Diphasiastrum complanatum. The sequence continues at coordinate 19,564,834 of CM055109.1, read as the reverse complement.
TGTCTTTGTTGGATGCTTGAGAAAACTAGTTCTTACTCCTTCTTTTATGCTTGTCCTTGACAAAGAAGGCTTTGTCACTTCCACCATGCTCGAGTTTGTTCATCCTAGAAAGTTTCTTTACAGCTGCAAACACTGTCAGGCCAAGCAGATCTGCCAGGGGCACTCTATGTGCCCTCACTCAGAAAAGATCTGTGATCTTTTTCTAAGATGGCAGATCTTGGCATTCAAGTTTTGTTCGACGGCAACACATGTCGTATGATCGAGAAAATGACAAACAAGTTGTTGGCGGTCGGATCCAGAGAAGGAAATCTCTACCAAGCCAAGATAATCAGCAACTCTGATTGCATATTAAATGCGTCAAAAAATGAAGATCAGCTCTAGCATAGGAGAATGTATCATCTCTCAATTGCCAAATCAATTCTGGGCTAAGGCAATAGCTGTAGCTATACACCTGCAAAATAGATCAACAACGACAACGTTGGATAACAAGACGTCGTACGAAATGTGGACAGATAGAAAGCCTGATCGATCATACGTACGTGTGTTCAGATGTGCAGCATATAAGCACATTCCAAAAGAAAAAAGAAGCAAGCTTGATGACAAATAAAAAAAAACGATCATGCTCGGCTACTCGAACAGAACACAAGTGTACAGGCTCTACAACCCAACCACGAAGAAGGTTGTTTCGAGCATAGAATTCACCAGATTGATGTTAAAACAACCTTTCTCCATGAAGATCTAGAGGAAAAAATCTTCATGAAGCAGCCTAAAGGTTTTGAAGACCTCGACAATTGACAATATGTCTGTCGGTTGCAAAGATGCATTTATGGTCTAAAATAGGCATCACGAGCTTGGTATAAGAAGCTCGATGGTCTTCTGAAGACTCTAGACCTCAATCCTACACAACCGGACTATAATGTCTACATAAAAAGAGTAGGAAAAGATTTTGTGATACTGACTATCTTCGTAGATGATTCCCTAATGATAGGAGATTCCTTGATGCTGATCAAAGACATGAAGAGTCAGCTTTCTCAAAGATATGAGATCACAGATCTTGGAAAAACAACGAAATGCCTTGGGTTGGAGATCAGAAGAGATCGAACAAAGGATGAAATGCACTTGAGTCAGTCAGAATAGGCCAGAATGGTGCTCAAGCAGTACCACATGATGGACTGCAAAGAAAAAGCCACACCAATGATAGTTGGAGCCAAGCTCACGAAGCAGGATTGCCCAAAAATGGAAGAGGAAGAACAGAAGATGGCAGGTATATCCTACCAAAACTTAATTGGTAATCTGATGTACCTCACAATTTGTACCAGACCCAATCTAGCTTTCTCTGTTTATGCCTTGAGCCAATGCTCTTCCAATCCTAGCCTGGCACATTGGCAAATGGCAAAACAAATCCTACAGTATCTGAAGGGTACCCAGAATATGAGATTAACCTATAGAGCTGAAAACGAAGAAAAAGGATTCGAGCTGCACCACTTCAACGATGCAAACTGGGTGAGCTGCAAAGATGACATCAAGTTCATAACTGGAGGATGATGTACCATAGCGTGCGAAACTGCAATCAGCTGGATATGCAAAAAGCAAACCTTGGTGGATCAATCCTCTTGCGAAGCTGAATACATTGCAACTTCAAAGGTGGTGAATGAGGTAGTGTGGTTGCAGATGATGCTGGAGGCAATCGGGATACCACAAGAAGGGCCAAGCACAATGTTGATGGACTCTCAGAGTGCCATCTATCTATCCCAAGATTCTGTCTTCCATTCAAAAACAAAACACATACCTCTGAAGTACCATCACATTCGAGATTTAATCTCGAAAGGAGAGCTCCAGGTCCAATATATAAAATCAAAAGACATGATTGTAGATCTGCTCATGAAGCCGCTCGACAAGCCACTCTCTGCCAAGCAAAGAAATGCAATTGGATTAAACATGCAAAGTTGCAAGGTTCAAGAGGGAGTGTTAGAAATGGTGAACTCCTGCAACTTTACCGCAACACGAACACAAAGTGAAGGTCAAACAATTCACAAAAGTCAACGTGCCTTGACTCGAAGGACGAACGATTCGTAAATATCATTCACGAATCGTAAACATACCTCCGAGACCGCAAACCGCAAAGGGACGCAAGACGAAAAGATACAAAAGACACCAAAAGAATGAAAGCAAACGAAGGAAATGAAACAAACGAAGGGAATCTTTTGCGTTGCCAGCTGGCAGCTCAACGGGCTTGGAGTCATAGACTTCACGCCCAGCTGAAACAAGTGGCAATGACTATCCTTTCTGGATCACAAAAATATAAAAAAAAATAGAAAAAAAAATTGTAAGAGACAGAGAGAGACGTAGCGAGTAGAGCATAAAAGAAAAATACTAGAAATGTAAGAGCTGTGCATGAAAGTCTGCCAACAAGCAGAACACCGTGAAAGAGCAAAGTGTCATTCCACAAATGAGCGAGACACTGACGATCTCACTCTAGAAATTAAACTTATAATACAGTTGCTCTAATTTCGTGTATCTCCTTGTCTTGTGTCATCTGTCTTGATTGCAAGAATAGAATGTGTGTTGTGATGTGCAGTCACGTATCTAGGTTCCTGTGAAGCTTCCGTGCAAAAGAAAATTCAAAGACACAAAATCGTTCACGAATGTGAAAATGAAAACGACAAAGTTTCATGACATTAAAAAGGTCTTATTGAAGACTACAAGATTCTATATCAAGTTTGTAGCATTTGCATATAGAATTTGGATGATTCAATGTTTTGTACTTTTTGTCAAAACCCTAAATTTGTTTGAATCTCTTTGTTTTTTTTGAGGTTGCTGGACTTTTCCAGAGTGTGTTTCAAGTTTAAAAAGTATAAAAGTTCTTGAGATTGTAGGTTTATCAAGTATCTTCCATTCTATGTGTTGATTTGCTAGGTTTGGTGCAAGAAAAAGATTTGAGAGGTTCCATATCTTTGTGATTTCTTCTTGAGTTCAGTTGTTGACATTCAAGAGAGTGCTTTGTTCATTGGAATAGGTTGAAAGAGAGGATCAAGTCATTTCAACATGGCTACAAATGGAGGCTTTATGTTGGAAAGCAATGATAGGCGTACCTCATCCAAGTATTCTACTTGGAAGGTGAGAATGGAGTCTCTCCTTGAGAGTTGATGGACATTGTTGTAGGAGTGGAGGAAAGGCCCTTGGCACAACGAGATCAAATGAGATATGACAAAAGAGCTAAAAGAGCTCTACACATCATAAAGATGAATGTCACCAATGAGCTTCTCAAGGAAGTTGGTAAGTGCACTTCATCTAATGAGGCTTGGGAAGCTTTGAAGAAGCTTTATGAATCCAAGTCTACATCAAGAGTACTTACTCTTAGAAGGAAAATCTTTCAATCTATGCAAAAGAAGGAAGAGTTAAAGCATGGAATAATGAGCTAGCATGCATTGATGAGAGCATTAATGAGGTAGAACTTGTGCAAGTAATACTTAATGGCTTACTTTATGACCATACTAACCTTGTTCAAAGCTTTGCTATTCAAATAAATTTTCCAAGCATGGTGGATTTGCAAGAGATTTTGGTGAATGAAGAATATAGGCTTCAAGCAAGAGATGGATCTACATCAACCTCTCAATAGAAAGAGGAGGTCATGTTCATCAAAGAAAAATTCAAGGGCAAAAGTGAAAGATAGATGTCTAAAGGGCAAGATCAAGGTGAGACTACTTCTTTTTTAAAAAAGAAAGATAGATCCAAGCTAAAATGCTTCTATTGTAGTATCAAAGGGCATTTTTCTAATGAATGTTTGAAGAAGCAAAGAGATAAAGGTAGCAAGCAAATTAACTTTACTACCAATGATGAGGATCTAGGTGTTTGTGGTTCTCTTATCATGTGTTCTTCAAGTCCAATATCAAGTCAGGTGACAAAGATTCATGGTGGATTGATAGTGGAGCTAGTTCACACATCACTAGTCACAAGGAGTTCCTTAATTCTTTGGTCACTTATGATGGAGCCAAGAAAGTGAGTCACATGGCCAATAGTGGTGAGTGTGTGATTGAAGGTATTGGTTCAATTCCTATTTGTCTTTTTTCTAGTAGGAAAGCAAGACTTGATGGTGTTCTTTACATTCCTTCACTTTCAAAGAATTTGCTAAGTGTAACTTGGTCAAATGATAGAGAAAGGATACATGGTAAAGTTTGATGGTGATGCTTGTTTCATTACAAAGGAAGAAATCTTGGTTGCTAGGGGCAATAGACAAGGTATACTTTTCAAGCTTGATGCTTTTGTTATGACTAACAAAAAGGATGGAATGAAAAAAGAGATTGGTTCAACTTTCCAAAGTTCTCTTTTAGCATCAATAAGATTGGTGGATCTTATGCAAACTCTAACAAGCTTCCTTATGCTAGATCTAGGTCAAGATCTAACATGCTTCTTGGATATGTTCATCTTTGTGCCAACTTGGCTAGCTATGAGGATAATGATGGTTCTTCAATTGTTCTTCATGGCAAGTTCAAGCATGCAAAAGGTAAGGAAAGAGCTAACTTCATCAATGGAGGTGGTGAAGGTTCTTCCTTGAAAAATGTTGTTGCTAATTATTTCTTTGATCATATGGAAAAAAATGTTGCTAGTAGGTGCATTCATGAAGGATGTGATTCTTCTACATTTCTTTGTTATGATTCCAAGAAAGTCATTTGTGCAACAAGTGGGTTCACATGTCTTCATAAAGAGAGTAGACTAAATGGTTTTATCATGAGACCTGGTGGGGGAGATAGTCACAAGTCAAGAAAAAGAGAAGTATGTGGTGAGGAAGAATCATTATCATATGGGTCATTACCTAAATCATTGAGTATAAGTTCTTGTTTGAAAAAAAAAAAAAGCGCTTCACATCCTTATGTAGAAGGTAATAATGACTTTTTTCATGGCTTCTAATATCTTTGAGGTTTCTACTTCTTATGATGAAATCATTAAGAGGGAATCTTGTGAAGTAAAGGGCAATTGGGAAGATCCAAGGCATGGATCTTCATCAACTCAAAGGATTCTATGATTATGGTGAATTGTTCACTCAAGGCCGAGATGACAAAATGTTGGTTGGAGAAGACTACATGGAGCAAATCGAGAGGCAATTTCTTCAAGGCAAGGAAAATCTTATCAGTGAGCTTATTGAGGTTTGTTATGAACTCATATTTGGATGGAAATTTTGGAATCTATCTTTTGCTTTATGATGGTGTCATTGTTTTCACTAACCTTCCACAAAGAAGGTCATGATCAAGCATTGGTGAGATTTTGTTGGTTCTAGATTATATGTTTGAGAGGGAGTATTTGAGAGGTTTAGATCTGAAGATATTCATATCTTTTATGGTCAAGAGGAAGATCAAGAGGTTGGTCTCAAAGGGCTTCAACAAGACAAAAGAGAAGTTGGCAAATTGGAGCTAGTCAAGAACTTCAAAGGAGAGTCAAATGGCAAAGGCATTTTGGATCTATTTTTGTAGGTGTTTGAAGACTCAAGTAAGGTCAAAGGAACAGCAAGGAAGTATTTTTCAAGTTTACTTTACTTGTTCTATCTCATGTTTGAGCAATTCAAGTGATTGTATGCAAATTTTCAAGATATGGTGAAACTAGCTATATTGTTTTACATTATTTTGATGTTGGATTTGTACTAAAATTCTTGAATGGTTTTGCTGATGGAAATGAAGCTATTGGAGGTTCATTATATCACTAATTCATGCATAAGTTCTCAAGGTTTGAACTATGTGGTGCCAATGCTTGGAGATTGTCAATTTTTGGTGAATTTATGGTCATTTTTTTAATTTGCAATTCATCAGATTATAAAACATTGTGAATGTATCTTTGTTGAGAAATATAGATCAACTTCTATTTTTTGTCAAGTGGATCCTGAAGAAGGACTAGTGCTACCAACTAGTTATATGGAGTCATATGGATCTAGATTAGCATCATTGTTGTACTCTCTTACTCATAGATTTCCAAGGTTTGATGGTTTCTTATGGCAAAATGGAGATGGAGGCTCATTCATGGAGTTTTATGGTGGAGACATATCAAGAAAGGACAAAGATGGAGGAGACAAGCAAGAAAGTGGTCATCACAACATTTATTGTTTGGTTGCTATTATTTTCAGAGAGTTCAGAGCTGAATGCATGGTGGAATAATTTTATTACATTCTATTTGGTTCTTCATGTTCTAGTTGCATCATAAAATTGATGTAAGAAATAGTGAAGCATCCAATTTGGACACTATTCTCTATATCAATTATGGAAGCTACTTTAGAATCTTAGAAAGGAGGTCTATACTTAGGATCAAAGTATCAAAGTAGTATGGTTAAGACTATGCCAAAACTAGTTGAAGAGGGAGTGTGAAAAATATCAACTAGTTTAGTCATGTTTATTTCCCAATGGTTTGGTGAAGATATCAGCCACACACTCCTTTGAAGAGACATGTTGAAGCTCCACCTCTTTGGCAATGACTTGATCTCTCACAAAATGGTGAGCAATCTCAATGTGCTTGCTCCTTGCATGAAAAACAGGATTGCTTGCCAAGCTTTGGGCTGAAAGGTTATCACAAAGTATGATTGGAGTCTTCTCTGGTTCCAGCAAGTGAAGATCCAATAACATCCTCTTGATCCAAAGAATCTCCTTGGTGCATGTTGTTAATGCCTTGTACTCGGCTTCGGTGGAAGATAGAGAGATAGTTGGTTGCTTCTTTGATAGCCATGAGACCACTCCATCTCCAAGATAGATTGCAAAGGCACTTGTTGACTTCCTATCCATTTGATCACCTGCAAAATCTGAATCTGAAAATCCACAAAGGTTAGGTGTAGTACCTCCATACAAGATGCCAAAATCTCTAGATCCCGAGATGTATCTAAGTACTCTCTTTCCTAGCTTCCAATGAGCCTCACTAGGATCTTGCATAAATTGACTTAGTTTACCAACCACAAAGCTTAGATCAGGTCTTGTGATGGTTAACCATATAAGAGATCCTATTAGCTTTCTATAGAGAGTAATGTCCTTGAAGGATCTTTCATTACTTCTTGTAGTTAGCTTTACATTTGATTCCATAGGAGTAGAAACAACTTTACAATCTTCCATATGAAACCTTTTTAGAATAGAGTTAACATACTTTTCTTGACATATGAATGTAGATTTAGAAGTTCTAATAATCTCTATTCCTAAGATATAATGAAGTTTACCAAGATCTTGAATTTCAAACTCTCTTTTGAGTGCCATCTTGATTTCATCTATATCTAGATTGTTACCACCACTTAAGATAATGTCATCAACATAGATCAAAAGTAAAGTGATATCATTTTCATTCAATCTAAAGTAGAGAGAATGATCATACTCACTCATAACAAAGTTTTGAGAAAGTAAGAAGGAATTGAGCTTAGCATACCAACTCCTTGGTGCTTGCTTTAGCCCATACAAACTCTTTTGGAGATAGCACACATGATTAGGCTCATCATGTGAAACATAGCCCTCAGGTTGCTCCATGTAAATATCTTCTTCAAGATCACCATTCAAGAAGGCATTAGTAACATCCATTTGCCACATATCCCAATCATAAAGAGTTGCAAGAGAGATTAGGATTCGAATAGTTACCATCTTTGCCACGGGTGCAAAGGTCTCATCATAGTCAATACCATATTCTTGAGCATACCCCTTTGCCACCAACCTTGCCTTGTACTTGTTGATTGATCCATCTTGATTTGTCTTGATCTTGAAGATCCACTTACAACCAATTTCCTTCTTGTCCTTTGGAAGCTTTACCAACCTCCATGTGTTGCTTTTGATGAGTGCTTGATGCTCATGATCCATGGCTTGGATCCATTCCTTCTTTTGAATTGCTTCACCTACACAAGTTGGTTCATCAAAAGAGGTAAGAAAAGCAAAGTTAGAGTTGTCCACCACTTGCTTTCCTTTTTCATCATAGGTTAGCCTTGATGGCTTAGCCCTTTGCCTTTGAGTCTTCCTTGAAGTTTTCTTTGGAGTGGCATCTCCATCTTCATCCAAGACATCTTGCACATCATGATGATTAGTAGGCACATCAACATCAACATCAACAACATTGGAAACATTCTCTTCATGAAAGATGACATCCCTACTTATGACAACTTTCTTTGTAGAAGGAATGTACACTTTGTAAGCCTTGCTTACTTCACTATAGCCAACAAACACACCCTTCTTTGATGAAGGATCTTCTTTAGTTCTATCATCAAGTGTGATATTGACAAAACATGTACATCCAAAGATCCTACAATGCTTGACACTCGGCCTTCTACCATAAAGAACCTCATGAGGAGTTTTACCATCCAAGGAAGCACTTGTCCATCTATTACATAGATAGTTAGCACATGCTAAAGCTTCCCCCCAAAAAGACTTAGCAAGATTAGCATGTAGTCTCATTGCCTTGGCACATTCACAAAGGGTTCTATTCTTCCTCTCGGCCACTCCATTCTGTTGTGGAGTCCTAGGACTAGACATCTCCCTCTTAATCCCATGTGCTATACAAAAGTCTTTGAACCTATTTGAGGTGTATTCCCCTCCATTATCAGATCTTAAGCATTTGATCTTTGTATTGAATTGGTTTTCCATTTCATTCTTGAACTTGACAAATGCAGCAAACACTTCATCCTTACTTTTAAGAAGATAGATCCAAGTATACCTACTAAAGTCATCAATGAAAGTTGCATACATCTTTGCCCCACCATTGCTAGTTGTACTAGAAGAATGAATATCAGAATGCACAAGTTGAAAAGCTTCTTTAGATCTAGAAGTAGATCTAGAATAAGCAAGTCTATGAGATTTGGACAAGGCACAATGTTCACAAACACTATTGTTTGCAACAAGACTTTTAGGGAGACCAAGAACAAGCTCTTTCTTTGCCATTACCTCCAAAGATTTGAAGTTGGGATGGCCCAACCTCTTGTGCCAAACTTCTTGGTTTGTCAATTGCTCCCTAGCCATACATCCTTCATGATTAGAGATCACACATGCATCAAGCTTGAAAAGTTTACCATGCCTCCTACCTTGAGCAATCAAGGATCCACATTTACTTATCAAACATGCATCTCCAATGAACTCCACATCAAGTCCTTTGTCAATCATTTGACTTACACTAAGCAAATTCTTAGTGATTGAAGGAATGTACAAAACATTTTCAAGATTTGCTTTCCTATTTGTTGAAAGGGAAATAGGAATAGTGCCTATGCCTTTGATGTCACATTGACCATCATTTGCAGTGTAGATGATGTTACCTTCTCCCTCATAAGACAATAAGGATGTAAAGTATTCCTTATGTCTTGTCATGTGAGATGAGGCTCCACTATCAATCCACCAAGGATCATTATCATCTATGTTGGCTAACAAACTTGAAGTCATAACAAGTGATTCACATGTGTTATGTTCTTCCTCATCTATTGTAAGATTTCCTTGCCTCTCTCCTTGCTCTCTTTTCTTCTTATAACATTCATTTGCAAAATGACCTTTTATCCCACAATAAAAGCACTTGAACTTTGACTTATTGTTCTTAGTAGAAGAGGAAGAGGAAGAGTGATCATCATGATCAAAGTTACCACCTTTGGACCATTTCCCTTTGCCTTTACCTTTGCCCTTGAATTTGCCTTTTGTGAAGAAAGCCTCTTCACCTCCACCTTGCAAGGATGCACCATCAAGCTTTGATTGCAACCTATGTTCTTCAGCCAATAAGATTTCTTGCAAGTCAACCACACTTGGCAAGACTCTTTGAATGGCAAAACTTTGCACAAGGTTAGCATGTTCATTTAGCAAACCATTCAACATAACTTGGACTATTTCACCATCTTTTATGTTCTCATCAATGCATGCTAAATCATCACTTAGGGACTTAACTCTCAAGATAAATGCATGAGCACTTTCACCCTCTCTTTGCCTACTAGAAAATATTTGTCTCCTTAGGGTCAATACCCTAGATGTGGACTTTGATTCAAAGAGCTTCTTTAAGGCATTCCATGCCTCACTTGCACTTTGACACTTTCCAACTTCCTTGAGAAGTTCATTTGTAACATTCATTTTAATGATATGAAGAGCCCTTTTGGCCTTCTTATCAAACCTTTGTTGCTCTTGAAGTGTGAGAGTCTCTCTTCAATTTCTGCAACTATGTCCATGAGTTCATTCAACTCAAGTAAGGACTCCATCCTCACTTTCCAAGTAGAGTAGTTTGATGAACTCAACCTTTCACTAGACTCTAGCATGATCCCACCATTGGAAGCCATGATTCTAATGTTTCTTCAACTTTTAGGTTCTGTCCTAAAGCACTTAGCACTCACTTTTCTCTCAACAAATGATAGATAAAGAGATCTATGAAGATTTAGGACCCTAAAACACTTCTATCTTGAACCTAGATGGTTTCCAAGCATAGAAAGGAAGATTGAAACACATGCAACACTTTGCACACACTAAGAATGGATTACAAAATCAAACCAACCTGAACACACTCTTGCTTAAGCTCTCAAACTTTCCAGCAAGTGACCAAATCAAGTTATGGTGTGAAGAGTTACTTGCATTCTTAGAAAATACCCAAAACTAGGATGCCAAGATTACCTAGTAATGAACAAACTTGATCAACATATGATCAACACACTAAGATATTGATTCAACCTGTAAAACCACATGTAAACCACACTTCTAAAAGTTTATAAACTCCAGCAAGTGATAAATACAAGATTTAGAGGTGAATGAATGAGCACACTTAGTGAATCACAAGACTAGCTTCACTATCTTGTCAAATCTTGGTGTTTAGATGTAGATCTAAGATCACTTCACATGAGAATGTTCCTCAACCTGTTAAGAACCTGAAAACACACTTGCATAATGGTTAACACCTTCCAGCAAATGCTCCAATCAAATTACATAAGGAGAGTTACTTACATGCTCAACAAAGTACACCAAAATTTATGCCAAAATTGATGACAATCTTTACAATATGCTCTTCACAATGGAGCTTACAATATGTTCACCCAAAAAAGGGGATCTTTCATCCAAATGGGAGCTTTGCTCAGCCTTTAGGAGAATTACAACTCACTCAAAAGAGCATTTGTCATCCACTTAAGGAGAAGTTTCATCCACTTAAGGAGAGTGTTCATCCAAGAATGGAGATTGTCAACAATAGGATTGAAAAGAACATTGTTAGTATTGAATATGCACAAGCCTCACAATCACAAATGATTAGGTGTTATGATCTGATCCAAAATAGTTTCTTTTCAGCCTCTGATCTTCAATAGACCTGAAATATGCTTTTGATCCACAAGTTCAACTCACAAAACAAAGGTTAGTAAGATTTGATCAACAAAGCAATGCAAAATCATGCTAGAACTTGATCAAACATCCAAATATCACCAAAAATGGAATACTTACTGTAAATAGAAGCCAACCAGCTCTGATACCATGTGAAAAATACAGATCCTAAGTGGATCTAAACTCCAAGATCATTGGCTTGAATGCTTGCACTCCAAACTACATAAGCTAGGAATTGGCAACACATTCTATGCTACCTAGAATGCAAAGAACTTGATCAAAAAGCATTTATCACAAATGGAAACTTCCATAAACATCAAGTGCGGCCCAAAATAGCATTATACAGTCCATAATACATCAGCCTATCACTTTTGGAAAGCACCTAAGATCATACACAATAGCTTGAAGACAATACACACAACAATGCTCTCAATGGAGGAAGAAACAATGACAATGATCTATTGATCTCAATGAAGCATACAAAAGGTTTCTCCAACCTGTTCTCCACGACTTCCCTACTATTTATGGATGAGGAAGATGACTCTCTCTCCTCTCTCTAGAAGGTACTTGACCCTAGATATTCCCTATATAGGAAAAATAGCTAAAAATGGCTTATATGACCAAAATACATCAAAATGGTCTCATTTTGAAGGGTATGAAGTTTGACACTTCATCATACTGAAAAAATACAGTAAATAAAAACATTGTGGCCTGGTTCACACGTGTGAAACTCCAGAACCAAAACTATTTACAATTTTAGCCAATTTAGGCCTCAAACTAGCTAGGAAATGTTGACAATTTTCACAGGTTACATACATAGAAGCTCCACCATTAGAAACATGACAAAATGAGTGTACATCCGAGTGTATAATGTTAGATTTTACAATTTTCACCTTGTAAATGCAATTTGTTTGATATCTAAGTGGATCCACACGTGTGAGGACCTGTCCACACTTGTGAAATGTCACTCATGATTTTCATATCCATTGTACTTAGACCTTATTTGAGTCAAATGCCAAATCTCCTAAATTGTAGGAGTTATCTCCTAGATTGTAGGAATCTAGAAGGTCAACACTAACCACCAATGGTGATGTGGCAAATTAGATAGATCTTATCCAAAGTGGATATGGATGAGTACAATGAGCTGTCCTACACGTGTTGGAAGCAGCCTAGGGTGAGATTATGATGATTGTGTACTTGATCCATGATGGATCCATCGTGAGGCTAATGATGAGAAACATTAATTTGGGAATCTTGGTGTTTTCACTCTCTTAAGCTAATTCTTTGTGGATGAATGCTTTGTATTTCCTTAATAAACTTATTTGCTGTTATCAGGCCGTACACCTGCTGTACTTGGTTTTATGTGTCTTGGATAGACCACAAGCTTCACAAACACTTGGATATGGATTTGGGAAGCCCGAGAGCTAGCTCCTTGGAAATCATGGTCTCCATAGCTTGATAGTTAGGATGGCCTAACCTTTTGTGCCACAATGTCTCCACTTGAGAAAGCTCCTCCCTTGCCATGCTCACACTTCCAATGACAACATTATCATCCAACTTGAATAATCTTCCCTGTTTAAGGCCATTAGTAATACACTTATCATTCTTTATTATGGAACAAATACCATGTTAAGTGTACATCTAATCCATTGTATTCTCAACTTGGTATCACAGCCCTTGGTGGCTATAATCACTAGAAAAAAACGAAGAGCTGCGAATTCACGATGGTTTACTTGCTGGATAGCACAAATCGAGTTGTGAAAATTCAAAGAATTTGCTCAGAACTGTATTGTGGACATAGGGATTGTCGGCTGAAACAAAATTGAAGCCAAACGGAAGCATAGAACTTCGTAGAAAGGCTGCTTGGTGTGAATTCAATCTGAGACCAATTGATTGTCAAAAATAGGATAGATAATAGCAGCGAAAACTGTTGAAAATTGTCACTTGTCACTTGTCATTTTTTATTGTAAATAAAGATCAATCATGAGTACAATATTCATGATTTGATTTCACACGTGTGGATCCAATTCCCACGTGTGAAAAAAAGTACTTTTCATACTTGTAAATATCTACTTTGATTTTGTATCAATCAAGTTAAGTGTGAACATGATATGACTAGTTGTATTTCAAGATGTGCTTGAGGCTCCTCCTCAATACCAAGCACAATGTCCATAACATCCTGGAGTATTAAAATAGACTCCATTCTAAACTTCCAAATTGAGTAATTAGAAGTATTTAGTCTTTCATTTGCTTCTAGGAGATATCCTCCCAAAGGTGCCATTATATGACGACTTTTTAGTTATTGGACAACAATATGTTTGAGCTTGTTCCAATTTGACTTAATGTTGATGCTCTCTTTCACTATAGGTATTTTCAAGGATATGCTACCTTCCTATGTGAAAAACTTGAAACTGTATTTGAGATGAATCTCAAATATTTCACAAAACAAGATTATCTAGATCAGACACTCAAAATGGTTTAAGGCACTTTGACAAGTTTGAATCCTACTTTTGGGTCTACTTGCATTTATTACATTTGCCTAGAAAGACTAGTTCCTACATGGTCATTCCATCTTCCAGGATTCACCATGAGGCTTACACAGTTCTTACTTGTCATTACTATCTAGTATTCCTTGGCTCTCATACTCGGCTCTTCATCAGTCTTCATCAGTCTTCTCAGAGACCTCCTTGGTCTAAGGTGAGAGGTGCTCTTGAGTTGCTCTGTCCGAGTATCTTGGGGATTCGACAGAATCAGCCAACAATATTTACAAAGGCAAGTGCAGGGGGTGAAGGAAGTGATACAGATAAACCACTAAAAGAATTGTCATTCAAAATTGATTCTACCTTTACATTTATAAAATCATATAAATCATTTCATGGAACATGAGGTGGGGAACTAATATTTGTGAGGGTAGGAGGAGACTGAGATTTTAAAAGAGGAGGAGATTTATTAGGAGAGGAAGATTTAGGAGGAGAAGATGGAGATTGAGTTCTAGGAGAAGAAGAAGGAGATTTAGGAGAAGACTGTCGAGCAATTAGAATCTCATGCAAAGGAGAAGGCTTTGAAAAATCCCTCACCTTATTAGGAGGGTAGACCTCCTCTTCTTTGAAACACTCCCGCTCTGTACTCGAAAAACAAGCCGGGATGGTTGAGATTGCTTTCGTTTTCTTTTCTCTGCATCTTGTTTTGGAGGAGAGGAAGGAGCTGGTCTAAAGTACTCTACAAATTTGTCATATGTGTCCCGTAGCCTGAACACAATGTTGAAATCCTTGGGCATGATGTTCATCCTCTTGGCATGGACAACTGCAACAACACTATCCGAAAAAAAATTCGCTTGGAAATCCTCATATGCAGTAGTGTGTAGTGCCTCAATTGTTGTTACAGTCCACCTCACATCTACATATAGACTTCTTGTAATTTGTTTGATGGATCTCTGTATGTGAGCTTTTGAAATCAAAAGATTATTGGTCTTCTGTAGCTTCTGAATATCCTTCAGCCAGGGAGGGTCTCTTCGTCTACCCCTTGGCCTAAGAGGAGTTGGTGGCAGACGAGGCAGTGCTGGTGGATTGTTGAAATTGAAAAATAATCCGTCTTGACTTTAGGCTTGCTACAAACTTTGTACTATGCAAGTATGTTGTTTCATAATTGTAAATGCCAAATTTAGCCTAGATAGAACTCGAGCTTTATGGATTTGTCATATGTAGGTGGTTGAATACAAGTTGCATATAGATTGTAGACCTAGAAATAGCAAAAATATGCTTGTAGAAACTTGTGGCATATCACATGCATTTATTGTAAGTGATCCATAGTGACATGCAAGGCATGCACAAAGTGAAATGGACACATGCATGATGATTTCAACAATTCTAGTTAGAACTAGGACACTTGGTAAAAGTAGGTAGAGATAAATGCATGAGATGTGACAAATGTCACTTAGACTCTAGTTTCCACTTTAGATGTGATTGAAAGGTGAATGGATGTGGTCTACCTCGAGCTACCTCAAACTCCATAAATATGTGTAGCTATTCTCATAATTTTTGATGAAGAACCAAAGCTTTGTAACTATTCCATGCCATTTTGGATCTACACCATTCTTGCTTGATCTCTCTCTCTCTCTCTCTCTCTCTCTCTCTCTCTCTCTCTCTCTCTCTCTCTCTCTCTCTCTCTCTCTCTCTCTCTCTCTCTCTCTCTCTCTCTCTCTCTCTCTCTCTCTCTCTCTCTCTCTCTCTCTCTCTCTCTCTCTCTCTCTCTCTCTCTCTCTCTCTCTCTCTCTCTCTCTCTAACTCGTGTTGAGCCTAATGCCATATACACTAAACTCTTGTACTTTTGCTCATTTGTGATTCAATGCTATCATTCTCCGATTCTTAGCATGCTAGATTGTGGTTAGGCCATAAGTTCTGTACTAGATCTTGCTATTCAATCTAGAATCAGATAATTGTGCTAATCATAAAGCTTAATAAGATCTATCATACTTGTAGATCATTCCCACACGTATGAATTCTGGAAATTTTGTCATGGTGTCAGAGCCAAATTGAGCTTTGCATGCTAACATCTCTGATTGTACAAGAATTTGAGAGCTAATTCAAACAAAAAAGCAGTTATACACTTTTTCTTACCTTTCTCTGAAGTGTGTTTGGATCAAATCGGATTGAAACTGAATTTTCAGGTCTGAAAAGTGATAGTACGGAATTCTGGAATTTCGCACGTGTGAAAATCAAAGATTTCAGTCCCTTTTATTTCCTTGCTTGTTGATCCAAAGATAGTGGTCTTATAGCTTGATGGAAAGCTTATGAAGTGTACTTTCCATAGAAATTGATACCAAATCAATATGATGTGTCTATCAAAAGTTATAAGTTCTTAAAGAGGGTAGGGAGAGGTCCAAAATCTGAGTGACCACTTTTTGTTTTGATTCAACCTTGCTTTGTTCTGAGTCCATTGTTTTGAGCATCCTACACAAGAAACTGAAGATCAAGACTAAGTTTGAAGTAATTGAAAGCCTTTTGAGCCTTCTGAGTATCAAAAGTGTTTTCTTTTGAAGCATTTCACACATTTCATACATCGCAACACCTACCCTCCCACCGCTTCACTTCGCAACCATCTCCATCCACCCATCGAGACCACATTTCCATCGTTGCTACCATCTCCATCCGTTTTTGCACGTAGCAGCTGCATCCAACCCCAATCATACTGCCGTACGCCTACCCTCGGCCACCTTCACCACAACACACGGCCTCCACCTCCATCCGTTTTTGGACGTAGCAGCCGCATCCAACCGCAATCATACGGCCCTACGCCTACCCTCGGCCACCTTCACCGCAACACACGGCCTCCACCTCCATCCGTTTTCGCACATCGCAGCCGCATCCAATCGCACTTATCCGCCCTACACCTACCCTTGGCCATCTTCACCGCAACACACGGCCTCCACCTCCATCCGTTTTCGCACGTAGTAGTCACATCCAACTACAATCATATGGCCCTACGCCTGCCCTCGGCCACCTTCACCACAACACACGGACACCACAACCACAACCCATTCGTCCACGGACGTAACCAACCGCATTCACAGCAGCTGACCGCACTACCACCACCTTTTCCCGCAAACACCACCTTACCACCGCACCGAGACCTTTTACCCTCAACCTATCCCATTCCATCTGCAAACAGCCATCATCTAACCGTTATCACCACTGTAACCGTTATCGCCGCTACAACCGCAATTGTCCGCTGCAACTGCCATTGCCCGCTACAATCGCAATCGCCCACTACAACAGTAATCGACCGTTGACACCGCCATCACCCATCATAACTATAGACACAGTAGAAATCACATTCCTCATAGCACATGAATCCGATCGCAATTGGGTCCTACACTGCATGCAAACACTTTGCCCAGCACACGACCTGCTTGCAAAAGCCCCACTACCACAACATTCTACCCATGACCTGCATGTCTAGATGGTTCCCTACTCGGAACTCCAGACATCCCTCCATGACAAACACTACACCTGTACAACCCCAACCCTCCACGCACCTCCCCAACCTTCATTCTGACCAGATCTTTCTCATGTTCTACTACTTTCCCATTTCTAACCACCTTGAGTAGTAACACAAGCAACTACCCACACACTATTGCCCACCCTTGCATCGTAGTGACAGCCCCCACACGGCCACACACCCCTTATCTTACTGGACTCAGCCGACCACCTGCTAACTACGTCAACCCTTGAACCGTTAAAACCACATTACCGCCCTTCAATAGCCAACATGCCACCGTCTACCCACACTCGCATAGCACCGCAAACTATCACAACCCGTAGAGACTGTCGCCCATCGCAAACCATTGCCATCCATCCCGAAATGTAGAATCCGTCCACCATCGCAAACCACCGCAAAACATGGTCATCCCTCGCAAACCATTTGGACCGCAAACCACAGCAACATTCCGCAATCCACTGATTTCCATCCTCGATTTGTGAAAACCGCATTAGACCAAATTACAACACCCACACACAAATTTAAGCGCATCCACCGTTCACCTGTAGCGACCTCATTCCCCTCCAACCTGAAAGTATTCGACCCACGACCTCCTCGATCCGTACTAACTACCCTGAACTATAGATTCCAACTAATTGCCATCACAGAAACACACAGTATTCAAACCACAATTCACACTACCAACCGCATTCAACACGACTCCATCTCCATTTGCCCTTGACTACGTAATACACCGCATTAAACCGTATCCGCCCGGGAACGCTCACCCTGCCGTCCCACCGCTTTATTTCCAATCTTGCCCCGTGACCACCACACCCCACACGACCCGCCTTCACCACAATCACCGCACCAGATCATAACTAACCCCAACAGACCGCATAACGCCACTGTCTGCCATTACCCGTTGAAACTGCACGTTACAACCGCACATAGACACGCATCCAGCCCCACCGAACGCAACTAACCGTGTCTACCCATCGAAACCGAATTCAAACGTTAACACCGCATACAACCATCGAGACCGTGATCACAACGCCTCCACCACTGCCCACCATCACCCGCACATAACCGCAATCCACCGTCACCGTAAACCGTAAATCGTAGGGACCGCAAAAGCCTTAAAAAAAAATAAAATAAATCTAAAAACAGTTAACAAACACACAAAAAAATCCGACAGAAAAAAGACACAACAGTACCCAATGGAACAACAAAAAGACCCTCAAATTCCAAACAATTATCCATACGAGGTCAGGTCCCCTGTAGCTGAACAAATCAGACGCCATAGGTTCTACCGAATGAGAGCCGAACTCCAAGAGCCATCCACAAACCCGTTCGATGGACAAGAACCTGATAGAGCCGAGTCTTCACAAGCACGAGTCCATTTTTATGGTACTGAGCCCTCACGGGTCAGAACCAACCCTAATGGAGTTTCTGCTACCCATGGAGCTCATCTTGAAAGACGTACACCCAAACTAGATCTACCAAAGTTTGACGGTAGTTCGGACCCTCAAAGATTTTTGCAAATCTTTGAGAATGCATGTGATGTGTATGGTGAAACATCTCCCGATGCTATGGTCCAATTGTTTTCAATGACCATGATCCCTAAAGCGCGTGATTGGTTTTTCAACCTTGATCGTGACGAAAAGACAGACTGGTCAATTTTAAAAGCGTCATTTGTCAAGTGTTTTAAGCCCTTTCGCTTGATCGAAAGCCCTTTTGTCAAATTGAGTAACATCAAGATGGCAAAGGATGAACGCATACGAGACTATATTGAGCGTTTCAAATGCCACAAAAGTTAGGTACAAGAACAGCCCTCCGAACAGATGCTCATCATCTGGTTCTTAGTCGGCCTTCCAAGATGGATTAGACGCGAGCTTAAATCCAATGATGAATACACGAGTCTAAAGTTAGCTATGTATGATGCCATCAAGGAAGAAGACGAAGGATCAGATGATGACGCATCTAGGGAAAGACGAGCACTACGTGGTCCTGTCCATGAGTCAAAGCCGATCGAGGACACCCGAGATTAGCTTTGGAAATCCCAGTTGGAGTTGCTTAATAATCAACATCAACTATAGATGGAGAAACTCACCAATGAGTTTCAAGCTACCCTGAAGTCTATCCAAAGCAATATGCCTGGTCAGCCAAACCCTGCACAGGTACCTTATAGACGAAAAACAATATGGTGCCCACACTGTCGGGCTACGCATCCTATTGATGCTTGTCCTTCATATCGACCTATCCATGCACATACAGTTCAACAATATGAAGAACACCCATCACAATCTGAAAATGCCTTGCCTTATCATGAATATCCACTAGAAAGTCCAGAACCACTAGCCATACAAGATGGCCACGCCGTTATACAAGGGCCACTGCACACCAGATGTTTCATCTGTGGTGAAACTGACCACTTCATGGTTGATTGTCTAGCTAAGAACCAGTACCATGCTAAGTGTCCCGACTGTATCCGAAAACACAGTTTCAAAGGCTGTCCAAAGCAACCAACTAAGATCCTATCTGCCCGTCACGTTAGTTATGACTCCCGATAGGATCCTCACGACAACCACACGAGCACCATAGCACCAAATCGCTCAACCTGCTGCTCACTCGAGAAATTTCTAGCAAAATTCTACATTACCGCACAATATACCAGCTCCAAAATGCCTAAAGACACTAATATGAAATGAGACATTGTCGCAGAAAGTGAAATCGATATTCCGTCATCTGCTACACTGTCCAACCAAGAGCAACCTCCACAGGGAATTGACAGTTTTCCTCCCCTTCCGCAACTCAAATCTATTTGTCTTTCCACAAGCTGATAAGATTTCCAATGTGCCAATACACAATATTTCTCGGATTTGAAAATCCAGATAGAGATTCGGTTCTGAATCTCTTGGTCAGAGAGGTACTTAGGACATAGTACCTCAACCATACCTGCATCTCAAGCTATATCTTACAACATCTGCTATCAATGATGGTAGATTTTTGTGTCACCAACCCTGCCTTGTTTTGACAAGGGCATATCAGATTATGTATCATTACTCTACAAAACAAATGAGCTATTCCAACTATCAAGGTGACTTATCAATGTTGATGAATGCAAGTTTTGTTCGACAAGTGCTATACAGTTCTCACTCTCTGTCACGTTTGTTTATTTCCTTGTTTCTCTTCACCTATTTTGTGTGATTGATTTTTGCATGAGGAATAGCTTCTGCACGAGAGTCTTTTGTAGAGCATCTCCAGAACACATTTTCATTCATCTATCCATCTTCAGATTACCTTGTACATCAGTTTCAATTTTTTGAGAACTATGAGAAATCCATGACAAGTTAGAGTTGATTCCTGCACCTCATTGCCATATTACTCTTCAAGTCAACTACAACAAGATCGAAACAAATTTAGTTAAAATTTGTTCAATCTTTAGTCCAGTCGCATGTTCACCGTGTTTTCAACTGCGTGTTCCACACACCGCTCCAATCTTGAACATGAACAGTTACCAACAACAACATCCCCACCAACAGATTTTTTGGAAGGGGAAGAGAGAGTGGATCTGCTTGGATCCACTGGAGCAGCCACATTGCCAGCAACAACATCAGCAAGATCGATAGCCAAGGTCACAAGTCAAATATGAAAAAGACAAGGCTAAAGAAGGCATATGGGTAATCCAAAAAGACTCAATCAGAAGAAGTACCCCAGTCACGATGAAGATCCTTCAGAAAGGGAAACTCAAGCATTGGAAAATCAGTATCCTTCTTCAACCAACTTCTCGTCATACATCTGCATCCATTCTCATGCCTATCGCCCAAACCATCTACCGATGTCACTACCACCCTTCCTTCCATCTGTTTGTTTATCATCAGTTTATATTTCTTCTGAGAAATCCCTAGTTTTTTATAGTCCTACCGAAGCAGTTGAAAGATCATTGCAAATGTATTGCGACGACCAATTGCCACCTACAATGGTTGATCAGTCAAACGAAGACCTAAGAAGCAAGCGAAGAAGCTAGAAGAACTAAAGAGGAAGATCCAAGAAGCTGAGGAGGAAAGGACAAAACTTAAGCAACAGATGAGTCAAATCAACCTTGATCAAAAGAAACTCTCTGGAGAAATGATAGTTGAATCTCATCTTATGAAGCCCAAAGAGATCCAAAAGTAAGGGATCAAAAGAAAGAGCCACAAAAAAAAGAAAGATGAGGACAACGTGAACCTGCAAATAAAGTGAGCTCCTCACCTAGCGAGTGGTGGTCAAAGCTTGGCATTGCAAGGGTCCAAGGCTGCAACTATAGAACTATCAGTCCCCTCACCCTTCCACCAAGCCTTCATCATGTTTCCTTTCTGTTATCAAACCGTCCATCCAAATTTGTTCCTACCACCAATTTCTTGATGATGAGTCCATCCCCTTGAGACTGATAACCAAAGTTTGTGCAACCTGCAGATCAAAGGGTTTCCTTGAGACTGGAAGTTCAACTGAGAGAATAACCACGGAAACACCCAGAGGCAAATGGAGGATACAGACCTCCCAGAAGATAGAATCTGCCAAGAAACCAAAGATGAAACCGTCAATGGCAGATACAAGTGACAAAACAAAGAGACACATGGAAAGCACTCGAGCATACAAGTTGTGAAGTTGCTGAGAGCTCTCCAATATTGAGAATGTCAACCAATTGCAGCAATAAGACATTCTGGTTAAACTGCGGCAATTCGTGAATTTTTTTTTTTGTGATAAAGATTGGTGACAATAAGCACTTGGTTTTATGTAAGCAAATGAGGATCTACGCTTTTCCAAGTGACGATCGAAGATGCCAATGCAAACCGGAGCGACATCGTCCAATATGAGTTGTAGTGGATCCTGCAACACATTAGGGGTGGGATGATGTTGGCTGATTCTGTCGAATTCCCAAGATACTCGGACAGAGCAACTCAAGAGCACCTCTCACCTTAGACCAAGGAGGTCTCTGAGAAGACGAGACTAATAAAGACTGAGAGCCGAGTATGAGAGACGAGGAATACTAGTTAGTAATGACAAGTAAGAACTGTGTAAGCCTCATGGTGAATCCCAGAAGATGGAATGACCATGTATGAACTAGTATTTCTAGGCAAATGTAATAAATGCAAGTAGACCCCTCGTAAAGAAAGTAGAGTGAGCTACTTTTTGATGGTGACCTCTAGTGGAGAGCATTATTCCACTTGTAATTTGTGAAATGTGGAAATTCCACTAGGATGCCACCTAAGAAGCTCTCTTGCTTATTTAAGAGACTCCCTCTTTGTGTAGAGGAGCTTTTTGTGAATTGTATCAACTCCATGCTGAAATGAGAAGAGCCTTCACGAGTTTGGTTCTTCCATTGGGATCCTTGATCATGCTTGTTTCTTGAGTGATGCATTCATGATCTTGTCCTTCCCTCCTTTTGTGTGTGGTTGTGGACTGTAGAGTGGATTAGATTTGTTGCTTTCGTAGAGTGGATTAGTTTCTTTCCTTGTTTGTGGATTAACGTAGGAACCAGCATTAAGGTAAACTACATAGGCTGGATCTGTGGTGTAAATCTTGCATATTCTCTGACATTCCAGTTCTTGATGTTCTTGGGGTGTCCAAGAATCAAAAGGCTAGTTGGTTTCTTGATTCTTGGACTCCTAAAATGCTATAGATTAGTTCTTGATTCTTGTTTTGTCAATTTATGCACGTGTAGCTCAGTGTTAGTAAAATGCAGACTCTGATTTAGTCCGTTTTAAGTGTAGGTAGCTATAGAAACTACTGAACGTTCATTTGGGCTGCGTGTTGATCTGTGAATGAGCGTTCTTGGCTTGCATCTATGTAGAATGTAAGTGCGTTCAAGAGAGACGATCCTGAGTAGTCCTTTGACAGGCAGGACATTTACTACATCGATATCAGTCCCTTTTGCCTGGTTTTGGCATTGAACTAAGAAGCTAACATTCAAGAAAATGCCAACAAGCCTCTAAACATGTAGAAAATAGTTCTTGTAAATGAGAAACAAGAAAGAACTAGTAAACATATTCTAGAGTGTAGAATCTGTCAACATTTGGTGCCGTTGCTACTTGAACTCCACCGCATTCTACATACAGAAGAACCGCAACATTGTCCACGCTCAGATCTTTGCACACAAACTCCCCATCTTTCACCACCTCTCAGTTTCTACAAACTGGCCAGAGCCACATAAATGGCTGCATCATTGCCCAAACGCACGGGCTGATAGACTCCCACGCAGACCTGGATTCCCTTCTATCCAAGCTTTCACTCCAGTTTTCTCACGCTTCAAATCTCAACCGGAGCCCAACCAAAATCTCTACCTACGGGATCCACTAAAATCTCAACCGATGGACTTTGCTCAGATCTCAACCGACGGGATCCACTAAAATCTCAACCGACGGACTTTGCTCAGATCTCAATCGACAGGATCCACTGAAATCCCAACCGACGGCCACTGTCAAATCTCAATCGACGACCTGCTCTCAAATCTCAACCGACGGCCACAGTCAGATCTCAACCAGCGCACTATATCAGATCTCAACCGACGGCCACAGTAAGATCTCAACCGACGGCCTACTCTTAGATCTCAATTGATGGTATTGCATCAGATCTCAGCCGAAGCACTTTTCTTAAATCTCAACCGACGCGCTTCTTTTGAATCTCGACCGACGTCCATCAGTTAGTTCTCAACCGAAGGAAGTCGTTCAGATCTCCACCGACAGGATCTGCTTCACATCTCAACTGATGCAATTCTATCCGTTCTAGACAGAAGTAGTTCCTCACCACCGCAACTGACAACACTCCATTACACCAATTGCATACATCGCAACACCTACCCTCCCACCGCATCACTTCGCAACCATCTCCATCCACCCATCAAGACCACATTTCCATCGTTGCTACCATCTCCATCCGTTTTCGCACGTAGCAGCCGCATCCAACCATAATCGTATGGCCCTATGCCTACCCTCGGCCACCTTCACCACAACACACAGCCTTCACCTCCATCCATTTTCGCACATAGCAGCCGCATCCAACCGCAATCATACGGCCCTACGCCTACCCTCGGCCACCTTCACCGCAACACACAGCCTCCACCTCCATCCATTTTCGCACATCGCAGCCGCATCCAATCGCAGTCATCCGCCCTACGCCTACCCTCGGCCACCTTCACCGCAACACACGGCCTCCACCTCCATCTGTGTTTGCACGTAGCAGCCGCATCCAACTGCAATCATATGGCCCTACGCCTACCCTTGGCCACCTTCACCACAACACATGAACACCGCAACCACAACCCATTTGTCCATGGACGTAACCAGCCGCATTCACAGTAGGTGACCGCACTACCACCACCTTTTTCCTCAAACACCACCTTACCACCGCACCGAGACCTTTTACCCTCAACCTATCCCATTCCATCCGCAAATAGCCATCATCTAACCATTATCGCCACTGTAACCGTTATCGCCCGCTACAACTGCAATTGTCCGCTGCAACTGCCATTGCCTGCTACAATCGCAATTGCCCGCTACAACAGGTTTCAACCGCTGACATCGCCATCATCCATCATAACCGTAGACACATTAGAAACCGCATTCCTCATAGCACACGACTCCGATTGCAATTGAGTCCTACACTGCATGCAAACACTTTGCCCAACACACGACCTGCTTGCGAAAGCTCTGCCTGCCAATGAAACTACCACAACGTTCTACCCACGACCTGCACGTCTAGATGGTTCCCTGCTTGAAACTCCAGACATCCCTCCATGACAAACACTACACCTGTACAACCCCGACCCTCCACGCACCTCCCCAACCTTCATTCTGACCAAATCTTTCTCACGTTCCACTACTTTTACCATTTCTAACCACCTTGAGTAGTAACACAAGCAACTACCCGCACACCATTGCCCCACCCTTGCATCGTAGTGATAGCCCCCACACAGCCACACACCCCTTATCTTACTGGACTCAGCCGACCACCTCCTAACTACATCAACCCTTGAACCGTTACAACTGCATTACTGCCCTTCAACAGCCAACAACCCACCCTCTACCCACACTCGCATAGCATTGCAAACCATCAGATTTCGTAGGGACTACCGTCCACCGCAAACCATTGCCATCCATCCCGAAACGTAGAATCCATCCACCATCGCAAACCACCGCAAAACACGGTCATCCCTCGCAAACCATTCGGACAGCAAACCACAGCAACATTCCACAATCCACTCATCTCCATCTTTGATATGTGAAAACCGCATTAGACCAGATTACAACACCCACACACAAATTCAAGCGCATCCACCGTTCACCCGTAGTGACCTCATTCCCCTCCAACCCGAAAGTATTCGACCCACGACCTCCTCGATCCATACTAACTACCCTGAACTGTAGATCCCAACTGACTGCCATCACAGAAACACACAGTATTCAAACCACAATCCACACTACCAACCGCATTCAACACCAGTCCATCTCCATTTGCCCTTGACTACATAATACACCGCATTCAACCGTATCCGCCCTGGAACGCTCACCCTGCCGTCCCACCGCTTTATTTTCAATCTTGCCCTGAGACCACCACACCCCACATGACCCGCCTTCACCACAATCACCGCACCGGACCATAACTAACCCCAACAGACTGCATAACGCCACTGTCTGCCATTACCCATTGAAACTGCACATCACAACCGCACACAGACATGCATCCAGCCCCACCGAACGCAACTAACCGTGTCCACTCATCGAAACCGCATTCAAACGTTAACACCGCATACAACCGTCAAGACCGTGATCACAACGCCTCCACCACTGCCTGCCATCACCCACACATAACCGCAATCCACCGTCACCATAAATTGTAAATCGTAGGGATCGCAAAAACCTTAAAAAAAAAAAAATCCAAAAACAATCAACAAACACACAAAAAAATCCAACACCAAAAAGACACAACAATACCAAATGAAACAACAAAAAGACCCTGAAATCCCAGATGATTATCCATACGAGGTCAGGTCCCATGTAGCTGAACAAATCAGACGCCCGTGACGAAAAGACAGACTAGTCAATTTTAAAAGCACCATTTGTCAAGCGTTTTAAGCCCTTTCTCTTGATCTAAAGCCCTTTTGTAAAATTGAGTAACATCAAGATGACAGAGGATGAACGCGTATGAGACTATATCAAGCATTTCAAACGTCTCAAAAGTCAAGTACAAGAACAACCCTCCGAATAGATGCTCATCATCTGGTTCTTAGTCGGCCTTCCAATATGGATTAGACGCGAGCTTAAATCCAATGATGAATACACGAGTCTAAAGTTAGCTATGTATGATGCCATCAAAGAAGAAGATGAAGGATCAGATGTTGACTAATCTAGGGAAAGGCGAGAACACGTGCTCCTGTCCATGAGTCAAAGCCGATCGAGGACACACGAGATCAGCTTTGGAAATCCTAGTTGGAGTTGCTTAATAAGCAACATCAACTACAGATGGAGAAACTCACCAATGAGTTTCAAGCTACCCTGAAGTCTATCCAAAGCAATATGTCTGGTCAGCCAAACCCTGCACAGGTACCTTATAGACGAAAAATAATATGGCGCCCACACTGCCGGGCTACGCATTCTATTGATGCTTGTCCTTCATATCGACCTATCCAAGCACATACAGCTCAACAATATGAAGAACACCCATCACAATCTGGAAATGCCTTGCCTTATCATGAATATCCACCAGCAAGTCCATAACCACTAGCCATACAAGATGGCTACGCCGTTATACAAGGGCCACTGCACATTGTTTCATCTGTGGTGAAACCAGCCACTTCATGGTTGATTGTCCAGTTAAGACCCAATACCATGATGAGTGTCCCGAATATATCCAAAAACATAGTTTCAAAGACTGTCCAAAGCAACCAACTAAGATCCTACCTGCCCGTCACGTTAGTTATGACTCCCGATAGGATCCTCACGACAACCACACGAGCACCATAGCACCCAACCACTCAACCTGCTGCTCACTTGAGAAGTTTCTAGCAAAGTTCTACATTACCACACGATATACCAGCTCCAAAATGCCTAAAGACACTAATATGAAATGAGTCATTGTCGCAAGAAAGTGAAACCGATATTCCGTCATCTACTACAATGTCCAACCAAGAGCAACTCCACAGGGAATTGTCAGTTTTCCACCCCTTCTGCAACTCAAATCTATTTGTCTTTCCACAAGCTGATAAGATTTCCAATGTGCCAATACACAATATTTCTCGGATTCGGAAATCCAGAGAGAGATTCGGTTCTGAATCTCTTGTTTAGAGAGGTCCTTAGGACATAGTACCTCAACCATATCTGCATCTCAAGCTATATCTTACAACATCTGCTATCAATGATGGTAGATTTTTGTGTCACCAACCCTGCCTTGTTTTGACAAGGGCATATCAGAGTATGTATCATTACTCTACAAAACAAATGAACTATTCCAACTATCAAGGTGACTTATCAATGTTGATGAATGCAAGTTTTGTTCGACAAGTGCTATGTAGTTCTCACTCTCTGTCACGTTTGTTTATTTCCTTGTTTCTCTTCACCTATTTTGTGTGATTGATTTTTGCATTAGGAATAGCTACTGCATGAGAGTCTTCTGTAGAGCATATCCAGAACACATTTTCATTAATCTATCCATCTTCATATTACCTTGTACAACAGTTTCAAAATTTTGAGAACTATGAGAAATCCATGACAAGTTAGAGTTGATTCCTGCACCTCATTGCCATATTACTCTTCAAGTCAACTACAACAAGATCGAAACAATTTTAGTTAAAATTTGTTCAATCTTTAGTCCAGTCGCATGTTCACCGTGTTTTCAACTGCGTGTTCCACACATCGCTCCAATCTTGAACATGAACAGTTACCAGCAACAACATCCCCACCAACAGATTTTTTTTTTGGGGGGGGGGGAAGAGAGAGTGGATCTGCTTGGATCCACTGGAGCAGCCACATTGCCAACAACAACATCAACAAGATCGACAGCCAAGGTCACAAGTCAAATATGAAAAAGACAAGGCTAAAGTGTGAAAAGTACAGTATGTGAAATTTCAGAGAAATAAAGACCAAGAATGGATCTAGATCAGATCCTCAAGAGGTGTTGGAAGCTAGATTACATGGTCTACTAATCAACCAATGATTAGATCTAGAATTAGATCAATTTCCCATCAAAAATCTAGCAAGAACAACAAGCAAATGATTAAACTTGAGACCTACTGCCTTCACACGTGTGAAGAACAGTACCTGTACGGAATTACAGCAGAGAGTGAAGTACACAAGTGTTAGAAAGCAATAGAACCATAAAATCACAACACAAATATGAGAATACTCAAGATATGCCTCCAAAACCAAGATCTTGCCTCATTGATTTCTCAAAGTGGATCCATCATGGATTAAATACAAAAATCATCATACTCTCTCTCTAAGACACTTCCAGCACGTGTGAGACAGGTCATAGTGCTTATCCATATCCACTTTGGCTAAGATTCCATTAATTTGCCACATCATCATTGGTGGCTAGTGTTGACCTTCTAGATTCCTACAAATTAGGAGATAGGTCCTACAATCTAGGAGATTTGACTTTTGACATGTATGAAATCTATATACAATGGATCTGAACTTTCTATATGATATTTCACACGTGGGAGATCACTCCTACCCATGTGATATAGCATTTTCTACCACTAGAATGGTGCCAAGTGTCATAATACTACTAAACTAGTTTTTGGCCAATTTAGCCACTAGTTTCCAATTTAAATGATATGTACAACATTTATGATCTATCTAAATGACTTAGGCATAGATTTCACACGTGGGAACAGGCTCCACACATGTCTAATGATGATAGGTACAAGTCATTATGGTATTTACAAGATTTAACCAAGTTAGCTTTTGCCAATTTTAACACTCCTCCTCAAAACTAACTTGATACATCTATGGTACATCTATTTACAACACTTAAGGCTGATCATTGCAGGTTCATAGGTGTGAAGATCAGCCAATGAGTTTGATGAAGATCCAAGATCACCATATCCATGATAGTGCCTCCTTGATGTTGACTTCTTTGATGAACTTGAGAGCTTTGCACCACTTGATCACTTTTTCCATTGATTTGTTCCATCCTTGAAACATATGGTTGATCCAAAAGCTCAAAAATAGCTGAAATTCCATGAGAAAATAAAGAGTCCTTCTTGACTCATAAGGATCACAAAGATCCAACATCATGTTACCAAGATCTCGAGAATTTGGCTCATCAACATTGGCAAGACTATGCATGCTATAATAACCAAGAGTTCGCATCATATCTTCATGCTTGATTTCCATTCTAATCTCAGATCTAATGAGGCTAAATACTTTATTATGGAGATAAGTGTCCTTAGAGGATGATTCACTTACTCTCATAAAGAGTTTACAATTTGCCTCAATACATGAAAAAAGACAAATTTTCATACTATGAATGAGCAAATCACTCTTGCTCTTGCAAGATTCAAGAGCATACATTTGATGAAATAACCATTTGCTTTCTAATTGATCTAAAATCAATTTGAAATCATTAAGAACATCAACTATGTTCTCAAGAGAGACACCATACTCAACTAGTATTGCTTTACTCCAACTTTGAGTTGCAAAAGTCTCACCAAAGCAAATTGATTCACCAAATGACATATGAGAAGAAAGCATAAGATCTATACCACTTGAAATGTGCTCCTCTTTCCCTTGAAATGTGAGCCATATGAGCTCAACCATGTCTCTTGATATTCTTCTTGGAATCATAACTTGAGAAGGACTCTCCTCCTCAATCCTTGGCACACTTGAACCTTGAGATGACTCCTTAAGATCAACTTCTTGGTGCTCCTCCTTGATGAAAATCCGAGACCTCCATGTCTCATAATGATCACAATAAACATGACCATACATTGTGCACTTTCTATGATCAACAATATTACTTATGCTAGAACCATAAGTCCAAAAATCACCACAACTTGACATGATTTTTCTAATATTGAAATCAAGAACTATTTCCATCTCAATAAGGCTAACTACTTGCTTATGGATATAAGTGTCCACTTTGGATGCTTCACTTATTCTCATAAGAAGTTTACAACTTGCCTTTAAAATTGAAAATTTACAACTTTCAACATTATGAATGAACACATCATTCATGATCTTATTGAAACCAAAAGAAAATACATCATGAAGACATTTCCATTTCCTTGTCTTTATACTCAATGTAAGTTTACAAGGAAAACATGCTTTGCTATCTATTAAGGCATCACACTCAACTAGTATTGCCTTAATCCACATTTGAGATACAAAAATCTCTTCAAAGCAAAATAGTTCTTCAAAAGATGTCATGAGAGCATAAATGGAACTATTTTCATTTTGTGATTGCTCCTCCTTAATTTTGCTTGGTTTCTCTTGGATCATAACAATAACTTTGAACTTATCCAAAGTTCCAAACAAAATGCTTTCCAAGAACATGAAATAAATCCAAGTGACATTCATGAAAGAAACATCTTTCTTTGCATCTTGAACCAAACAATGCACTTCCAAATGAAAAACTTCTAGAGGAATGAAATGTGTGGTGATGGATTTTTGAAGACAACTCTTGTAAGTCCTTGTGAGACTCCAAGCCTCATGCATCTTTCCACAAAGGAAACACATTTCCTTAGATTTGTCCTTCTTGCCTTTGCATTTTGCACTTGAATCTCCATCCTTCACCTCGGCCCCCTTGCTTTGGTTCTCCTTGGATGGATTGGTCTTCATTTTGTAGCATCTTGAGACAAAATGATCTCTCTTGCCACAAAGGTTGCATTTAGGATCCTTACTTGCCTCCAATAGGTTGCCACCTATTGATGCCATGATGAGGAAGTAAAACTTTGTGATATGACTTTTCAAAATGTAATTTGTGACTCTCAAGAAACTAGATTTGAACACATTCAACAATCTAGAAGGATCTACACAAGACAAATTTTGAATCATATCTCTTTTCAACCTAGTCAATTGGAAACTAATTTTTGCTTTGATCACTAAGACCAAAGCACTCTATCAAATCACAAAAATCAGATTCAAACACCCCTATTGGACTCAACAAACACCAATGACTCTTTCTTTTGAGAGTTGGAATGGATTTGAAAAGATTTGACTCCTAGATTTTTCTTTTCTCTTGACTAGTTCACTCAACTTTTGATATTCTTGAACAAAGGATGGGTTTTGTTTCAAATACTTGAAAATCAAACTCAATCACTTCTTTTGGACTCACTCTTGACCCAAATAATCTCACTCTTAAGATTTTGATTGAATTTGATTTGATTCGACAACAAATTAAACCACTAACTTTCACAAAAAAAAATGATCTACACTAGATCACATAAACTTGACATGTATACTTGATTCAAAAACACAAAGATCAGATCCAATCACGCCTTTTGGAATCCTCTTGACCCAAATAATCTCACTCTTGAGATTTGGAATGGACATGAAATGGTTTGATAACAATCTATGTCAATAATTTTTCACCAAGCTTAAAAATTAGACATCTAGAGATTCACAAAGATCCCAACCATGTATGAACACTCAAATATGGACTCCTCCTTGTTCTATACTCCCAATGGGATCACAACTTGACCCTCACCCTCTCACAAAGAAAGTTGAATTAGAACTTATTTGAGTTTCATACATACAATGTCAAATTGTGCTCAAAAATTGAATTCATTCACCCCTATTGGACTCCACCAAGTACCAATGACTCTACCTCTTTAGAGTTGGAATGAAATTCAAAAATGTGATACTTCTCTCTCACTAAGATATGTGCTTACAAAGAGCTAATGCCACTTAGCAAGATTTGATCACAATGAAGGAGACAATTTTTCCACCAAAGTCAAGAAATGAGTTACTAGAACTTGCCCTCTACAAAGGAAGGAACTCTTAGGATTTTTGGATCAAACACTACACATGTGACTTACACACCTCTATGACTCTCTTTCAAGCCAAACAAAACTCAACTCTTTGAGTAGGAGTGGAACAATGTGACTTAGATCTCAAAAATCACTTCTAGAACTCTCCAACAATGCTTATCACTTGTATTGGTAGATTTTGCCTTTATGAGTGTTTGTGCTCTAGAAATTCACTTAAGATTTCACTTGGAGGACTTATCCAAGGCTGACTTCTAGCACTTAGATGCTTCTAGTCTCAACCCTTTCACTCTTGAACACATCTAGAGTGAAGATACAATGGATTTCAATCTCTTCCCTTGCAAATCACTCCTTAATCTATGGTTTTTGGCAATCTTTCACTCTCAACTTTAATGCACACCCAAAGCATATGAAGATCAGCTTTAATGTACTGTAATAAAGATTCAAATCATCTATATGATTGATCTATACCAAGAACAAATCAAAGGAATAGAAACAATGCATTACAAAGCTTGAAAAATGCACTAGATTGACTAGTTTTGGGTGTATGAGGCATTAAATGCACCAAAACTGAATTTTATTGCTCATAACAGGTTATGTACGGCCTCACACGTGTGGTAAGTACACATGAAGCCCACAAAAATATTTGGTACAAATATAATGATTCTATCTATCTATTCAAACTCGCTACCTCAAGATTAGCTAGTTTCCAAAAAACCTGCTAGTTTGGGTGTATGAGTAAGATATAGCATCAAACTGAAAAATATAGCTCCAAAACTGGTACTGTACGTCCTCACACGTGTGAAGAGTAACCCTGCATCCCACAACCAAGTTTTATGCACAAATATCAAGGCTAACTAACTCTTCAAACTCGCCCACTCAAGATTAGTGAGTTTTCTCAAAAAACTTGCCAATCTGGGTGTTGTTTAGATCAATGCTTTAATCTCTTGTACTTGGCTCTGATACCATGTGAAATTTCAGAGAAATAAAGACCAAGAATGGATCTAGATCAGATCCTCAAGAGGTGTTGGAAGCTAGATTACATGGTCTACTAATCAACCAATGATTAGATCTAGAATTAGATCAATTTCCCATCAAAAATCTAGCAAGAACAACAAGCAAATGATTAAACTTGAGACCTACTGCCTTCACACGTGTGAAGAACAGTACCTGTACGGAATTACAGCAGAGAGTGAAGTACACAAGTGTTAGAAAGCAATAGAACCATAAAATCACAACACAAATATGAGAATACTCAAGATATGCCTCCAAAACCAAGATCTTGCCTCATTGATTTCTCAAAGTGGATCCATCATGGATTAAATACAAAAATCATCATACTCTCTCTCTAAGACACTTCCAGCACGTGTGAGACAGGTCATAGTGCTTATCCATATCCACTTTGGCTAAGATTCCATTAATTTGCCACATCATCATTGGTGGCTAGTGTTGACCTTCTAGATTCCTACAAATTAGGAGATAGGTCCTACAATCTAGGAGATTTGACTTTTGACATGTATGAAATCTATATACAATGGATCTGAACTTTCTATATGATATTTCACACGTGGGAGATCACTCCTACCCATGTGATATAGCATTTTCTACCACTAGAATGGTGCCAAGTGTCATAATACTACTAAACTAGTTTTTGGCCAATTTAGCCACTAGTTTCCAATTTAAATGATATGTACAACATTTATGATCTATCTAAATGACTTAGGCATAGATTTCACACGTGGGAACAGGCTCCACACATGTCTAATGATGATAGGTACAAGTCATTATGGTATTTACAAGATTTAACCAAGTTAGCTTTTGCCAATTTTAACACAGTACTAAGGACCATAAATGGATCTTTGAATGATCCACAAGGTGATTGTATGCTTGTTAAACAATCTATCAGAAACTAGTCATCAGAAAACAAGATCTAGTTTAGCAGCTTGATAGGAAACAAGTAGAGACAATCAAAGCATTGATCAAATAGTCTAATCCAACTCCACACGTGTGGAAATAAGGCTGTAGTACGGCCTGCAGACAGTGTTTACAAAGTGCCAAAGCTGGGTTTCATTAGAAAAATAGAGTAATCACCATACAATGAGAGGAAACTCGAGTTTCTCCTTGAGGCTCCAAAAAGTTTCTATCTTCTCACTATGGAGAATGGAAATACATAGTAAAAAATATTTCCTTTGCAAAGTTAGGTGAAAATCTAGCATGTAATAAGGAAGTAGACTCCACTTTCTTGCCCTAATGTGAAAACCCTAGTCTAGATCCAAGAGTCATGCTTGGTAGGTGCATGGTAGGTACAAATCTCATCATAAATCATGGTCTAGATCCTACAAAGTAGGAATCACTACCAAATAGACACAACCACTCCTCTTGACTCGTGGTAACCTACTTTAGGTGTGTATGTACAAGTGGCACTTTGGCCATTCAAGTAACCAACAAACAATATTGACAAAATGTACAATATTCTACATGGCTAGATTTGCCAATGTAGGCAATTTTTCACACTCCTCCTCAAATCTAGCCTTGGAGATCACAATGCTTTTATCAATAACTCCAATTGAAGATCTAAGCTTGAAAAATGAATCTTTAGGTAAAGGTTTAGTAAAAAAATCAGCCAAGCAACTTGATGATGGCACGTGTTGGAGCTTGATCTCTTTAGCTTGCACTTTTTCCCTCACGAAATGATGAGCAATTTCGATGTGTTTGCTCCTTGCATGGAATGTAGGATTAGTTGCAAGTGATTGGGCTGATTGGTTGTCACAATAGATGATAGGGATCTCCTCCTCCATGACATGAAACTCCACCAATAGCCTTTTGAGCCACAAGACCTCCTTGCATGTTGATGTCAAGGCCTTGTATTCAGATTCTGTGGAAGATAGGGAGATGGTATCTTGCTTTTTGGAAAGCCATGATACTACTCCATCACATAGAAAGGTGGAAAAGGCACTTGTTGATCTTCTATCCACTTTGTCACCTGCAAAATCCGAGTCACTATAGGCTCTTAAGCCAAGATTAGTTCCTCTATACAAAATACCAAAATTCTTAGTGAATGAAATGTATCTAAGAACTCTTTTGGCCATCTTCCAATGTGAGACTAGAGGACTTTGCATGAATTGGATTAACTTTCCAACACTATAACTAAGATCAGGTCTAGTTATAGTTAAATAGATCAAGGAGCCAATAAGCCTTCTATATAATGTGATGTCCTCAAAGGATGCTTCATCACAACCAATAGATGCTTTTACATGTTGCTCCATTGGTGTCTCAATGCCTTAACAATTCTTCATTTCAAATCTATCTAGGATGGATGTAGCATATTTAGATTGACAAATGAAGCTAAAATCACATCCTCTAATAACCTCTATTCCAAGAATGAAGCTCAATAGGCCGAGATCTACCATCTTAAACTCTTTTGCTAAAGCAATTTTTACATTTCTAATTCCATCTAGATCATTACCACTCAAGATAATGTCATCTACATACAAAACAAGAATAATGATCATGCCATCATGAAAACTTATATACAATGATGGATCATAGGCACTCATTACAAAATTGATGGAAATGAGAAAAGAGTTTAGCCTAGAGTACCATGCTCTAGGTGCTTGCTTGAGCCCATAAAGGCTCTTCTTCAAAAAACACACCTTTCCTTCATGCTTTGACTTGATGAAGCCCTCGGGTTGCCTCATGTAGATCTCTTCCTCCAAATAACCATTTAGGAATGCATTTGTGAAGTCAAGTTGGAATAGCTCCCAATTGAAGGTTGTAGCAAGACTAATGATCAACCTGATAGTAACAAGCTTAGCCACAGGAGCAAAAGTCTCATCATAGTCAATGCCTTTGGTTTGTAAAAAAACTTTGGCAACAAGCCTAGCTTTATGCTTGCTTATTGATCCATCTTGATTATACTTCAATCTAAACACCCACTTGCAATCAAGAGGTTTCTTCCCTTGAGGAAGATCCACAAGATCCCAAGTATGATTCTCAATAAGAGCATCATACTCTACTTGCATAGCATCCATCCAACTTTTAGACTTACAAGCATCTTCATAGCATGTTGGCTCATCTAACATTGAAGTAAGAAAGGTGTAAGATGTGAAAGATGATGAGCCTTCCCTTTGATCACCTTGACCATCATAGGTGAGTCTCAATGGCTCGGATCTTGCCCTTGTAGATCTTCTTGGAGTTCTTGGAGTTCTTGCATCTTGAGGTGGATCCTCAAGTTCTTCTTCACTTGGAAGCTCCTCCTCCATCCTAGCATGATCCTTGGCATCAAGATGATTAGTAGCATTATCATCCAAATCACAAGCATGTCCTTCATAAAAAATAACATCCCTACTCACTATCACCTTGCTAGTGATGGGATTGAAGACTCTATAACCTTTGCTATTCTCACCATATCCCACAAAGATGCCTTTGATAGATGTTGCATCATCCTTCCTTCTCTTATCCAAGGATTGGTGTACATAGCAAGTGGATCCAAAAACTTTGAGATCTTTGAGATTGGGCTTCTCTCCAAATAGAGCTTCAAATGGTGTGATTCCTCCAATGGCTTGGTTTGGCAATCTATTGCACAAATAGTTAGCACAAGTTATTGCTTCACCCCAAAATGGTTTGGATAGAGAAGCATCTAGCCTTAAGGCCTTAGCACACTCACAAAGAGATCTATTTCTTCTCTCACTCACTCCATTTTGTTGAGGGGTGTATGGACATGACAACTCCCTCTTTATGCCATTAGAAATACAAAAGTCAATCAACTTATTGGAGACATATTCACCTCCATTATCACTCCTTAATACCTTAATCTTGGTACTAAGTTGATTTTCTACCAAAGTCTTGAACTTTACAAAAGAATCAAACACCATTGATTTGCTAGACAAGAGGTACATCCAACAAAATCTAGAATAGTCATCAATGAAGATTACATAGTACTTGGCACCACCATTAGACTCATGTGAAAAACTATGAACATCCGAATGGATGAGTTCAAGAGGAGAGTTTGATCTTGATGTAGATCTTGAGAAGGGTAGCTTGTGAGCCTTTGAGAGGCTGCATGCTTCACATCTCTTCCCACACTTTGACAAATGCTTGGGGAGTCCAACTGCAAGCTCCTTTGTAGTCATAGATTCCATGGCTTTGTAGTTGGGGTGGCCCAACCTTTTGTGCCACAGTTCCACCTTTGATAGATCCACCTTTGCCAAGTTAACACTCTCCACTGCAATATTAGCATCAAGCTTAAACAATCTACCTTGCTTAAAGCCTTTGGCTATACATTCATCATTTCTAAGGATGGAACAAACTCCATGCTTAAATTGTACATCTAGGCCATTATCCATTAACTGGCCAACACTAAGCAAATTCTTGGTTAACTTAGGAACATAAAGAACATTATCTAGATTCATCCTTTTGGATGATCCCACATACAAGGGAATTGTTCCTATTCCACTTATCTTACATTCTTGACTACTTGCAGTATAGATTGATCTATGTAAGTCATTGTAAGAAAGTAAGGTGGAGAATATGTCCTTTTGATATGTCATGTGGGAACTTGCCCCACTATCAATCCACCAAGAATCATTGGTGTTGCTCTTGGATGATGGTGATTTGTTGGAAACCATCAAGGATGACTCTTCATCCTCCTCTTCCTCCTGATGTGCAATGTTGCTTTGTTTGCTCTCTTGTGCCTTCTTCTTCTTGAGACATTCTGATGCAAAATGTCCTTTCTTTCCACAGAAAAAACATTAGTACTTGGACTTGTCTTTGATCTTGCCCTTTGAGCTTGAAGCCTCATCCTCCTCCTTGGTCTCCTTGAAGTGCTTCTTCTTGCCATTGGTCTTCTTCTTGCTTTTAAATGAGAAATTAGCTTTCTCATCACCATCCTACAGAGAAATAGCATTCATTCTTGCATTGGTATGCAACATCCTACACTCTTCAGCTACTAATACACTGTGTAGCTTTTCTATAGTAGGCAAAGTGTCTTGGATTGCAAAGCTTTGGACCAAATTTGTAAAGCCACTCCCTAGACCATTTAGGACAATCTGAACAAGCCCACTATCTTGAATCTTCTCTCCAATGGAAGCTAACTCCCTATTCAGAGACTTGATTCTTAGCACATAATCTTGTGCATTCTCATCACTCCTCTTCATGCTTTGTAGAATCTAGTTCCTAAGCATGAGAACCCTCGAAGTGTTACTAGACTCATAGATAGATTTTAAAGATTCCCAAGCCTCTTTAGCACTCTTACATGATGATACTTCCCTTAAAAGATCATTGCTTACATTCATCTTAATACAGTGAAGTGCAAGCCTAGACCTCTTCTTGTATCTCACTAATTCCTGTGCACCTAGAGGTTCATCTTCATCATCTATTAGAAACTCATAAAGATCCTGGAGCACCATTAGTGACTCCATCCTCACTTTCCAAATAGCATAATTGGTAGAATTTAACCTCTCACTAGCTTCTAGAAGGTAGGCTCCCACTGATCCCATCTTACTAGCAAGATTCTACACACAAGATATAGATTTGTTTGGACCTGAAACTCACAAAGGTTTCAAACTTGCAGTGTTTCACTCAAATGTTGACTTCTAATCCAACAGATGGATTTGTAATCACAGTTCTATCACTCCCTCACAAGCTGGAATGAAGATAAGATGAGATGAAAACTACACTCAAGCAAATCTTGCCAATCTTGGCTATTTTTGGACAAAAACTGACTCTATCTCTCTCATTCACTTTGATGTACTTTCAAGACCTGGTTTCCACTTTAAGAAGGTCTGAAATCAGCCTAGATTAATTAGTTTTCATGAAACAAATTCAAAACTAATCAATGGCAAGTGATCTTGGTAGCTTATCCTAGGATTTGCACCAAAAATTACATCAAACTGACACCATATGAATTTTCTATGATCCAATGAATATGAGTTATTAAATGCTGGTTCAGAGATGCCCACACGTGTGAACAGTACGGATTTTGATCCTGAAAAAGTTTGGGATCAAATCCCCTCACCAAAACCTGGATACCAGCTCGCCCTTCCAATACTAGCTTTTTGCACCAAAACCTGCTAAAACTGGATTAGGTTCAAACACAGATCAATGGCCTTGTACTTGGCTCTGATACCATGTGAAAAGTACAGTACTAAGGACCATAAATGGATCTTTGAATGATCCACAAGGTGATTGTATGCTTGTTAAACAATCTATCAGAAACTAGTCATCAGAAAACAAGATCTAGTTTAGCAGCTTGATAGGAAACAAGTAGACACAATCAAAGCATTGATCAAATAGTCTAATCCAACTCCACACGTGTGGAAATAAGGCTGTAGTACGGCCTGTAGACAGTGTTTACAAAGTGCCAAAGCTGGGTTTCATTGGAAAAATAGAGTAATCACCATACAATGAGAGGAAACTCGAGTTTCTCCTTGAGGCTCCAAAAAGTTTCTATCTTCTCACTATGGAGAATGGAAATACATAGTAAAACACACTTCCTTTGCAAAGTTAGGTGAAAATCTAGCATGTAATAAGGAATTAGACTCCACTTTCTTGCCCTAATGTGAAAACCCTAGTCTAGATCCAAGAGTCATGCTTGGTAGGTGCATGGTAGGTACAAATCTCATCATAAATCATGGTCTAGATCCTACAAAGTAGGAATCACTACCAAATAGACACAACCACTCCTCTTGACTCGTGGTAACCTACTTTAGGTGTGTATGTACAAGTGGCACTTTGGCCATTCAAGTAACCAACAAACAATATTGACAAAATGTACAATATTCTACATGGCTAGATTTGCCAATGTAGGCAATTTTTCACATAAAGAAGGCAGATGGGTAATCCAAAAAGACTCAATCAGAAGAAATACCCCAGTCACGACGAAGATCCTTCAGAAAGGGAAACTCAAGCATTGGAAAATCAGTATCCTTCTTCAACCAACTTCTCGTCATACATCTGCATCCATTCTCATGCCTATCGCCCAAACCATCTACCGATGTCACTACCACCCTTCCTTCCATCTGTTTGTTTATCATCAGTTTATATTTCTTCTGAGAAATCCCTAGTTTTTTATAGTCCTACCGAAGCAGTTGAAAGATCATTGCAAATGACTTGCGGCGACCAATTGCCACCTACAATGGTTGATCAGTCAAACGAAGACCTAAGAAGCAAGCAAAGAAGCTAGAAGAACTAAAGAGGAAGATCCAAGAAGCTGAGGAGGAAAGGACAAAACTTAAGCAACAGATGAGTCAAATCAACATTGATCAAAAGAAACTCTCTGGAGCAATGATAGTTGAATCCCATCTTATGAAGCCCAAAGAGATCCAAAAGTAAGGGATCAAAAGAAAGAGCCACAAAAAAAAGAAAGATGAAGACAACGTGAACCTGCAAATAAAGTGAGCTCCTCACCTAGCGAGTGGTGGTCAAAGCTTGGCATTGCAAGGGTCCAAGGCTGCAACTATAGAACTATCAGTCCCCTCACCCTTCCACCAAGCCTTCATCATGTTTCCTTTCTGTTATCAAACCGTCCATCCAAATTTGTTCCTACCACCAATTTCTTGATGATGAGTCCATCCCCTTGAGACTGATAACCAAAGTTTGTGCAACCTGCAGATCAAAGGGTTTCCTTGAGACTGGAAGTTCAACTGAGAGAATAACCACGGAAACACCCAGAGGCAAATGGAGGATACAGACCTCCCAGAAGATAGAATCTGCCAAGAAACCAAAGATGAAACCGTCAATGGCAGATACAAGTGACAAAACAAAGAGACACATGGAAAGCACTCGAGCATACAAGTTGTGAAGTTGCTGAGAGCTCTCCAATATTGAGAATGTCAACCAATTGTAGTGTGGAGTCTTATGATCTCACATTATCCAAAATTTGTCATATATTGTGAAACATTTTCAATTTCCATGTATATAAAATGTGCTGTAGTGCCTAAATACATGTAAAGGCCTATTTCGCACTTTGTAAATTCATATTTTGAGTAGAAGTTGCGACGTACTAAAGAGACGCAATATTGACATTTGACGGTTCATAAGCGACATTGAGGTTGAAGAACATTCCTATAAGGATAGGACTATGTGCCATTGTACATACATATTTCTATGCAGAGCTGAGTATCAATAGAGAGCGAAGAGCAAGTTCTTACAGCTTGAACATTCTTTCCTTCTGTTATGTCTCATAGAATTACTTTTTATCATTTGTGCAAACACACTCTATATGATCTGTGATTGATTGTGATACTGTTCTGTTTGCATCACACACATTTCTTAAGTTATACTGAATTTTAGTTACTCTAACACGGATTTTTAGGCGACACCAGCAAGTAATAATTCTGACTAATGTGTGCAGGGAATCAGCCGAAGCGGTAAAACATAACTTTTAGCAGAAACTCCTT
Source organism: Diphasiastrum complanatum (assembly GCA_029204225.1). Taxonomy (NCBI): domain Eukaryota; kingdom Viridiplantae; phylum Streptophyta; class Lycopodiopsida; order Lycopodiales; family Lycopodiaceae; genus Diphasiastrum; species Diphasiastrum complanatum. The sequence continues at coordinate 19,523,228 of CM055109.1, read as the reverse complement.
CAACTCTAAATGAGCTATGTGTTCAGATAATGGGATTGATTGAGGCTCTGTCTTGTTTGCTTCCTGCGATAAAAACTAATTCTTTGTGTTTGATTAAGAAGAACTTTTAGCTAATGTGATTCTGCTTGATGAATCTAATTGCTAGTTGCTGTCAGTTCTGACTGCTTTCCTGATGCCTGAAGAGCGTGAAAGATAAAGTTATTCTTACAATTATAGACCTTGACCAAATTGTTTCATCATTGGTGTTCCTGGATGCCAATTTACCCAAATATCTTTGGATAACCAGTTATGTCGCTGTAGTATTCATTGTGAACTTTATACACTCTAGTCTGTTTATCATCATACATACATTTACCATGCAAAAGATAAGATTATTCTCTTTCTTGGGGAACGATCAAACCTTTTATACTACGTAATTCATTGATTTTGTGGAAATCTATAATGACTAGGCCACCACATAATTTGGCGCCGTTGCCAGGGAGATGAATTTCACCTTTTGCAATATTTTTAAGTGTATTACATCTACAAATCTTTCTCATGTAATGCATGCAAAGAACATACTCTTAAGCAATTATTGAACAGAAATGTTTAGAGTGTGCACAACGTTTAGAAGCATATAGGAAGTCTAGAGATTTGTATTTGCAGAATTTGCAAAACTCACCAGTTAGAGCAAGATTAACACCTAAAGCGTTTAATGATCTCTTACACGCTACTACAACATTTGTAGATTCATTTGAGGAAAGATCCATTGAAACACCAAGTTCTACAAATTCACCTGAATCAGATTCGTCTGATTCTACTTCCGAACCAAGTTCAGACTCTTTGTCCGAGCGAAGTTTAGATTCAGATCCTCCAAGTTCATCTACTTCACCACCATCTGTTATATGGCTAATCCAGCGCCACTCACATCTACAAAAATCAGATATGATTTCTTTGAGGGATCATCATCTGAAGATGCGAATAGTTATATGTCGCAATCTGAATCCATTACCATAGCAAACAAAGAGCAGACAGACGAGAATAAAGTTAGAATTTTGCCAGGTCTTCTGCGAAAGTAGGGTAGGATTTGGTACAGTCAATTAGTATCGAAAATAGTTAATACTTGGAACGCTTTAAAAGCAACATTCCTTAAACAATTTAGGGAGATAGGATATTCCACTAGATTGTTGGCTCGACTTAACTCTGTTGAAAAAAAGCCAAATGAATCACTTAGGAAATATACTCGTAGGGTTAAGAATTTAATAGAAAAGTTAAGAGCCCAGTATCCAGTTCCTATGCAAAATGAATGGTTCTTGGGTGGTTTGCCTAAGAAAATGGATCGTTATTGTCAACAAGGTCTAACGACTTCTTTGGAAGATGTCATTGCCTCTGCCGAGAATTACGAAACCTCTCAAATTTCTTGCAGACGGAGAAATGAAAGAAAAAGTAGTAAAAAACACAAATTTAAACAAACAGAAGAATCTGAAACATCTACTGAGTCTGAATCAAAATTTGATTCAGTGGATATGGAAGAATCTTTTGAGTATTCATCTTATTCTTCTTCATCGGAAGAAAAATCTTCTTATAGAAAAACTAGGAATAGGAAATCAGAAAGAAAGAAAAAAAATGGAGAAATCCAAAAAGATTGATCCATTAAGGAAAAGTGTTGAGTTGTTAACAAGAGAAATGAGTGAGCTAAAGTCCAAATATCTGATGTTAAAGCCAAGCGAAAGAAAGCGAAGCCTAACGCCAATGTTTGGTGTACCGCGTGTGGGAAGGAAGGTCATTCTAAGACCAGCTCTCCCAGTTTACAGACTAATTATTTAGAAGAGAAACTATTCCTCTGTCTGATTAATAATCATGAGGAGGTAACTTATACTGCAACTCCTACTAGCCAAAAAACTATGATACCAAAACAGAGTACTGGTCAACAGTACACTATTTTGCGAAGGGGCAGAACACGAGATTCCACTCCACCAACCAGAGTAAGGGGTTTGTGCTACAATTGCGGAGCCCCGGGTCACTATTCACCTGATTGCCCTAAACCCAAGAGATCAGCAGGATATGTGCCAAGACCTTGGTGCTTGTTTTAGTCCATAGAGACTTTTGAACAAGAGACAAACTTTTAATTCTTCACCTTCTTTCACAAAACCAGGAGGTTGCTCCATGTAAATCTCCTCCTCAAGGTAACCATTGAGAAAAGGCATTAAAAACATCAAGCTGGAGCATTTTCCAATTGTGAACACATGCAAGAGATATGAGTATTCAGATTATTACCATTTTTGCAACTGGTGCAAAGTGTCTTCAAAGTCAAGGCCTTTGATTTGAGAGTAGCCCTTGGCACAAAGTCTTGCTTTATACTTATTGATAGATCCATCAGTATTACACTTGATTATGAAAATCCATTTACATCCAATCACATGCATGTTGTTTGGTGGCTCCACAAGCTCCCATGTGTTGTTTGACATCAAGGTTTTAAAATCTTGGGTCATTGCTTCAACCCATATCTTGGATTGAAGTGCTTCCTGGACATCTTAAGGCTCTTCATCTGATATGAAGAGAGCATGATAGGAAGTTTCACCTTTCACTTGCCTTCCTTCCTCATCATATGTAAGCCTTCTTGGCTCAGATCTTTCTCTTGTAGATCTTATTGGTCTGGGTGCTTGAAGTTGCTCCTCCTCAAGCCTCGGACTCACCACTTCTTGAGCAACATCAAGATTGATGATTGTAGACCTTGCATGAGACTCCTTGATCTGTGTTTCATCCAAGTTAAACTTTTGGTCTTCATGGAAGATCACATCTCTACTAACAACATTCTTGTCAGTATAGGGAAGATATACTTTGTATGCTTTTTTAGTAGACACATATCCTACAAAAACTCCTTTAACAGCACTAGGATCTTCCTTCTTCCTAGTCTCTAGGGGCACATGCACAAAGCATACACAACCAAAAATCCTAAGATGATCTGCCTTAGGCTTTTTCTTATACAACATCTCAAATGGTGTTTTTCCTCCTATTGCAAGATTAGGAAACCTATTACAAAGACAGTTTGCACACACAACTACTTCTGCCCAAAATTCTTTAGGCAAAGAAGCTTCTAGCCTAATGGCTTTTGCACATTCACACAAAGTTCTATTTCTTTTCTCTCAACAACTCCATTTTGCTGAGGAGTATATGAACAAGAAAACTCTGTTTGTATTCCCTCTCTCTCACAAAAGTCTTTAAATTTATTGGAGGTGTATTCTCCTCCACTATCACTTCTCAAAGCTTTCAACTTGAAAGAAAATTGTTTTTCTACATAAGCTTTGAAAGTAAGAAAAACATCATAAACCATGGCTTTAGATGACAGCATATAGATCCAAGAATACCTTGTATAATCATCTACAAAGGAAACAAAGCAATTTGCTCCTCCTTTGCTCTTGGTTGAAGAGAAATGAACATCAGAGTGCATGAGTTCAAATGGTTGCTTTGTTTTGATGCTTGATCTAGGAAAAGGCCTTCTGTGAGATTTTGCCAAAACACAAGCTTCACAAGGTTGAAGCTCCTTTGATAGTGTCTTTGGTAGTCCAACAAGTTTTCCTTCCTTGACCATAGATTACATGGCTTTGTAATTGGGATGTCCCAATCTCTTATGCCACAGATCCTCTTGAAGAACCTTTCATTCCATAGGGATAGTGGACTTGTCCATTATGAATAATTATCAGATCACCAAGATCCAATATGTCCCTTTGATCTTTGGTTAAGAATGACAACACATCTAGCACCATTGACAATATAGAAATCTAACATCAACTACACATAAGTGATGTAAACTCAATAAGATCTTGATGAAACATAAAATATATGATAAAATGAAGTTGTTGTCCATACAATAATAGTACGGTACTGTATTTCACACGTGCATCCAATACACAACATACAATTGCATTCTACACACAAAATTGCAAGATATCAACACTATAGTGCACCAATGAGTATAGAACCCCGAAGAGAACTCATGTATAAACATGAATTAGATAGAGAGAGAGAGAGAGAGAGAGAGAGAGAGAGAGAGAGAGAGAGAGAGAGAGAGAGAGAGAGAGAGAGCTTTATTAATGTCTTTTTCATGCCAAAAGGCATATAAGACTGAAGAGGTAGTACAACAAAGTAGATGGAACTCGGATGGGACAGTGTCGTCAACAGAAAGCTAGACTAAAACTAAAACGTAAAACGTAAAACATAAATCACTATGTAAAGAAAGCTCATCTCTTACGCAGGAGAGAAAATAAATGGCCATAGCTCAAAACATCTCTCACGTAGGAGAGGGAAAAAAATATGAAATTTTAAGTTCTGCAATTTTAACCAAGATTGGGCGTCCATCTCGAAAGAGATGGAAACCTTTGGCCTTAGCATCTGCAATAATTTCTTTCTCTCAGTCCATTGAATGGGAGTCAAGTCTTCATCCATAAAAATAGTAGACCCCTTCAGGCAACCTCTTTTACGCAAAACCTTTTGATGAAGCAAAGCATCCTTGAATTGCAGAAACACCGTGGTGGGTTGGAGCTTACCCACCCAAGCAACATATATGACATCCTCTTTGAGACCACATGTGGAATGAATAAAAGCATTTGCCTCAGCCACGAGGTCCTTACCCACAAAAGAAGCTCCCCTAACCCTGATAGTGAGGGCCTTGAGATCTCATTTTTGATGTTCTTCAATAGATTCAGAAATAACCTGCTTAGAACCCTTGAGCACGTCGGCCCAAGAACTTTTTGATTGTTGAAGTTGCTGCTCCAAGGAGTGAACCCATTCTTGCACCTGCTTTGCCTTGTCTTCTAAATATGTATTGCTGCTTTCTTCTTCTTTCTCTTCATCTGATTCTAGTTCATTCTTGAGGTAAGTAACATCAACCCCGTTCTCTAGAGTGGAGATTTGGAATGCTTGTTTCTTGATAATCACAAGCAAGGATGCATTGTCCTCATGAAGAGAATCAATGATATGGGAGAAACCAGATAAAAATCAGTTGAAAGAGATGGAGACAACGGGGGGGATGAAGATGAAGGTATGAAAGAGGGAGAGGAGGAAGAAAGAGTAGAGGGGGGTAGTGGCAGTAGGAGAAGAGGTGGAGCTTGCAGGAGTGGAGGGTGGGGGTGAGGGAGAGGAAGCAGGAGAGGGAGGGGGCAAGGTAAAGGGATTTGGAGCTGTAGTAGGGATGGCTAAGAAGACAAAGGGAGATGGGAGAGGGGTTTTCTTCTTTCCCTTTTGATTTGCAGATTGCCAATCAGCCATAATACCACAACTAGATACAAGATTAATGAGGGAAAAGAGGTAGAGGAAAGGCAAAAGGACAAGAAAAAGGAAAGGCAAGGACATGGACAGGTAGTGAGGAGGCAGTAGGAGTGGGTTAGGAGACAAAAGAGAGGGCATGGATAGGGACAAGTAGTGAGGAGAGGCAGGTCAGTAGCGAGGGAAGATGGGCGGGAAAGGGCCAGCGATGGTAGGACAACGATGAAGGGTAGGCGATGGAGGGCCAACAATGGAGGACTAGCAACATTAGAGTAGCAAGCAGCAGTAACAAGGCAACAATCAGCATTCGCAACAGGGCGCTCACTACAGGGAGCCATCACATGAGAGAGAGAGAGAGAGAGAGAGAGAGAGAGAGAGAGAGAGAGAGAGAGAGAGAGAGAGAGAGAGAGAGAGAGAGAGAGAGAGAGAGAGAGAGAGAGAGAGAGAGAGAGAGAGAGAGAGAGAGAAGTGGATCAAAATGAGCTTGATCTGCTCCAGCAGAGCCCTGTATGGACAGAGAGCTCACACGTGTGAAATCAACCCTCATTAATTGAGTGCTACTTCTCAAGAAATGATCCAAATTTGATGTTCTATAGCTTGTTGGATAGGTATTGAAGAGTAGAATGTGTTGCTTGAGTTTATAAATCAATTTGATTTGTTTTTAGAAGATTTTTAGGCAATCAGAGAGTTTGAGAGAGTACTCATCTCGTGGGATATGCCAAAGTGAACACACATCAGTTCTTTTCACCAATTTCATCAATTTTCACTGTCAATCAAGTAGAATTGGATAGAAGTGAGTATTCTGAGGTCTTAGATTTTTCATTTCACACAAATTATTGTGTCTGAGTTGAAAGTAAGCTCCTAGAGAGTTTTTCAGTTCTTTGAAACTCGTGGGAGAGATAGAATTCTTACTTGCATGTGCTTCATTTCAGTGATTGAATCAAGATCCAAATTCAAGATAGATTGATTTTTTGTGTTGAGAGTTTGTTAGCACATTCGTTGCTAGATTTCATAGGTTGGATCAACATCATCAGTGTTAGATCCTAGGTTGAGATAGCAAGCAACATATTTGAACTCCATCTTTGTCATTACTAGAATTTCTCATAGAGAAGATGTCTTCATCTGGTTCACATTTTTTGGAGCACAGTGAGAGATTAACATCTGCCAATTATGCAATGTGGAAGATTAGAATGGAATCATTATTGATTCTACAGGATGTAATGGACATTGTGAGCAAAACTAAAGAAGAACCTGCAGCACCTAATGAAGCTGTAGCATTTCACAAAAGAACCAGAATTGCCGTTCATTTCATAAAAATGAATGTAACCAATGAAGTGTTAAGAGAGATCAGTACACGCACTACTGCTAAGGAGGCTTGGGATACTCTAAAAACAATCTATGAAATCAAGAATACTTCTAGATTGTTTACACTTAGATACCAAATTTTTCTAAGTTATCAAAGAGTAGATGAGAGTGCTTCATCATATGTGATGAGAGTTAAGGATCTTCATCAAGAGTTAGCTGGTATTGGTGATGCTCTTAAGAACACCGAACTTGTTCAAGTAGTCCTAAATGGACTTAGAGATGAGTATGACAATATTGTGCAGACTTATGCTATCAGAGAGGATCTTCCATCGTTGGAAACACTGCAAGGTGTTCTCATTGCTGAAGAAAGTAGGCAAGAGAACAAGATGCTGAAGATCAACAGACTTTCATTGAAAGATGGTGGAGATGACAAAGCACTTTTCATTAGAGACAAGTCAAGAGGCAAGGGCAAAGGACAACAACACTTCAAGAAGGACAAAGCCAAAGAAGCTTGTGAGGATCAATCCTCACAAGCTGCAACATCCAGTGGCAAGAAGAAGTTGTCAATGATCAAGTGTTTTTTCTGTGGCAAGAAAGGACACTATGCAGCAAATTGTTTCAAGAAGAAGAACCAATCTAAGCAAGCTAACCTTACTAATGAGGATGAGTGTGAGGGTGTTGAGAGTGAAAGAGAGGATCCTTTAATGATGTCTACTTTTTCATCTTTTCCTTTCAAGAATGAAAAAATTTGGTGGATAGATAGTGGGGCTAGTTCCCATATGTCTAGTTTTAGACTCTTTCACTAGTCTCATGCCATATCTAGGTGCAAAAAGATCAATCTATACTACTAATGATGTAGAGTGTAGAATTGAAGGAATAGGTAGTATTCCACTACAATGCATCATCATCAAAATCTTTTTGCTTGCATGATGTACTTTATGTACCTAGACTAAACCCAAGTGTTTTATCATTGATTTTCTCTCTCTTCTTGAGAGCAGCCTGTTTTTCCCATACTGAGCAATTAGAATTATTTCTGACATTCATTCCTCATAGTAAGAAGTTAGATTTTTCAGTCAGATGTATGCCATTGTGCTCTTGCCATAGATTTTTCAAGTATATTGTTCTCTGATCAATCTTGTGCAATCACACCTCAGTAAGATCCTGTAGGGTGTGGTGAAGTTCACAGTGCTAAAGAGAGAGAGAGAGAGAGAGAGAGAGAGAGAGAGAGAGAGAGAGAGAGAGAGAGAGAGAGAGAGAGAGAGAGAGAGAGAGAGAGAGAGAGAGAGAGAGAGAGAGAGAGTATCTCTTCCCACTCTTGTACACTATTTATAGCAAGTCCTTGACCTATTTGAATGTCCTTCTCCAAGCTTATTAATAATAGAAAACTTCTAGATCTACTACTACAAGGCCTACACAAAAATAGACAAGATTCAATGTACTAAAATATTCAAATTTAAATCTTTTCAAACTCGACCTACTACATTTCCCACACTTTTTAAAAGTGGTAATTCAAATGAACTTAGACTAAAATAATTTCATAATGTTTATCTCTAAGTTTAAGATGCATATTGGCCTAAATTGCCAAATGAAATGCATAGATCTAATCTTGGAATGTGCTCAAAGACTATGTTGAAACTAGCATCCAATGTTGAAGAGGGAGTGTGAAAATTGTCAACATTTCCTAGCTAGTTTGAGGCCTAAATTGGCTAAAATTGTAAATAGTTTTGGTTCTGGAGTTTCACACGTGTGAACCAGGCCACAATGTTTTTATTTACTGTATTTTTTCAGTATGATGAAGTGTCAAACTTCATACCCTTCAAAATGAGACCATTTTGATGTATTTTGGTCATATAAGCCATTTTTAGCTATTTTTCCTATATAGGGAATATCTAGGGTCAAGTACCTTCTAGAGAGAGGAGAGAGAGTCATCTTCCTCATCCATAAATAGTAGGGAAGTCGTGGAGAACAGGTTGGAGAAACCTTTTGTATGCTTCATTGAGATCAATAGATCATTGTCATTGTTTCTTCCTCCATTGAGAGCATTGTTGTGTGTATTGTCTTCAAGCTATTGTGTATGATCTTAGGTGCTTTCCAAAAGTGATAGGCTGATGTATTATGGACTGTATAATGCTATTTTGGGCCGCACTTGATGTTTATGGAAGTTTCCATTTGTGATAAATGCTTTTTGATCAAGTTCTTTGCATTCTAGGTAGCATAGAATGTATTGCCAATTCCTAGCTTATGTAGTTTGGAGTGCAAGCATTCAAGCCAATGATCTTGGAGTTTAGATCCACTTAGGATCTGTAAACCTTCATAGATGATTGTTCAAGATACACATGGATCTACCTTTTGTCAAAATCTTGTGAGAACACTGTACTTTAGGACGATAAATGGATCTTAGAAATATTCACAAGAGTGATTGGATGCTTGCTTAACAATCTATCAAAAAACTAGACACAAAAAGTTGATCTAAATTGGCAATTTGACAAACAACAAGCAATAACAATCAAAAGCATTGATCAATGATGAAATCCAAGTCCACACGTGTGAACCACAGCCTTCTATACGGCCTGTACACTGAGAATGAAGTAGAAATCAACTTGTTGCATTTGGATCACAAAATTACAATGTACATAGTGGAGTAGCTCGAGATTGCCAATGAGCTCCCAAAAAAAATCTATCTTCTCACTATGGAGAGATGGAATACATAGCAAAAGTGACATCCTTTGTAAAGTTAGGTGAATTTCCAGCATGTAATAAGGAAGTTAACTTGGCTTTCTTGCCCTAATTGCAACCCTAGCCTATTTCCTAGAGTCATGCCAAGTAGGTGGCTAGTTGGTCAATTTTCACCTTAAATCTAGGATGTAGGTCCTATAAACTAGAAATCACTACCAAATTGACTTGACCAACTCATTAGACTTGATCTAACCTTTAGTAGGGTAGGTTTTCCACGTGGCTCCATGGCCTCACATGTGTGGGACCCACTTGTGTACATTTTACATGATTTTCAATCAAGCTAGATTTGCCAATTTTTGGCAATTCTTCACAAATATCTTGATTGACACAAGTATGAACTAGTGAAAAGCTAGTCAAGTAGGAAATTGCCATTTGGCACACACGTGTGTACATATATGGAAAATATTAGTAGCTTATCATAGGATTTGATCTTACAAGTTCCTAAAGTTAGGGAAATTACCTCAAATCAAGCAAAATCATGGTGAGGCAATGGCATCAAGTTAGGAGTCAAAGAGATGGGTACTTATCTAGCATTGATTGGTGGATCAATCCAACTAGCATCCAAGACCTCTTGTGGATCAATTGTAGATCCATTTAAGGTCCAAAAATCATAGAATTCAATAAATTTTTCATCCATCTTGCTGAGAAGACTAGTAGAAGAGACTCACAGTTTCATGTTCAACGATCAATCTGATTATGATGAAGAGCAGGAAGGATTAGTCAATGTTCTTGTGAAAGAGCCTTACAAAACTCATTTAATATTCATTTTGGAAGAGACAATGATGAAGATTCGATTTTGTAGAGACAAAGCTGTAAAGAATTATTTTGAAAAGGCTCTTGTGACATTGGTATGTACACTCAAAGTTTTTTTTCAAAAATTCCTATGCTCAAAATATGTCTCATTCAGAATTATTTAGCTCTTCGATTATTTAATAAAATCTCATTTTATGTTGAGCATAGATATCATGATTATTCCAACTCTAACATAATTTTATTGTCTTTTGTCATGTAGAGCTTAAAAAAATGTTTTAAGAATGTGCTTATTGTTGTTGTTGAGGGGAAGGATCCGATCTTTTCTTCCCGTAGTTCCAGTCAGTGACATTGGGACATAGCTTGTTATGGACTCAAGAGGGCTGGATTTATTAGGTTTGATACTCATCTTCACCTACTCTACTTCATGTTGGATGGAAAGTTTGGAATCTATCTTTTGATTTATGATGGTGGCATTGTTTTCACTAACTTTGTGGAAATTTGACTCTCAAGTAAGGTCAAAGGAGCAGCAAGAAAGTGCCGTTCAAGTTTACTTTACTTCTTCTATCTCATGGTTGAGCTATTTCATGTGGATGTTTGCAAATTGTCAAGATATTGTAAAACTAGCTACATTGGTTTGCATCATTTTGATGTTGGAGTTGTACTAGCATTCTTAACTGGTTTTGCTAATGGAAATGAAGCTAATGGAGGTTCATTATTTCACTCATTCATGGCCAAGTCATCAAGTGTTGATGATATCTTGTGGCAAGATGGCAATGGAGGCTCATTCATGGAGTTTTATGGTGGAGACATATCAAGAAAGGACAAAGTTGGAGAAGACAAGCAAGCAAATGGTCATTACTCACATTTATTGTTTGGTTGTTGTAGAGTTCAAAGTTTGAAACATGGAGGAATCATTTCATTTACATTCTATTTGATTCTTCATGTTCTAGTCACATCTTGACATGTAAAATTTATGTAAGAAATAGTGAAGCATCCAAAGTGGACACTATTCTCTATATCAATTATGGAAACTACTTTAGAACATTAGAAAATAAGTCTATACTTAGGATGGAGATCATTCTAAAGTTGGATCAAAGTAGTACGGTTAAAACTATGCCAAAACTAGTTGAAGAGGGAGTGTGAGAAATCTCAACTAGTTTAGTCAAGTTTAGTCATATTTTGATTAATTGTCAATATTAGGCCAATCTGCATTTTAGACTTAGAGATAAACTTTATCAAATTTATTTTAGTCAAAGTTAATTTGAATTACCACTTTGGACAGTGTGGGAAAGTTAGGAAGTCGAGTTTGGACACATTCAAATTTGAATGTTAGATGCATTGAATCTAGTCATATTGTTGATAGGGTTTTTGTTATGGAGGAAAATCAAAAATTCATTAATGAGGCATGGACCTGCTATAAAAGGATGTAAACTCGTGACGAAAGAGATCGTCTCTCTCTCTCTCTCTCTCTCTCTCTCTCTCTCTCTCTCTCTCTCTCTCTCTCTCTCTCTCTCTCTCTCTCTCTCTCTCTCTCTCTCTCTCTCTCTCTCTCTCTCTCTCACATTTCATGCTTATACAGTTCTCTTGGGTTCATCTATCCATTGGTGCATTATCTTGATAATATCTTGCAATCTTGTGTGTAGAATGCTCATATTTTGCTATTTTTGGATCCACACGTGGGAAGTACAATATGGTACTGTTATTGTACGGACAACAACTGCATTTTATCATATATTTGATGTTTGATCAAGTTCTTATTGAGTTTAAGTGGATGTATATTTTTCTACATTGGCAATGTTGTTGATTGTGTTGACTTTCTAACCAAAGATCAAAGGGACATATTGGATCTTAAATGATCTAAAATTCTTCACAATTTCTGCATTGTCAATGGTGCTAGATGTGTTGTAGTTCATAACCAAAGATCAAAGGGACATTGGATCTTAGTGATCTGATATTTCTTCACATGGTATTAGAGCTATTGTTGCAGGTTATTGAAGGATTAGCTACTTTAGCAAGGATTTGGAGGAGTTTCCAATTCTAGAGCATGCTAAATTGATTTCTACTCAAATATCAAGCATTTTTCATGTGTAAAATTGATGTTTTTGTATATCAAAACTCAATATAGGGTTATGAATTTGAAGTAGGCCGATTTTACACTTTACTTACTGGACTTGGGCGACTGTAATTGCATTAGGAAGGTCTCATTGAAGGCTACAAGATTCTATATCAAATTTGTAACATTTGCATATAGAATTTGAATGATTCAATTTTTTGTACTTTTGTCAAAACCCTAAATTTGTTTGGATCTATTGATTTTGAGATTGCTGGACATTTCAAGAGTGTGTTTCAAGTTTAAGAAGTACAAAAGCTCATTAAATTGTAGGTTGATCAAGTATTTTCCATTATGTGTTGATTTTCTAGGTTTGGTACAAGAAAGAGATTTGAAAAGTTCCATATCTTTGTGATTTCTTTTTGAGTTCATTTGTTGACATTCAAGAGAGTGCTTTGTGCATTGGAACAGGTTGAAAGACAGGATTAGGTCATTACAACATTGCTACAAATGAAAACTTTATGTTGGAAATCAATGATAGGCTTACCTCAAGCAACTACTTTACTTGGAATGTGAGAATGGAGTCTCTCCTTGAGATGAATGAGTTGATGGCCATTTTTAAATTGATGCACATTTGTTTACTATAGTACTAGTTCTCAAGTTAATTTTAAAACGTATTCAAAAAAAAACTTGCTATATTTCCCATATCTCTTTGTATGAAAATTTCTCATCTAGATTCACAAACTCAATATGAGGTGTCAACCACTTCATTGGGTAACGTTTAGAACAGAATTTACAAGCAATCAAAAAGTCAACAATGAACCAACAACGTTATAAAAAAATCCTTGATAACAAGCATTACTTCTAGACACCACCCAAGCGTAAATAGTTATCTAGATTTCAATAAAATGTGTATTTTCTTGGGTCTAACATGACAACCAACCAAAACAAATTTTGAAATAAAAAGGAAAAAAGAAACTAAAAGCTAAGCACCATCAACCTTGACCAATAAAATAGTTTAACAAGAAATAAACGACAAACAAAAGATTAAAAACCATCCTCATGAAACCTATAAGTCGAGTAGAACCCGTTTCAAAGACCTTTGATTGCACAACCACTTATTTTAAACATAAAAATTGTTTGGCAATTTACAAAGAAAGTGAGAGCAAAGGAGAATGGCAAAGAAAAGCTTGTGTCAAAAAGAAAATTTCACATTGACACATAGGGTTAATTTAAAAAAATCAATAAACGCTCAGGTACCAAAGAGCTTAAGTTCCTCAAAATCAGGGGCTCACGATATTATATGCGAAGGTTGACTTTTATGTTCTAATAATATAAAATGTGCTCACATACGAACATTAAAACCCATGCGCATGAATTATGTGGATGTGGTAAGGTTATAAATGGAGCTGCAAGAGAAGCAGGTTGCATCCACTCATTCAACATCTCATGAAACCGCAAATTGAGTCACAAAAATGCTTTCCTAAAGACTTGTAGGTGAAAGGAGCATTCATTATCCATAAACTCAATAAAGCATAGATCAAGGACTGAAAACAATATCGAAATATAAAATGACAACTCGAAAACAATATACGTCGTAATTTAAAGAGGAATGTTACTTATCCATAAGGCTACTTTCTTCCAGACACCATATCTGTCATTTTTTTTGCAAGATATAGTATTAGCCTCATAAATATCAAATAAATGTGGAGCTAATAGCATCTGTTGTATTCAAGCCCATATGCATCAAAGCCCTCTAGTTAATGAAAAACAGTATTAGGGTGCCTGATTCCCATGCCCCTACCTCTCCCAGGTCGATTATCCATGACTGTGTAGTGTCCAGCTCCAATTTGTTGGCTGTGGGCAAAATATGGAGCTGGAGATGACTCGACTTCTCTTTCTGTATTCCATGGATGTGGAGGAATTGCTCCTGGATGCTGAGGATGACCAAGTGGACTCATTGGCATATGCTGTGCTTCTGGACCGCCTCTAAGGGCGAACCCAGAAAAACCCTGATGTCCAGTTGGTGGTGGTCTGTGCATCATCTGTTGGTGATGGGCATTAGGATCACCACTGGCAGGAATCATAGACCGTGGATATTGAGAAACTGAACAGGCACCCAGAAACTCAGATGGTTCCACTGTCCTAGTCTGGCTCTTTGTCATATTCTTATTGGGACTTACATTAGCAGATGGAATCATTGAGCTTATGGTAGAACTAGGTGTGAAACTGGGATACTGAGGGATAGATCGACCCCCTTGTGAAGCGGCCATTGCTTGTTTGGCGGTGTAACTCCGTATGGCGTTTTTCTTTGGACTAGAGTTACCTGGAACAACTGAGCTTCCAATGGAGCTAGGAATATATGTAGGAATGTTGTAGCCTTGAACTAAGTTGCGATTGGGGCTACGATTATTGCTTGCTACTTGACTCACTGCTGAGTTCAAAGACAACGGAGGGACACGCACATTCCCACTAAAATTTCTGTTGGGACTAGACCCACCTGTAAAAACTGGACTTACAGAACGTAGCTCTGTAGCTTCTGTGTGGTGCTGAGATAACATCATACTAGGTCTAGGATTATCCATCAGAGAAGGCAAAGTTTTAGGGGTGTTATGGTTTCCATTTGAAATTCCCATCGGACTGAAATTTGTTGGCACTGTGGAGCTTACAGAAGCAGGGACAACATGCTCAAAACCAGGAGGTCCAGCTCTTCGAAACTTTACTGAAAGCTTTGACTGTGGTGACGGCTCACGAGAAGGTATGCCTAGTAGATCTCCTTCGCAACCAGAAATTAAAGCCTGCTTGCTATGGTGGCTTGATGCTTCAGCGATCACTGCCTGAGCTTTTAGCTCCTTTTGCAGAAGCTGCCGACTTTTGTCATCCAGGTCTTTTATGTCTGAGACTAAGCTCCTACAACAAAAATTTAAGAGCAAAAGTTTCAGAGTTGCACTTACAAAGTTTTACCATAAGGACTGGCAATTAAGGAGAAGCTTTCAAAGTATAATATTAAAACGATGTTCTCAGCAAGATAGAATGTTAGATAACATTGACGCACCTTGGAAATTCCAATGTCGTATCCTTCTTGATGACAACCTACAAAAGTCATCCAGCAAGAAGTCATAATTCTTGAAGAAATAATGGATTGATGCCTTCTGTGAAACTACAATGAGGACCGAAGAGAAAGGAACGGTCAAAACTGCTAGTGCGAACCTTTTTGGGCATGACTACCCCTGCCATTGGCCTGGCTATGTGCCGATGATTTGGAGGGCACTTGTACAAAACACATCTGCAGTGGAATAAGAAACTTGCATAAGCAAACAGCAACTTCACTATCGTTATTCATATTTCATACCAATATATAAGATCAAAACATAACAAAAGAAATTGCTGCCTACTTTACTTACAAGACATTATTGTTGCTGATATTAGCCATCCCCTCAATATGCGAGACTACGGTTGAAGGACATGCATCCTCAACACATAAAGCCACAAAACCATTGACTCCTTCACTGCAAATGTGGAAAAAATTTCATCGGTAGTGAACGTCAGGACAACATCCAAGCAAGGTAAGAATGAAACAAACAAAGCTTGAAGTCTTCTTCATGGCTTCATACTAGTATCACAGTTCCACCAAAGGTTTGTTTGAAACACCAGCAATTTTAATATGTATATGACTAGCATGTCGAATGACGAGAAAACTGAAAAACAATAGACTCAGATATCACGTTAAACTAGATTTCCCGCACAATTTGTGACCTATTTTTGACATGCATGTATATAAACATCCGTGTGGCAGCTGGATGGCAAAAATAAACATCAATAAGAGAGTCTGGAGCCTGGCATGTTTTACCAGCACTGTATATTACTTTGAGTACCTGGCCACTGGGTCGATTTCTTTCATTTGAGTTCCATTCTGGTATATTAAGCTAATTTCATTGCTAGCATACAAAGCAATTATGTATGATGCCAGGGGATGAAAGCGAGACAGAAACAGAAAATCAGATCCTGCATAATTCCGCCTCCTTTCAGACTCCTGCCGAAACCAACAGAAGCAAGGTCAAATGGGCCTCTAAGCCAGTATCACAAAGGGGGGTTGCAACACAAATAAGAACCAAACTGGACCTCACCATCAAAGTCTGTTCAATTTTGCTTGTTTGTGCAAGTAGTCGACTTTCATCAATAAATGGCAATCTTGCAACATCCTGAACTCCATCAAAACCAGCAAGAGTTTGTAACATGAACAGCAGAGCTGTCTTCTTGGATAGCTCAAAGGACAAAAGCTCTAATGCTAACTAGAACACCTAAGAGAAAATATAGAAAAGGAAGGCAAACACCAACTTCTACGAGAGTAATATGAACTTTTGAAACTGTCCAAAATTGAAAAGAGCGACAAGCAGGAAGACAGTATAATCCTAAAAAAAAATACCCATGATATATTGCCCTTCCCATCCGTGTCATCCTCAAAATCTGCGAGATTTCAAGCCAAAAAGTACTCAATCAGAACCCTAACAAAACTCAAACTTTTCTTCAAATAGGCTTAAAACGACTGTCATACTTTAGAAACACTAGTGGATAATTATGCTGATATAAAGAGCT
This sequence comes from Diphasiastrum complanatum, assembly GCA_029204225.1. Classification (NCBI taxonomy): domain Eukaryota; kingdom Viridiplantae; phylum Streptophyta; class Lycopodiopsida; order Lycopodiales; family Lycopodiaceae; genus Diphasiastrum; species Diphasiastrum complanatum. The sequence continues at coordinate 19,506,544 of CM055109.1, read as the reverse complement.
CTTTCCATTATACGTTAGCATAAGCAATCTGACCTTGTAGGTAAAAGTCACTAATTGGTGAGTTTGGATCAGTAATCAAACGACTGTATGCTTCTGGAAGAACATTAGCACTGCATCAAAAGGTAAACGGAATGTTAACCACAAGTTCCACTAAGCAAAGATGATGTCTGACATTCAAATTGGACGTAACATTGAACAATTGATATGTTTACAAATCAATAGCAAAAACCACCAAAAATGTGTCACAAACCAATAAAATTTCCTACCAGCTGATTATATATAAATTTGCATATATCTGTTAGATTGTAATGTCTTATGCGATTAATGTGTTATGCACAATCAAGGCCAAAGTCATTTAATTCAGGGGGCCGTAAGTACGAAGTCATTAAATGAGTCAAAGTAGGTCAAACCTCAACGTGCTAGTCGTGTAGATGTAATGTGGCACTCGACTAGACGACACCAGATTCAAGGTGCTAATTAGGCAACCAGTGAGAAGTGTCATGTGGAATTATCCATCCCGTACAGCATACGCATTATGTTGTGTCTACAAGAGCTGATCACATTATGAAAAATCCATAACTTCTGTGTGGAAGTGAGGAAAGCAATACAACCATTTTAAAGACGGAGACAAGCCGCACAAGCCTAGTTATCAATTTCTGATAGAGGCTGCACATGCACAAAGTGGCATAAAGTCCTAGGATTCCGCAAAAAAGTTGGCAGCAGTTGGAAAATTTCGACAAGTGGATGGAGGCAGCCATATTCGCCAAAAGAAGGTCTACCACAACCACATCCACTCTTGAAAGTTGGCAGTGAAAAAATCAATTGGTTGCAACGCAAAACATAACAAATCGATATAAAACCCTAGGTGGCTGGTACAATCCTAATCATTTTTAAGTAGTTTGAAAGCAAGTTTCTGAAACTTCATATAGATTGAAAATATAATTGCAGCGAATCGCGATTCGAGAATCGTGATTCGCTGCAGCAAATCGTGATACAGAATCGCGAAAAAAAAAAACCAAAAACCTGATTTCGGGCCGCCTCCTCGCGGATAGAACCGCGCCAGCAGTGGAGGCGGCAAATTTTTTTTCTGAGAGCTGTGGGCGTCCAATCTTCGCAAGTGAATAGTTGGCAGGCATCTACCCGGCAATACGGAGGTGGTGTGCACGGTGCCGGGTGGGTCTGAGCTTCGTGGAGAGCGAAACGACCAATTTTCGATATTTGGTAAGTGTAGGCTTGATTTTTTGCAATTGTTGACATTGAGCTGTAGGCAACCAAATCGAGCGTAGTTTGGCTCTAGACCACCTTTCATCACGCCCACAGTGATTCCTACAGCGTCAGTTTCAGCCGTTACGGCACACCTAGCGAGATTTGAACACCACATTCCAAATGCTTGTGTATTTTTGCCATTTTCACAAAATCACTTGTTGGAAAGCGAGTGAGGTGATGTCTGAGCCTAGAATGCATTTCCACATGCCTGCACAGACTCCTATGACCTCCGTTCCGCCCGTCGACGTCCGTGTCACAAATTTCAATTTTCATGCCCTGATTCCATACTTTTTAGGGTTTAGGCGTGGACCATCGTGCAAACATCTGCTAGGGGCGCGGTTTAGGCCCACACTACACTCCTTTATGCCTGCACGGACTCCGACGCTAACGTCAGTCGCCTGTTATCCCTCATACTGAAATTATGCACAATACCTGCCTGACAACAATGTATTGTTTCTGGTTGCAGGTGGACCCTGACACTTGCTTGGTGGATTCGATAGCTGCTGCTCCTCGGGCACCACCCACGCAGGAGGAGATGGATGATGAGATCCATAGAGAGTTCTACAGACAGGCACAGGCTGACGCACGGGCTTTACGGCGGCAGAGGAGGACGGAGAGACAGAGGGAGAGGGCTAAGGAGGGAGATGACGAGGGCTCGGAGGGTGGAGAGATGCACGAGGTAGACTATGTGGAGGAGGAGTGGGTTGAGGGGGATACTGTTACGAGCTCGTAACCAGTGCCGAACCCTAGAGAACACAGATAGGTCAGATACCACAGTCAGGGTCGTGTCCAGCGTACATGACCAACAGGGCAAGACAGTGTGAGTAGTGTGCCCCAGCATGGTCCATAGCCATGGCGGGCCTAACACAGCCTAGGGACCCTGTCAGCAGGATAGGGCCCCCAGTTGGGTCCCGACGTGCAGTCGGCCACGTCAGTGACACATGGCCGACACTTGGCAGTTGCATGCTACCAGTCCTCACACTGGGCTAGGAGGGGCTTACTCTATATCAGGGAGTAGGCAAGGTTGGGTGGATCAGTTAGTGTTTGCCCTACTGTGGTGTTAGGATCTATTACACTGGTATCAGAGCCATCTCCATCCTAGGGAGTTTAGGACAGCAGTAGAGAAAGCTATCAGAAGATAGGAAGTGTTTCTCAGATTCTCAGAGAGGAATAGAGGAGGAGGATCGCTGTAGGAGCAGCCTTCAAACTTCTGATTTCCACTGAGAAATCACAGTAGCAAGGAGTCAGATTCCAAGTGTAGGTAACTCGCTGAAAAAACAGCTGTTTCTCACTGAGTTCAGAGGATTCTCTATAGTTTTCCCAGCGAAATTAGAGTAGGAAGAAGCCAGCACCTCCATCGCTGTACAGTCAGAGTCCTACATCCGATTTCCAGGGAAAAAGTCACTGGTTCTCAGCGAGTTGGAAGCCAAAAAAGAGGAGCAGGGCCAGCGCTGCCAGTGCTTCTGAAAATCTGGTTTTTCAGCAAGTTTTTGGGCCCCAACGTCAGAGATTTGGAGCAAGAGGATTCCTACCAGATCAGCGAGTAGGAGACTTCTGAAATTTCAGAACTCAGAAGGGTTTTTGGACTTCAGATTTGCCTTTTTGTGGACAAGTTGGATTGCAATCAGACCAGCGAGCTACTATCCTCAAAAAACCGGGAAATTTAGTACCGTTTTGAAGCCTCAAACTGGCATTTTTCGGAACAGCAGGTCTGAAATCTTGGGGAAAAGAGCTGAAAGGGTTCCTCTTCATTCTTTCTTTGGAAGTACAGTCCTCAGAAACAGCTAAGTCATCTTTCCTTTCCCTTGTACAGTTGAAAATTAGTCTTTTAGACTTTTTTCCTTCAGAAGTTAAGGTAGCTCTCTTTCACTTTCGAAGATGACCACTCCTCAGGGACCTGATCAACCCCAGGAGAGAGGCTTCGACGAACTTGAAACAGAAGCCTTGGCTTACAGAAAAGGGAAGGAACCTATGGAAGTAGAAGAACAGGAACAGTTCGCCGAAGAACTCAACGAACTGATTACCAAGGAGCAGTTCCTCCAATTGGTAACAGAGGTGGATGAACTGAAGCTGGCATTAGCCAATTTCAAGTCCAGTGTGGACGACTCGTTCGCTGAACTCAAAAACTTGATTTTGAGTTCCGCGAAAGGAAGCCTTCCCTCCACTTCTCAGTTATCCCCTTCTCCACTTCCATCAGTTTCGGGTGAGACTTTACGGTCTCACCCCAGTGTTTTTAAAGATTTAAAGCCTCCTACTTTTAATGGGGAAGAGAAGGATAGAAATGCAGATATTCTACAAACCTTCCTCAGCAAATGGAAGAACATTCATGCTCTTAAACAGACCCCTGACCATTTGCAAGCAATTGAGGCCAGTCTTTCTTTAGGGCCTATGGCCTATAAGTGGTGGTTAAATCTCCAGGAGACTGGGCAGACTCCCCGGTCATGGAAAGCTTTTGAAGAAGCTTTCCTAAGAGAATTTCTATCAGAGAATGAACTTGATAGAGCCTGGGAAGCCTGGGAAAGAACAGTAATGGACAAGTCCCTCATCCAATATATCTCGCAGTATCGAGAGGCAATTTTAAAGATTAAAAATATGGATGACTATCAAAAAATCAGGGGATTTGTCCGTGGCCTCAAAGATGAATATAAAGTAGAGGTCCAGAGAAACTCGCCTACTACCCTTGAGCAAGCTCTCAGATATGCTCAAATCTATGATGATTCAGTGGGTAGGAAGAGAGCGAGACAGCAACCACTTTCTGAGCAGCTTCCTCAGAAAGACTTTCAATTTAAAAAGAAATTTTTAAAAAGAAAGAAAGAAGATAAATTTAAAGGTGAAGCTCCTCAGAAACGCCCTTCACTCATACAGCCCTTAAAACCAGATGATTTTGAGAAAGCCAAACAAGAACGTTTGTGCTTTGTGTGTATGGGCAAGGGACACACAGTCAGACAGTGTCCCAAGGGGCCTTTCACTAAAAAAGATAAGAAAGATAAAAAACAAGTTCATCTTGTTCAGACTGTATGTTTCCCCAGTGACTCGGCAGCTTCCGAGATCAAAGTGTATCATGAAGATCATGAACACTGTTGCCAGCTGACCTCTGCAATGCTAGCGAGACCCTTCAGCTTTGGGCCGCATGACCTAGTACGTATGCATGGGAAAGTTGGTAACCAGTCAGTAAGAGTCATGGTTGATGATGGGGCAACCCATAATTTCATCAACCACACCCTGGTTAAAAAGCTTAAACTACCAGAAGTACCTAGTCAGCATAGGTACATAGTTTCATTAGCTAAGGGTGAAGATAAAAAAATATGGGAAACTATGGTAAGTAAGTTAAATCTTGGTATTCAGGGGTACCAAAATCAAATAAACTTTCAGATAATGCACCTGGATCGAACAGACATTGTTCTCGGGAGAGATTGGCTCTACAGTTTAGGACCTTCCCTCCACAGAAACTATCAGGAGAACACCCTCAGCTTTCAGTATCAGCCATTTGTGGTCGAAACAGATGCTAGCGACTTTGCAGTAGGCGCTGTGCTAACTCAGGGTGGACGACCAGTTGCCTTCGAGAGTAAAAAACTCGAGCCAGCACAGACTAGATATAGTGCCTATGAAAAGGAACTCTTTTCTATAGTCCATGCCCTTAAGACTTGGAGGCATTATTTGTATGGTGCCAACTTTGAGGTCCTGACAGACCATGAGAGTCTCAGATACCTTTGCAATCAACCTGAGCTTAGAGGTCGGAAAGCTCGTTGGGCAGAGTTGATGCAAGAGTTTGACATGTCTATCAGATATAGGCGTGGAAAATTCAATACAGTAGCAGATGCCCTTAGCAGAATGCCTATAATAAACGAGCTGAGTTTTACTCAGATTCGTAATGAGTTACTCGAGTCCTTGAGAGGGAAATGCCAGCATGATGCATTCTTCTCTATTATCTGGAACTCAGTCCAGAACAGACAGTTACAGACTCCAGAACCAGTTCCCGGGGCTGGTGCCAGTTCATCCAAGAATACGGCAGCTTCCGTTGAGGATGATGATGAGTCCGAGTATACGTCGTCAGATGACGGATTCTGAGCCTGTATTACCCAAGCAAACCCCAGTGGTTGAGGGTCAGTTGACTCAAGGATTCAAATGGAAACAGTATTCCATTCAGGATGAGTACTTGCTCTATAGAGATAGAGTATGTGTCCCCAATTCAGAGGATTATAGGCAGCAGGTCCTATATGAATGTCATGACAATCCTAGCGCGGGACACCCAGGCATACAGAAGACCTATGAACTTCTTCGTAGGCAATTTTTCTGGCCCAGTATGAAAAAGGACGTCCACCAGTATGTAACCAGTTGCCAGAAATGTCAAGTAAATAAAGCATAGCGTTTAAAGGCAGGAGGGTTGTTGCATCCCTTAGAAATACCAGCTGGTAAATGGGAGAGTATCTCCATGGATTTTATAGTAGGCCTGCCTAAAACCCAAAAGGGTAATGACGCTATATGGGTCACAGTTGACCGTCTGACCAAAATGGCTCATTTTATTCCGACCAAAACAACCGTTAGAGCTCCAGAGTTAGCGAGGTTGTTTGTAGACGGGCTATTTAAATTGTACGGTCTACCTTCCGGCATAGTCAGCGACCGGGACAGTAAGTTTACTGGAAATTTTTGGAAGGTAGTATTCCATCATCTCCATACTAAACTTAATATGAGTACCACTGACCATCCACAGACGGACGGTCAAACAGAAAGGGTAAATCAAGTGCTGGAGGATATGCTTCGTGCATACGTCAGCAAGAGGCAGACTAATTGGGAGGAGTATCTCTCGATATTAGAGTTTGCTTACAACAGTACCAAACATTCAGCTACGGGATACAGCCCATTTATGCTGATGTACGATTTTCAGCCACGCTCACCCACAGCTGTAGGGTTTAAACAAGAAAAAGTTGAAGCAGCCAGAAACTTTTTAGAAGACCTAAACCAGATGATAGAACATGCTAAGCGTAGCATTAGACAATCCCAGGATCGAGCCAGGCATTATGCAGATCCACACAGACGGGATGTGCAGTTCTCCACTGGTGAGAAAGTCTACTTGAGAGTCCCAGTTGACTCTAAAACCCTCAAATCAGGAGTGTGTGCTAAGTTGTCTCCAAGGTATTGTGGTCCCTTTACCATCAGTAGGAGACTAGGCGAGGTCACCTATGAACTAGAACTCCCACACAGCAGTAAGGTTTTTCCAGTTTTTCATGTAAGTCAGTTACGAAAAGCCTTAACCAGATCAGATAATCTGGTAGGGGACAGTGTTCTAGTTCTCCCATTGGATCCTCAACAACCTCCACATGAACCAGAGGAGATTCTTGATAGTAGAGAGACGCAGACTCGTCATACTCTATACCGAGAATATCTGGTTAAGTGGAATGATCAGCCTGTTGAGAATGCCACTTGGGAAAGAGGCAGCGTCCTTCGCAAGATTTTTCCAAACTTTGTCTTAGAGGACCAAGACGGTTCTTAAGGGGGAGGGAGTGTTACGAGCTCGTAACCAGTGCCGAACCCTAGAGAACACAGATAGGTCAGATACCACAGTCAGGGTCGTGTCCAGCGTACATGACCAACAGGGCAAGACAGTGTGAGTAGTGTGCCCCAGCATGGTCCATAGCCATGGCGGGCCTAACACAGCCTAGGGACCCTGTCAGCAGGATAGGGCCCCCAGTTGGGTCCCGACGTGCAGTCGGCCACGTCAGTGACACATGGCCGACACTTGGCAGTTGCATGCTACCAGTCCTCACACTGGGCTAGGAGGGGCTTACTCTATATCAGGGAGTAGGCAAGGTTGGGTGGATCAGTTAGTGTTTGCCCTACTGTGGTGTTAGGATCTATTACAGATACGGAGGAGGACGAGGAGATGTGGGCGGAGGCACAGGGGGATGACCTGGCTGACCTGCTGGTGGACCCTGATGCAGAGACAGAGGAGGAGCCAGCCATTCCTGCACGTAGGCCTAGGGGGAGACCTAGGCAGAGGCAGAGGCAAAGGCAGGGAGAGGGGGGTGGTCCAGAGCCAGGGCACGCAGCAGGGATCTAGAACACGCAGCAGAGCCAGGGCCACACCACGGCATATGGCTCCCTCCAGTTCCAATTCATCTGCGGACCCATGGGACCTGCAATCCACAGATTCGGATGATTTATCCTACCATGACTCTGACGAGCCTTAGTTGTATAGTTTTCATTACGTTCATGGAACATCATTGTACCCCTTTTTGGTGCCATGTGGCCCGATATTATATATTATGATGATCCTATTCACAGCATTGTCGTGATTCAGTATTGTTCTTTGTGGTTTTAGTTCAGTAACTTCGGTTTTATGGTGTATGATTTATGGTTGTAGAGAGAGAGAGAGAGAGAGAGAGAGAGAGAGAGAGAGAGAGTATGGTTGTTTTGTCAAAAATTGTTTCATTTAAGGCTAAAGTTCAGAATGATTCAGCTAGGTTTTTGTTCAGCATGGTTTTAGTTCCGTTTGTTGTGATCAGAGAGAGAGATAGAGAGAGGGAGAATCAGAGAAAGGGAGATTCCTGCTATGTTCATTGGGAATGCCCCAATGTGTTCTCTTTTTTTTATATGGGATGCAGCTTTAGCGTGAAGCTGTAAACCTAGGAGTTAATACACCTAAAAGGGACCATCTTGCACTTGAAACAGTCGGCAAACTACACAATCATATTCCCCTCGATCAGAGCTTTCATCTGATACCCATATTGCACAAAAAAAATTCAAAAAAAAAAAATCGATTCTACACGATTCTGGAAAAATCCCGAATCACGAATCGGGATCACGATTCAGAATCGCTGCAACTATGATTGAAAATCACAAGGGTCAGTGAATATGTTTTGTCATCATACTCCAAGTTGTCTAGCTTCAAAAAGAATTCCAAGCAATCTTCGATAACTTCTAAGAATCAGAGTATATCGCAGTCTCACAAGCTACAAAGGAAGCAATTTGGTTGAAAACTTACTTTCAAATATCAGTCTGAATCATATGCTCCGACATTATTATTTTGTAATAATCAAAGTGTCAACAAGGGCTCGAAATGACAGAAGCAAAAAAGCTCCAAGCAGTCTACATCGAATCAGAAACAGACTCAAAGTCAAAAACAATCATCAAATCCACATTCGTCGAAGAAGAAGATGTTTTGCAGGTATTGCAAATGCAATAACCATGAGATCCAAGATCAAATTCTCAAAGCGAAGAATGCAACCAAGCAACCTGATCAACAAGAAAATACAGTTACAGCATCTCCTGTAGTCGAAATGGACGAAGGTGCATTTATGGTCACAGACAAATATGCGAATTCGAATGATTCGTGGTTTCTGAATTCTGGAGCTACTCAACATATGACCAATCATCATGAGATTTTCCAATCCTATATGCCTTACGGCACAAAGAAATATGTTCATCTTGGTGATGGTAGCACTTACACTATCGAAGGTGAAGGTACTGTAAGATTAAGATTCCAGCATGATCAATTCAAACTACTGTCAAAAGTCTTGTATGTTCCTAAACTCTCTACAAATATGTTATCAGTAAGTAGAATTATAGATTTAGATCATAAGGTGGAGTTTGAGTCTAATCAATGCAGAATTATCAATAGGAGTAATAAGATCTTTGCACTCGGCAAGAGGCATGGATACTTATACAGATTGGCACATCGTTTTTCTGATTTTAGTCAAGCCTTGAAAACCTCTATTCTTGTCAATAAAGCATTACTATGGCATCATCGCTTAGGACACTTGAACTATGCATTTGTATCGAACATGTCCAGACAATCCCTAGCACTTGATCTCGACTATCCTTCTGGCAAAGTCGATCTCCCTGTCTACCATAGCTACATCCTTGGAAAGCAGACTAGGATTCCTTTTAGATTGAGTCATAGGAATGCAGCAAAAGGTCTGTTAGATGTTGTTCATTCAGATATATGTGGACCTATGCAAACTCCATCATTGTTAGATGTAAAGTATTTCATTACCTTTATTGACAAATTCTCTAGAAGAACAATTGTTTACTTCATTAAACAGAAATCAGAAGCTTTCATCAAGTTCAGACAATTCAAAGAGCATGCAGAAAATCAAACTGGCAAATGAATCAAAGCACTGAGGTTAGATAACGGGGGAGAATACATCTCCACCGACTTCAAGGAGTACTGCCTTAACAACGACGTTGAGCAACAATACATTACCTCTTATTCGCCTTAGTCAAATGGTCTTGCTGAGAGAAAGAACAAAACCCTAGCTAAATCACTTTCCAAATCCAATCTAAAGTCAACATATAGAAATCAAAGGTCCATATGGCACGGCACATCCAACGATCAGTTTTACATCATGACTTGGACCCACATTTCGCATCACCTAGGAACCCGTGTCAAGGTTTTAGGGTCAAAACGTACTGTACATTCTGTTCCGTACAATAGTTCCAGAACTTACTTCCCTAAACATATTAAAAGATCAATTAAAAAGTACTTAAATATTGCCCTAAGAACATGCAGCGTGTTTAGAAATCATGGAGCTTGTTTGAACCTTGAAAATGTGCAGCCTGTATAGAAATTGACCTGGCAAAAATTAGCAAATGTTTAGAGATTGATCTTGCAAAAAGAGCAATGGTAGTTCGATTCCATAGCTAAAAATGTAACCCCTGAGCTTGTTTCAAACCCTAATAATGCACTATCAACCAAACTGGTGAAAAAACACTAACCCTCTATATATGCGCCTGTTTCAATGATCCCGTATGTTAGTAAATTGAAATGATATGATAGATCATAGTGCAACTGGCTGATTTTGAAAAAAACAATAGTGGCTCCCTCTAATCTCAAAACATATTGGGCATATAAAGATAAAGTGCTCCTCTGTCTCTACCACTCCCTCAAAAAACGTCTCCAAAGAGGAAATAAGAATGTGGACTATATTGGAAAGTTGGAAACTAAAAATGAGACTAGAACTAGAACTTAATATCAAATTGAACCCACAACTAACTATCAGCTAAAAAACAAATCATAGCCTCTTATCCTCATGTGATATGATAGATCAGAGTGCAACCAGCTGATTTTAAAACAGATAATAGCACCTCCCTCTAATCTAATAACATATTGGGCACATAAAGATAAAGTGCTTTTCTATATCTACCTCTCCCATGTAACACAAGCAACAAACCTTGTCCTCTCTAGGAATCCCTTGGAAACGACCTACTTCCACTTGCGATTGGGGGGAGTTGGTGCGAGGCAGTAGATAGAGAGAAAGAGAAATTTTTGTTTTCCTTTTTCTTTGTGGGGGGGGTATCCGGCTAAGCATAAGGATCTGCAAACGTGAAATATCACTCCAAGTATCTCTAGACAAACCAAGAACCCAGATGATACTACCTATGTGTCCTACTACCTATGATACTTCCTTTGTGTCCTACCTTGCATACGTCAAGAATTTGCTCCTAGGTTTTGCATGTTTAGAAAATTGAAAAAATCCATGATTGCACCAATTCTTTAATGAAAGCATTGCAGTATTGTTTGGACAACATGTTAAAGTTATAGATAATTGAGCAAAGATAGCTCAAGATGGCCTTATGTTTTTTAATTAATACACTTTGTACCTTTTCGTGTCTATGTCATCATTTTGAAACGCATTGACTATATACAAGGTAAATTTAAGAGCTTAGTCTCAATTGAGACTGACTGGTCCAGGGTTGGTTGGTCTTGTTACTATTGTTGTATCTCAATGTAATTCCCTTATTGGAAGCAGAGCACCTCTATTGGTGACGCACGTGATAGTATATGTGTTCACTCTTAACAAAGGTATAACTTTGCAATAGATTGGTTATGCAGGATTACAAGGAAGCTTATAAAAACATTCGGAAGAAAATTGTTACCTGGGGAGAAGCAACAAGAGGTTGTGAACAAGAAAAGGAAAGATGTATTTTTCAAGGAATAAGATTGGCTTGATAAAAGTAACTTTTAACAATGGAAAAAAAAAAGCATGACTTGAAGTTTTTTTTTCTCTTAGATTTTTTGGGCACTTTCAAGTGACCAACGTGATAAATAGCATAATACCCTATTGAATATACATCATGCAATTCATATGGGCCTATGACCCACACCAACTAAACCAAGTATAGAAGAACCTTGAGGTGATTGATAATGGAGAGGTTCTGGAACCTAAACAGATCCTTGCACATATGGATAAGAAAGAAAGAAGAGAGAAATTTTATTAAATCTACCTCTTAAAGTTGAAGGGATATGCCATATGATGATGACTATCATGTACCGAAAGAGGCTAGTGATGAAGCCTTTCAATTGAGGACAACCAATTCAGCAAGGGACCGGATATCATAGCCCAGTAACAAATTGAACTAAATCTAATAATTAAAACTAGATTTAGAAATGTTTTCCTTTCGTCTCGTAGACACGTTCACAATGATCTTCACATGACTTTTGAGTTTAGTATCTAGGATTTAAAATTGGAGAACTCCCATGTGAAATGAATAAGTGAAAATGTTACGATTGTACTTGGCTGATCTTTATAAGGTGACCGCACACATCAAGTGGCAAACACCTTGTTACTACCCATCCATGACTCATTACTAGCTCCCACCCATGCACTGGAACTGTCAACACCAACAACCCTAATCAAGCCTCCTACGATAACCGATGTCCCATACCACCAGCCATTGCACTTGACTCTCATAGCCTCTCATCTCCATGGCTAGAGATACATCCGGGCTCACACATGCGCGTACCATCAACCCACTCCCCAAATATATTGAATGAATGATAATGAGCTCTCCCACCTCTATATACATATAGTACAAGTGGGTCCCACCATAAGTATGGTCCATGCTTAGATCTGTGACACAAGGTGGCCTAAGGTGCTAATATGTGGCACCAAAAATGTTGACAACATCAGCCTAGCGCCGTTCTACCTCATGACGAGGACGTCACCTCGGGGTCATATCGTAATGATACATAACCATCCCTCCCCCTTAAGAATTTTCCTCTCGAGGTAGAAAACAAGAGAAGTCAAGTCTACGGTCCACATCTTTCTCGCATGTGTCGTCGATCACCTAACTTACCTCTCTCGAGGTGAGCAACTTCAGTTTAGTATAGAATTGTGATCCACCTTGAGACCTTTGAGTTTCACGGGTAATGGAGAACAAGGCTGAAAGCCAAACATCAACATGAAAGATGAACATCTGATGGCAAAATGCTTTGCACTATTGTGTGTGAATATAAGCACTAGGAGGTACACTTCCCAATCTGATTATCGCCTGGAACCATATGCCTAAGGCATATCTTCCATGAACTGGTTGGTACATTCAGAATCTATATATTCAAGGTCATCGAAACATGCTAGACTAATGATAGTTTTCAGCCTTTCAAAGATCAATTGCTAAATTTGTATGTGGACTTGGAATCACGATCACCAACATTGTCATTTGGCAATCCAAACAATAGGCATTCCTTCTTACAAGGTCAAGTGTCCTTTGTATGCCAAGAAGTCTACAACACTAGGGACAAGGCCATCACCAAATGGTCATATCGTTATGATACATAACAAGAACCTAGTCTATTGATGGTAGGTCCTATGAGCTTAGGGCCATGGAACTTGAGTCCATGAACTCTATGAAGTTTGAACTCGCTTTAGGTGTGAGCCAAAGATGCGTGAACTAAGATACAAGTCAAAAATAGTAGCGTATGACACTTATGGATAAGATGTGTCTTGCATTTGATCATGCTCTTTGTGCTTCACAATGACATTCATTGCTTGCATGGATCTTGTAGTAAAGAGTTTGATGGGAAAAGCTAGAGTTCTTGGATCATTTGTTGATTGAATGTGAAGGAATAAAAGAGAGTGATAAGAATTATGTGTTATGTTTGGCAACAATAAAGCTGACAAAGAGAGCTAGTTTATCGATACAAAAAAGTTTCTCCAACTTCTATATATTTGAAGCAATAAATCTATTCTGATGATCATATATCTCATTCAAGAGTTAAAGCTTTAACTTCTTTTATGCATGCAGCGACTGAGTCAATCATCATTCACATAACTTGAAGCAGCACTTGATTTCATCAAACTCTTTTAAGCTCTATGAGTATACACTTAACCATGCCTCTTTGATAAAATAATACAAGATTTCATGTAAAAAATTAAGGAATTAGTAGTTGCAGGCAAAGTTTTAGACCTTGCTACAGGTAGAAGTCCCATAATAAAATAATACAACATTTCATGTAAAAAATTAAGGAATTAGTAGTTGCAGGCAAAGTTTTAGACCTTGCTACAGGTAGAAGTCCCATAAGATGGTCAAAAGGTTTGAAGGGTTTTCCCAAAAAGAAGGTGATTTCGAGGTCATCCAAATCCTTCAAATCAGATGCAAAAGGAGCACAATGGTATGGATAATACCTGCATGAAGCCAAGACCACCTCTGAAGACTAAGACAAATTCAGTTATATGACATTAATAGCCAAACATAGAACAAGAACACATGCATATGTACCAACAACTTAAAAGTAAAGCTCAAAAGGAATGATGATCTTTGTGCAGCAAGATTAAACGTCTAGTCATTCTCTGTACTATCCTCTAATTAGTAGACATTGGACTATGGATAAGCACAGAGAAAACATCGAAAAAGAAGTCATCATTGCATGAAAGTATACGACCTCAACCGACCAGAGATTTTTTCTAGAAATCGCTATAATCATAAATGAACTGGCCTCCCTTAAGGATCTTTCTATTTAAGAACCCTTTTCATATACTTACTGAATATTGATTTGAGAAACATGTCCCTTTCAAAAGACTTGCCTCCTTGGACTGAGTCCATTTGAAAAAGGATAGTTACTCATAATGTTAAGAAACGAGTGAGATAAGAGGCATTCTCGGAGGAATTAATCAATAATCTACAAGAAAGACCTCATAGAACAAGACGCTGAAACATATCTGCCCTAATTCAGAACTTTCATATCTTCAGTTATCGCCATTTTATTTGCATTTAATCTTTAACAAGCTATTGCACAACAAGACCCAAACCTTAGCCACTTAAGGTTTTGTTGTCACATCTATGCAAGTCGTCCCAAAAATCAGAACAATAACGAGATGATGCATTGCAAGCACAGATTTGAGAAAAGTTTCACTCGGGAGTCAAGACATGTGGACCCCCCAAAAAACGGAAGTTAATAAATGAGAAATGGGATAGAAAACAGGGAAATACCACAATATCTCAAAGTTAGACTAGCAAAAGGTTTATACTAATTACAATACTGCACATGGAAGAGAGAAAACCAATGAATAAGGCACATATGGTTTGGAACGTTCTGTATGTACGAAACGCATTTTGTTTTTCGATTTAAAAAAAGCTTGATTTATGCTTTTTTTTCCTATTTCTTCTATATATTATACACATGCATACATATGATTAACTTATAATATAATACACATTAACATAGTCTAAGCTCTATGCATATAAATCCCCATTTTCCACTAATCAAAAAAAATTACAAAGAGCATTCCGAAATTAAAAAAACGGGGTCATGTTTTTGAATCGTAACAATTCTCAGCAGAACTAGCACCAATAGGATGAAGTAATCTACACTACAAGAGAGAGAAATTATGTTGGAATAAAGTTAATGTGAATTTTGGGAATCGTAAAAACAAGTCTACTATGGAGTGATAGCCCTTCTGTTATGGGATATGTGTTTTGTTAAATGGGAAGATGTTTTCTCAATCTGGAAAAACACATTGTCCCGTAGTGCTTCCACATGTTGTTGAATCTTGAGGGGCCCATGCAAAAATTTGGAGCAACATATTTCCTTACTATGATCACACGAATGAACAAACAGCTTTGATTATGAGATTATGATGACCACAAGGGAGTTCGATTCCTGATGAGTGTTTTAAAATCTCTATGTAGTTTTTTCAAAATTCATACCTTGTGATTAACATATATCACTTCATGAAGAATACTTTCATAAGGCATACTCATTTCCAACTTTATGTTGAATAGCAATCGTTATTGTCATGTACCCATACCTCAACTCCCAAATAAGGAAAACAAAGGTGATGAGTGCAAAGACAGTATGATGTCAAATAAACCCTAGGATGCCAAAAATATTGCTCTAATACCAAAAAAATACTCAATCCAAACCTAAATTACAAGGTATCCCAAACAATAAGGTTGTAATCAAGAAAGGCAACAATAACGTTTATGTTGATCTCCGCAAGATATCCAAGAACATCACAAAATCATGTGAAAGTGCACATGAACCTAGCAGATCATATCTAAAGCTCACATCCACAAGAAGAAGTGGAGGTTCTCCATAAGTACTACCAACAATCAGTTAATCATATACTAGGTTATAGGAGCCTAAAGATGGGTCCACCTTCTTCATCTATTGAACTAATGAAACATTTTGGGCCCTTTGAAGTTTTACAAGTCATTATTCAAAAATATGTAGATTCTACTTACATAGCAATCATTTTGTTATATTTTATCAACAAAGTATATTTCCTACAGTGCATTTGCGATTTTTTATTTTATTTCCATCATTTGCGTTCTCTTTCCATAACTTAATGTGATTTTACATATATTCACTTCATGAAGAATGTTGTAGTTGTAGAAAAATAAGTTGACAAACTACACGCAAATGTATCAAGCAAGAAAACACACGTCACCCCTACATCTCTAGATATGTCTTGACACAAATCAACATACAGTCGATTGTATAAGATGAGTAACCATGAACAGCCAAAAAGCTTCATGTCTTTCTTACAACCATATTGAGTGCAAAAGAGCACAAACAAGTAAGAAATAAAATATGTGGCGTGTTTAGAGAGAGGTGATACCATTGCCATGAGCATATTCCTTGATAATAATATCGCAAAATCCAACACAAGCCTTCAATATACTTTAGCACCTGTGTAAGCACTTTCATCAAGTTTTGTCCAACAACGACCTACAAAATGGGTCCTAGATTGTCGCTAAAAATTAAAGTTGATCGTTTGTTTGAGAGCTCATTAACAATATCGATAAAAATCAAAGTACAATAATCATTGCTTCACAATATATCCATGTTAATCAAAACAGAAAGCTTCAACACTAGACTAAATAAGCAGCTTTTGGTATAACAAACAACAATAAGTTTACAAAATCAAACAATCCATAAACCAAACTTTTACTTTTGTGACATGTTGACATTTTTTATGAAGATAAATGCTCCGTCATGTACGTGTTGGGGGCATGCAATTGCTATATAAACATGACTTCTGCAAATATATCTTTTACATATTTCTGCTCTGAATTTGATGCCATTGGCAATTCGTCAGTCTTTCAAATTCACTTTTCTCCTCTTTACTACATCTTTTGGGTGGTCCATGTCACTTGTGCTTCCTCAGTGCCGAGCACGCTTTTGGTGGCATTTATCAAATTATCTATTTCGATGTAGGTCTGGAATTATACTCAACAAAAGAAGCATTGCACGCAATTTTCAATGTTCTGCGGCACGGACCATGTACAAAATTCTAACTCAAGGTACTTTGAACTTCCACGTATTCCTTCTCCCTCATTATGCGACTCCTTCACGAAATGGTACTACGTCAATCTATCATTTCGAGCAAAGGTTTTATCAATCTAACTATTTATAGAGCCTATTTTATTGAACAATATGAACTGTTTGAAAAGATTTGCAATGCAGCAGCATCCCAAATTCAAGTAACGTAGGCCTAAAAGCACCATAGAGGCTTTATCGGCTTATTTAGCTTTGACGATCTTATAATGAGTTGTATCAATCTGTAAGCTTATCATCAGTTTTAAGTTTTAACCATCCTCCGCAGTCAATCTATAAAGTATCCCCATCTTCCAAATGTATGGCAAATCCAACACAAAACACATAAGCACATGTAAAAATAATTTAAAAAATTCAAAAATTAAGAACGAATTAGACTATTTAATGCTAGATTGTTTGATTAGAACCTGCATCATCAGCATACAAAACTTCATAGAAAGCTCAGTTACAGAGGGAGCATGAGCACTTTCCTTTGTATCTCACCAGTTCTTTTTTTAACTCCTCAACAGCTTCTGTTGTGTGAGTAGGAAAATTTGCAGCATAATATCTCTTCTTCCAACCAAGCTCTGCAGTCTTTACCTACACATCATTCTCCATCTCTGAGGAGGCTGACACTTCCAAGAACAGTACCTTGTAGCTAAAATGCACCGAATTGACATTGAAAACAAGATGGAACAGCTTCCAAACTTCATTATCTTCATTCATGCTGTTTGATAGTTTCATAGTGCTATAACGATTCATCATAATTCACAAGAGACAAAAAAATAGGGATCGAATCAGAAAACGGGAAATTCAAAACAGGAGGTTACTACATATGTCCATTAGAGTTGGAAAGACAACTTATATGCCTGTGGCCTTAAAGGCCTGTGGACAACATGATTCTGATTAGTGGCAGGTTTATGAAACTCTAAGGACGACCAAAATTAAACAATGTCTAGCACCTGCATCCAGCATCTCAGCAATACTCTGTCCCAACTCAGTGACTCACAGAAGACAGTGTCAGTCGGTAAAATAATGGAAGTGCATCAAAATCTAAGGCTGGAAAAGCATTTGCATGCTTTCCAGCTACTGCAAACGAAAACCAGAAAAATTGCCTCTTTGGTGGCTGTCCAACTATACTCATCCTATGGACTGCTTCAACAACTCTCGTGAAAAGTCATCAGCTCCATATGAGAGGATACATAAGGAGCATGCAGCATGAATTAAGTCAAGCAGGATCTAAACAGTCACATAAGAAAACGACATAAAATCAAAGAAACCAGTAACCTGACAGACTACAAATAAGTGAGCTAAGCGAGTGGTCTACAATAAATCTATGGACCAGCAATGCCAGACAACACAGGCGGCCAAGATTGCATCATCCTCGAAGGAACAAGCTGCCAACATTCCTAAGTAGATGGCTGCGCTATAAAAATGCGTCCAATCAAAAAGACATCATACTAAATGCAGAGGACTACAGTCAAAGGGGTAATGTGAGATTGGTACACGTTGAGCATAACTCCACAACAGAATTACTGCTTTAAAGGAGCACGATGCAAAAACAAAAATGTGTTCTCAACTTGCACAACCTCCCATGTGTTGTGCAAAGCCTACAGAAATTGAGACAGCTATGTACCACCAATAAGATACTATACAAATAATACTTTACTCAACTGGCAAGGTTTTCCTCACACATAGATAAGATAAAAAACTTTGTTTTCTTTTTGATAACAAGGCCTCCCAACGCCTAGCAGTTGGAAGGAATTCCAGCGGCCAAGGGTAAATGCTGTTGCCTCTGTCTGCTACATAGATCATACTATTCTTGCAAATGCTGCATAACGGTTCATTAGTTTCCCAAACATTTCAAGTGATCCAAAAAACATAAACAAAAAGGGCAGTTGAAACGAAATGGGTGGCTGGAAGAAACACCAAAGTAAACACATAAAAACTGTGACCCTCGAATCAGCCAACTCAATCGTTGTACTGAGAGTTAACCTACTTGAAATTCTCCTGTTCCATCCAAAAATGTATGTATCAAACAAACCTGCTTTTCATCATTTGAAATATCTGTACGAGGTTACCTTGGACAAGTATACTTGTTTCTGAATGGGGTCATTCTCCAAGGATCCAATAGCTTGGATAAAGTGCTCTATCCTCCTCAAATTAGCCTGCAAAAGTACAAAAGCTGACATTTGTCTACAATCCACATGACAATATAACCCTTACAGAAAAATACTTTCAAAATAAGATTAGCAAAATATAATCTTTTGTTGAACTTTAATGATCTTAAGCAGTTAAGTTGAAATCATAGAGGCTCTTTCCACGCCTATGCAGGTAAAATTTAGATTCGAACCATTACTTGCCACATACATAAGCAGCTAGAATTTTGAGAGATTGTAGAGTGTCAAAAGTTTATATTGAACATAAAAGTTTTGCAAATGTTGTCTAAACTCTATTTGATTCCTATGGAACAATTACCCTTAGTTATCAAAAGAAAGAGATCGACTGGTACACCATATACCTCCATAATGATAATTACAAAAGTTGGCTTGCAATTACAACTCTTTGAAGTTTTAGACTAGATTGAATGTTTCCAAATGTGGAGTAAGTAGTCCTCCTTATATTTAAGGTGATCACAGAAGAGTCAGCAGCCAGCGCTCAACTGATAAAAGGAAACATTATATACAAATTATACAATACCTAAAGAAACTGGCTCATCTTGACACTTGAGTAATTGCCAATACAACACATCCTCTGTACTCTTGTAGGACAACTCACCTCGCCAGTTTCAGTGAGGTAACCCCCCATCTTCATGAATTCTTTCTTGTAAATATCCATCAGCAAAGTCATTGCCTCCTACATGTGGAAATTCATGACCACAATTATTTTGTATCCAACAAAATAAAACATGTCTGCCTAGAAAAACACCATCATAGGAGAATAGCTGCTTGAACCATTTTCAACTGTGTGGTGTGAAGATTCAAAAATTTCATTCCCACAATCAATTATTCTCAAAAAACAAAAAATTTCTGGTTAGAAAAACGCTGTAAGATAGTCAATTTTACTATATTAACTTGAAAATATGAGTAGTAGAAAGTGGAGACAGGGCTTATTCTGACTAAAGCAAAGCATGGATAGGAAATACACCTCTTGAATCTCTAAAATAGGCATCTGAGGCAAAAAATCACTGCCGGCCAAAAAGCACATAAAGACAAAGTCGTCAATAAGACGCTCAAAATCAATTTTGAAAAGTGCATCTGGGATATGCAGATCATCCTCCAAATACTCACGTAGGATCCATAGCTGCAAGAACTACAAACAACAAATTGTACAATCCAAAGGGAGATCAAACACTGCAGCAACACAAAGTCAACTTGCAACAATACTTCGAGGACAGAGAAAACTCATCATCGTTCACTGACAGTTTCTTCTGAATCATGCAGACAGAAAACATTTTAAACTTGATAACCACCGACGCTTTGTTCTGAGGCATGCAGACAGAGGAAATTTCAAACTTGATAGATCAATAACAAGATTTCACCTGATAAGGCTTTTCAAAATTTGTAAATTTTCTTCTGCCCTTATCTAAAACAGTGTCTTGCTTGGTCTTTCTGTCCACGTTGCTAACTCCTGCAAGGTGGCCATGTTGACTAGGAAAAGAGAGCTTGTTTCTACGGACAACAGCCTGCATGATGACAATTAGCAATAAGAGTGCTGATTGCTGGCTCCATAAGACAGAATGAAGACAAAAATTCAAAGACTGGACAACCAAAGATTATTGAAAATTGCAAGTACCTCATGCAATATTGAAAAATGAACCTCATGGGTAGCAAGTGCCAGCATAAGTGAATCTGCATCCTGCAAAAAGCAACATTCGGCAAGATTTGACACTATTTAATCACAAATATACGATCTAAATAATCATATCAACCTGATTAAGGATCAAGAGCCAGGTAAAAAAAGTATAGATCCGTGATACTGGAAGTACCCAAAGCATAATAGGATAATCTGACAAATGTGGTAACACCTACCAGCCCAAATAAGCAATGTCGGATGTTAGCGTCATAGCCAGGAAGATTTCTTTGAAGTCGTATGTATGACATGATCTTATGTTTCCCATCACCTGAAACGCTTGCATCTGAAAATATAACCTATCAAAGGAAAAAGGAATATATATAGGTCAGGGTGCCACAGAAAACATTAATCTGCCAGCACGGCTTCAGGCACCCTAAGACCTATAGAACACAGATAAACTTGATGTTTATAATTGTTAGCTTCGCTCTGAACTGCAGGTCAGAATCTTTCATTTCAACTAAAGCAAAATAAAATGTTCCAGACATAATACAGATCCAGAACATTTTTAATATCCAAGAAAGAAACAGGAAGATTTCTTGCACTGCTTATTCTAAACATTTTACTTTAATGTTGTGCCATCCAGGGTCATGATTGATACGCAGGCGAATGTAATACTTGACTGCAACTGTCAGACTAGCCATGAATTCAGTTCCAGGTGCAGCGACATTTGGATCCCAAACTTCATTGACTTTCTTCAACGGTGCCATCTCTCCAATTGTCTGAAGCTCTTTGGATAACTTCTCTTCTTTGGATGACTGTTATGACCAGACATAACAAAATGACTGTTATGACCAGACATAACAAGATTGATCATGCTAGTAGAAGGCATCCACTAGAGTCTGGCAAACAGAACACGACTGCTCAATTCATAAGAAAATTTCTTATCAGCGACAATAACTATTGTTACAACTTCAAGCTAAACCTGAAGATGTACCTTGACCTTGAGTACAGCTTACATCATCCACTAAGAACCAAATCTATTCTATTAAACTCAAAACGCCCACCAATATTGCAGCTTTAGCAGCTTGAAAACAACGAGCACGATGCAGATTCATCTTGGACCTTGGTAACACGCCATCTGCAAATTGTTACTTGTTTTAGTTTCTAAATGTACAGCATATGACATACCATCTCTACAGTAATGATGTTTCCGCCATTAGTATTTCCAGCCGGTTCAGAATCGGCCAGTTCTGAACCAGTTTAAGGCCAACATGTTTTGGTTCATACTAAAAGAAAACGGGTCAAGCTTTTGAGAAGTATGTGAAATTTTTCCACAGTTCTATATGGCTGGTGATAATGACAACAAAGTAGTAGCAACTACAGCCTACATTTATACAAAAGCTTCCAAATTCATCAAGGACGATGACATGATGCATAGGTAAATCGGTACAGAACTGGAGCAAAGAGCTCTTTCTGATGAGCCAACCAAATCACTTCAAAACAAATCTTGGTACCAAAATCGTCAAATCGTGATTCAAGGAGACCCATTGAGTCTATCATCTTTTGCTAATCTATCATCACTCCTTTATTGATTAATGTGTGTACACTGTAAAGTGTAATCAATGTAAAAGATGTATATGTTAGCATTTATCGATCAAATGGTTACGATAAAAATTCAGTCACGCATTTGTATAACTGGCAAAAGAGCTGAGTTATTTTTGGCCTAGGTTCCAGGCCTTTTCTAGAGCGAGAGCTGACATAAATCACTAGAGAGTATTTTAAACACGACAATTCTACACAGTGGTATCTCCAGCAAATTTGGCACAGAGTACATTATGTGCCAAAGTCAGCTGTCTAAATTTCTCAGGTTTGAAGTTGCTAATTCACTTACCAATAGCCAGGTACAGGAGTTTTCTAGGCCGGACAATAGCATAGAGCTGGTCAATGTAGACATATATATGCTGGAAAATCTCTTCAAATGTGGTTGGAACTGGCTGCAAATCCACCAAAAAAATTTAGTCTGCCATGAACAAAATTTATCAGAGAAAACAACATAACGGCCTCACATACATATGTAAAATATCCCATCTTTGAGCCCAAAATATGCTGATGTATTGAATGACTTTTAGAGAGGAGATTTAGTGCAACTTTAAATTTCTGTAAGCTTTACTTGAAAACCCAATTAGACACCCTTTGTACACGTTGTAACTGCCAGAGGACTACTAGGGAGAGACTATAATGGATAAGGGAGCAGACTGACCAAATTGAGGCTCGTCAAGCAAGCTACTGGGTAGATCCTGAACAAAGATGCCTTCCAAACAGATAAATGGACAAGTGCATGGTAGTCAGCACGACGTTACGTGTTTGAATGGTGTGACAACCCCTATTACTGAGGTGGTATGTGATAGGTGATAGCGTTAACCTGGGTATGTCCCCATGTGAGGTTCAAGGTGGGTACAGGTAATTTTCACAGAGGACAGTCAGGGATAGCTGGCAGTAGTGCCAGCGAATTATCCCGTAAGCAAAATTCAGGCATGGCATAATCTGTTCAAACTTCAGGGGGGTAATCGGGTAGCATGGGATCTCTGGATCTCTAGTACCTGCTACTATCATTCAGTAGTAAGTTGAATTGACATATCTGGGTACATAAATTGGTAATGTTGAGCCTTTGCTCCCTTTGATATTGTAGAATCTTCTACATGCTCGGATTGAAACTTTAATATCATGAATTAGATTCTTAATCAGCAGAAAACATCTTAACATTGATACAAGCTACAGACAGAGCTCTTACCTTAGCCTCGGGACAGAAACAAGAGCGAATGATCCATTTCATGTCAACGTATAGATTGTCATACTCCAGCCCATTAGGATTTGGCCTGTTCAACTCATCGGTCACATTAGGATTGCCCTGTGGCTCTTCAGACACTGCATCCACTAAAATGAGTGGGTACTTTTCCGCCACCCAAGAGTAAAATGCTCGAGATGCCATCTTCCAATGAGATTGAAAGCCACCAATTCAGGTTTCGAAAATGTTAGTATATGCTAGACTTGTTTATTGTCTATCACTGCTTTGCTATAGGACTCAAGCAAAACGTTACGTCTGTCACGAATCCAGTTTTTCCCTTTCCCACGTTCAAGAATTGAGACTATTGTAACTCAAAATTTGCTCCAGATCTAGCGCTGCTAATAGTACAAAACAGCGCTATAAGATGTAATATCTTGTGGGATCTTACGACTATATTTTAAATTTGCGATTCCTGAATATAGAATTTTACTATTGTTTCTTAGCAGACCTACTGCAGAAGGAGCACAGCTAACCTTTTAACTTAAATTTACCAAGGCAATTATCGATAAGGTGATACAAAGAAAACTAATTCTAGATACAAAACTACCAATAAGAAATGCTGGCGTAACTATTAGTTGCAAGCGAAACTTTAAGTTGCAACGATTGAGGTGTCTCGTACTCTTTAGTGTACACAATCTACAAGAATCGGTCTAAAGTAACAAAATCAAAACAGGCTAGATTACGTCGATTGTTGATCCAACGTATGTAAAGAGTCTGAAATGATTTTGACTCTTGCAGTAGCATGGCCTTTTAAAATCACGGCTCCCACTGCGAACTAAAGAAAGTTCAAGTACGTGTGAAAAAATGATTCTATTCGAGAAAAGAAAATATGACTCTATAACATAAGAGAATAGAAATGAAGGTCTACTGTACAATGTTTTCACAAATTCCTTGGAGCGTGCCTTGTTGTGAGAAGCTTACGTATCTCCTAACTAGAATAGCGTGAGAAATGAAAGCTTTGAGAGCTTGCGCTTCTTGCTGGAACCAAAGAACTCTTCTAATATCAACAGAGACCTTGGTTCAGGAATTCAGGTATGCCTAAAAGAACCTGAAATTCCTCAATCAATGAGCCTAGAAATACAACTAGCTACTGAAGAAGCTTAAAAACTTCGACAAACTGCTTATCAAGAACAGAAGTAATTTAGGAGGAAAAATGAAAACTAGAGACTGGTAGAGATATCGGTTCCAGAAGCTCTGAATCTCTGCAACGTCTGAGTCCTTCGTTTACACTTAAAATTCAAGTTGCATCGTTCGTCACGGTACTTCCTTTATTTGAACCAAAATCGCCAAATGATGCTCGCTGTAGTAGCAAGTTCACAACAAGAACAAATCAAGACTATAATATATTTGGTGCAGCAGCAAGTTAATGAAAAGCACAGATCAAGATTTACAACTAAACTAAACTAGCAATTCCAAAAGCCTGAATTCTGCAAATCTTCGACTAAAATGGATAGCAGAATGCAGCAAATCGATCAGCAGCGCTTGTTTAAGATCGGCCTGGGCCTCAACGAGGTCGATCTACAGCAATTACAAGCCTAAGAAACAGAACAGAAGAGCAAGAAGAGGGAAGGAGAAGCAAAGAGATTCTACTGAGGCCAAGGAGAAACGGCGATGCATCTCTGCTTTTCCACCATAGCAGCGTCACCGCCTGTGCCGGTTTCCTCTGAAAAGTTTCCACGGAAAAGGTACCGGCTACGTCCGCCACACCGCCTGAACGGGTGCCCCGAATAATTTTCCTTATTCTTGAATTTGTGACTGACTTTAGGACACCCCCCCTCTTGAAACACGCAGCCTGTTTTGGGATAAATCTAGTGGGCCACACCCACCGCCAAAGTCTCACAATCAATCAATTCTTGAAAAAGAATGGGCAATGTATCTACTCAATTTAAGTCTAATCTTGAGGTCTAGAGTGACACTCGCTCCACATTCTCTCTATAGTATAGTAAGTGATGTTAACATTAAAAACTCAAGAATTGCACTCCGACATGGAAGCCCATTTGAGATTTGAGCATGCATCTCACCTCTTGGTTAGATTAAGATGCATTGATGTTGAGTTGTTAGTGAGTTGCGTGGCAAGGCATGGTGCTGAGTACACTGAGCATGGATGAGTTTGTGCCCTTGCGTGGCAATGAGTTTTGTCCCCTGATGTATCACAGGGTGACAACTCAATGTCAACTGATGTGAAAACCCCCCTAGTGGCCATTTTTTTATAATATGAATCAATCGTAGGCCTCCATTCTAGCTGAGGGACTTGTTGGGCACTCAAATGTAAAATGGCCTTTATGCACCGAATTTATAACCACCATATATACAATCTCTTGAAGACTAACATATATTGATTGTAGGTGGGTTTGTGTATGACATATTTGGGATATTATAATTGGATTACCAATTATGCCACAATTTTTCTTGTTTTTTGAAAAGAACAATATATCTAATAGGATATGGAGTAGAGCAATTGTGAAAAACAAAGTTGTAACTTTATTATGACCACTAATGAAAAAAAACTTCCATTATTTAAACATTCTTATGAATAATGAATAATATTAACTTGTAATTAGCAAAGTGTGCTCGCTGATGGCGAGCGACCCCAAGTGTGTGTGTGTGTGTGTGTGTGCGTGTGTGTGTGTATTTGTGTGTTTGTGTGTGTCTATATGAGTGTGTATGTGCATGCATTGATTTTTTGTCTGCATATATGTATGAGTGTGCATGCATGCGATGGAGAGAGAGAGAGAGAGAGAGAGAGAGAGAGAGAGAGAGAGAGATGGAGGGTCCGTGTGCCCTCCTTGCATGTCTCCCTACACGCCTCCTCGCGCCCTCCAGGCGCCTCCCCATGCGCCTGTCGTAAATCAGTGGGAATGAGCGAAAGCTGGGAGCGAGCTTGTTGCATGGATCTGAAATGCCACAGTTAGCAATAGAACGTTCAAATTGAAAGATTCACAAATGTGAAAAGAATCGATACAGTAGTAGGACTGAAAATTGTCGCGGAAGCGAGACTGTTTCTTTTTTGTCTTCTTCTTCATATTCACAAACGATTTTGTGTCTTTGAATTTTCTCTTTGCGCGGAAGCTGTTTACAGGATCCCAGACACGTGACTATACATCACAGAACACATTCTATTCTAGCAATCAAGACACATACAGCACAAGACAGGTAGAAGCACGAAAATAGAGCGATTGTATTATCAGTTTAGTTTTTAGAGCGAGATTGTCAGTGTCTCGCTTGTTGGCGGAATGACACTCTACTCTTTCGCTGTGTTCTGCTCGTTGGCAGACTTTCATGCACAACTCTATTGTTTCTAGTATTTTTCTTTCTGATCTATTCGCTACGTCTCTCTTTGTCTCTTACAGATCTCTCTATTCAGATTTCTTCTTCACATTCGTTTATGATCCAGAGAGGATTGTTTATACCTCCATAGTGTGGAGTTTTACAAGATAGCTAAACGTAGAATCACAAGACTAGTTAATGCTAATCAACTAGTTAGTTAGTCTTCGTCGTTGCCACTAGTTTCAGTTGGGCGTGTAGTCTACGACTCCAAGCCCGTTGAGCTGCCAACTGGCAGCGCAAAAGATTCCTCTTCGTTTGTTTCATAATCTCCCGTTTGCTTTCGTTCTTTTCGTTTCTTTCGTAGTTTTTTGTTTTACGTCCCTTTGCAGTTTGCGGTCCTGGAGGTGTGTTTACGATTCATGAATGATTCACGAATCGTTCGTGCTTCGAGTCAAGGGATGTTGACTGTCGCGAATTGTTCTCGTTCGACCTTCGTTTATTGTTTGTGCTGCGACAAAGTTGCAGGAGTTCACCATCTCTGACACTCCCTCTTAAACCTTGCAGCCTTGTACGTTTAATCCAATTGTCTTTCTTTGCTTGGCAAAGAGTGGCTTCTCAAGCGATTTTGTGAGCAGATTTGCAATCATATTTTTTGATTTAATATACTGGACCTGGAGCTCTCCTTTCGAGATCAAATCTCGAATGTGATGGTACTTCAGAGGTATGTGCTTTGTCTTTGAATGGAAGACAGGATCCTGGGACATATAGATGGCACTATGAAAGTCCATCTTCATCATGCTTGGCCCTTCTTGTGGTATCTCGATTGCCTCCAGCATCATCTGCAGCCACACTACCTCATTCGCGACCTTTGAAGCTGCGACATATTCATCTTCGCAAGAGGATTAAGCCACCAAGGAGCTATTGTACATCCTCCATCAATGGACTTGATGTCATCTTTGTAGCTTGCCCGGCTTGCATAGATGTATTGATGCAGCTCGAATCCTTTTTCTTCGTTTTCAGTTTTGTAGGTTAATCCCATATTCTGGGTATCCTTCAGATACCGTAGGATTCGTTTGGCCATTTGCCAATGTGCCATACCAAAATTTGAAGAGAATTGGCTTAATGGGTAAACAGATAAAGCCAAATCGGGTCTGGTACAGATTGTCAAGTACATCAGACTACCGATTAAGTTCTGGTAGGGTATATCTGCCATCTTCTGTTTTTGGGCAATCCTGCTTCGTGAGCTTGGCACCAACTATCATTGGTGTAGCCTTTTCCTTGCAGTCCATCATGTGGTACTGCCTTAGCACTTTCCTGGCATATTTTGACTGACTCAAGTGCATTTCGCCCTTTGTTCGATCTCTCCCGATCTCCAGCCCCAGGCATTTCGTTGCTTCTCCAAGATCTGTGATTTTGTAGCTTTCAAAAATTTGACTCTTCGTGTCTTTGACAACATCAAGGAATTTTCTATCATCAGTGAATCATCCACAAAAATGATCAATATCACAAAATCCTTTCCTACTCTTTTGATGTAGACATTGTAGTCTGGTTGAGTAGGATTGAAGTCTAGAGACTTCAAAAGACCATCAAGCTTTTTATACCAGGCTCGTGATGCCTGTTTTAGACCATAGATGCATCTCTGCAACCGATAGACATATTGTCGATTGTCGGGGTCTTCATAGCCTTCAGGCTGCCTCATGAAGATTTCCTCCTCTAGATCTCCGTGGAGAAAGACTGTTTTCAAGTCAATCTGGTGAATTTCCAAATTGTGTTGTGTGGTGTATGCAAGGAGTAGCCTTATGCTTGTCATCTTCACCATGGGCGAATATGTGTCGAAATAGTCAACACCATAGCTCTGCATGTAGCCCTTCGCGACAAGCCTTGCTTTGTAGGGGCCAATGGTGCCATCTGATTTTAACTTTTTATTGTATACCCACTTGTAGTAGACTATTTTCCTGTTTTTTGGCAGTGGCTCTAATGTCCATGCCTCGTTTCGCCACATCGACTCGATCTCCTCTGACATTGCCTGCTTCCAGAATTCTCCTTCTGGACTCTGGGTAGCTTCTTGATATATTGTTGGCTCTTTTGTGAAGCTGCAGTATTCAAACTGCGTATCCTCGCTCCATTGAAGATTGTCAGAGTAGCGGTCTGGAGGTCTTCTTTGTCTCGTTGACCATTGAGGTCGTTTCGTCACTGCTTGGTAGGATGTCTTCAACAGCTTCCTACCCAAAGGCCATTGATTTAGCCCTTAGGATCCATCTGCAACCGGATTGGATTTAACCACAGCATCTTTGAACAATTTGGTGTCTTCATACCTGCAAAAACCGACCTGATTCCTACCAGTTATTTGTTCGTGCTTTCAGCCTGACCGTTGGCTTGCGGGTGGTAGGGTGTGCTTTTCCGGTGCTTGATTGTCAACTGATCGGTCAAAGCCTTGATAGTTTTGTTTAGGAAATGGGTACCCCTGTCAGAGATGAGTTCTCTAGGTGTACCGAACCGGCCTATCACTTGTTCTAGTAAGAACCAGGCAGTTTCTTTTGCATTGTCTTTGGCCACAACCCGTGCCTTAGCCCACTTTGTGAAATAGTCAATGGCCACTATGATATAATGTTTTCGGCTAGATGAATTTGGGTGTATTGGGCCAACGAAGTCGCTGCCCCATTTTTCAAAGGGGAGACAGGCCTGTATTGGAACTAACGATCGCACCCTGTTATCCGTCTTATCAACTCGTTGACAGGTGTCATAGTTCCAGGCATGTAAATGGGCATCTTGGAATAGTGGCGGCCACCAGTAACCTGCCCTCATAATTTTTTGCCCTGTGAGTTAGCTGGCAAAGTGGCCCCCACAGGCAGAATCGTGACACTCCTCTAGTGTAAATTTGGCTTCTTTAGGAGTGACGCATCTTCGATACAATCCTTCTACACCTCGTCTGTACAATGTGTCCCCTATTAAGGCGAACTTTAGGGCTTGTAGACGTAGCTTTCGTTTTTTTGGAATCGTCATACTGCTGGGTGTCTCTAGTGTGGATAGGTAGGTTGCTAAAGTTGTATACCACTCAGGAATTGTGTCAACGTCTACCCTCAAAAGTTCTCTTAAGTGATCAGTCTCCCACTCATCGTCTATTTCAGTAACCCGCCCCAATACAATCGTTTAACCCATGCAGTTTAGGCGGCTTGCTTTGGAGGGTGTAGTCAAACTCCTGAAGGGAGATTATCCACTTCATTAGGCGCTCAGGAGGTTCTAGTTTATTCATCATCAAGGCGACTGTAGTACTCTTGGTAAAGAAAGTCACTTTCTGATGCAATAGGTAATGCCTTAGTTTGGCGGCGACGTAAGCTATCCCCAAACAAATTTTCTCAGCCTTACTATAATTAAGTTCGGCTTTGTTCAGTTTTCTCCCTATAAAAATAATAGGGTGATATTTTTTGTCCCAAATCTGGGCCAGGCAACAGTTTATGCACGCGTCCGTGGTGCTTGTGAAAATGAAGAATTCCCTGTTGTACATAGGTGGTTTCAATATTGGAGTGTTAGCCAAAGCTACTTTTAATTCCTGAAAAGTCTTCTCACATGCCTCGTCTCAGGTCCACTCCACGTTGGTTTTCAATAAGCCAGTCATCTGGTAAGTACACGTAGCATAGGCCATGACATATCTTTTGTAAGAACCGCTCGAGCCTAAGAAGGTCTGAAGTTGGGACACCTTAGCTGGTGCCATCATGGCTAGGAGCATAGCTATTTTTTCTGGATTAGTTGCCATGTCGTACTTGCTAATGACATGTCCTAACAGTACCCCGTAAGGAGATCCGAATAGGCACTTGTTAGCATTCAAGGCTATACAAGTTATTGCGCACTTCTGAAAACACTTCTCTAGCATGGTGAGATGTTCTATAATAGTGGGTGCCCCACAGAGGTCATCTATAAAAATTCTGAGGTTTTCGTCTAAGATATCCTCGAAGTGCTTGTTCATAACCTCTGATAGGTTTCAGGGGCATTAGTCAACTCAAAGGGCATGACGTGGTAAACGAAAACCCCAAACGTGGTTGTGAAGGTGGTCTTCAATTTATCCTCTTCTGCTATGGCTA
This sequence comes from Diphasiastrum complanatum, assembly GCA_029204225.1. NCBI lineage: Eukaryota > Viridiplantae > Streptophyta > Lycopodiopsida > Lycopodiales > Lycopodiaceae > Diphasiastrum > Diphasiastrum complanatum. Next base: position 19,475,754 of record CM055109.1, on the reverse strand, counting down.
TCTGATTATAGCCTGCGAAACAATCCATGAAAGAGTACTAGTCTCTTCCTGCCATTTCTTCTAGGACTTGGTCTATGAACGGCAATGGGTAGTAGTCCTTCTTAGTTTGTTTGTTCAACCTCTTATAATCCACACACACGCGAATGCGTGTGGAGTTCTTCTTGGTGTGAGGTACTATTGGGGAGCACCACTCGGTGTTCTCTACCGGAAATATCAGACTAGCATTTCGAAGTCTCTCGAGTTCAGTGTATACTCCTTCCTTTAGGTGGTAGGGTAGCCGACATTGTTTTTGTCGTATAGGTTTGGCTCCCTCCTTCAGTAGTATTGTATGAGTCACTAGATCGGGTGGAATCCCCTTCAAATCTGAGTAGTCCCAGGCAAAAATATGCTGGTACTTTCTACACAGTCGTTTGTATTCTTCTTTTTCTCCAATGCCTAGGGAAGCACCTATTTTGATGTTCTTGGGCTCTTCTAGGGTTCCTAGGTTTATCAGGCACATATCGGCATCTCGAACTTTGGGAGGCCGCTCTTCTGGAGTGTTCCACTCTATCTCCAGTATTGATCTCAGGTCTGGTTCATCTTCACTCGTAGTGGACTCACCATCGTCCTCACTACTCGTGACCTCCTCCCACTCAGACGAAGGTATGGGTGCTCTCTCTGACTGAGGCACCTCGGGATAGCCATCGACTATGGTACGCTCTCTACCCCTTCCAAAAATCAATACTCCTGCGGGGATGTCAACTGTGCAATTGCTAAGCCTGAGCCATGGCCGTCCTAGCAGTATAGAGTACCCCCGGTTCTTGGCGTACATCCTCATGACGTAAAAGTCCACTTGAATGGTCTTGTTAGCCATAGTAATGGGCACATTCTTAAGCTCGCCCTCTGGCTTGATCACAGAGTTGTTGGCTAGCTTTAGGGCTGTCAAGGTAGCGGGTTCTAGAGTAGAACCAAGGCGCTCTGAAAGTTCTAGACTTATGATGTTAACTATCGACCCTGCATCAACTATGGCCCCTGAAATGACTAGGCCATCTATGAGTACATCTACTTTAGGGCAATAGTGATCTAACAAATCCACATCTACTTTCCCTATTGTAGGTGGCTCCAGTGTTCTGGTCATGGGTGGTCTTATTAGTTGTTTGACCGTGCATTTAATAGTGGGTGACAACTGTACTAGTTGCCAGAGCCCTATTTCCAATTTTAGATTCTCTAGGGCTTGACCTAGGTCAATATTCCCTCTCTTCAAGTTTAGGTCTACATCCTTCCTAAACCTGGGTGTTCGAGTCATGGTTCTCTTAGTTTCTAGGCCGGTTTTCCCTTTCCTCGGTCCTAGGAATCTGGGATGTCTATGCCCTTCCAAGACGCTAACCTCACCTTGCTCTTTGGGCAGTGGATCCTCGTAGATGGGCGTAGGTTCGAATACTGGCTTCTCAATGACCACTGGGTTATCTACCTCCAGTGGTAGTTTTGGTGTAGACTTGGGTTTCTTGGGAGGTAGCTTTGTCTGGAAGTTACTCCGGGTCATTATAAAACCTCTTTCCTGATCGTGGGTTCTTCTAGCGTCTCCACGACGATGAAGTTCACGGGTGGCCGGTCATCTTCTATGCATGCCTTCCCTTTATCCACCTGGCTAATCCTGGGCCCCGCCGTTCTGTCCTCTTGGGGTCTATGGCTCACTGGCCCAAGCATCCTATGCCCAGTGTTTAATGCATCTCTACGTACCCAACATCTATCCTCCAAGTGTCCAGGCCTCTTGCAGTACCCACACACTTGGTTGGGACAGTTTCGATTTAGATGATCCCCTCTATAGTGTCTACACACTAAGGGATTCAGTTCTTCTATGGGGTGTCTCTGACCTAACAAATTTTGGTGTCGTTTGAGAAAATTCACATCTGCTGCTAAGGTCTGCATATTCTCACTCATCATGTCCATGTATCCCTTTAGCATGGCTCGCATATCGCCTAGTTCTGTGTTAGAGCATGTGCTCTCATAGCCTCTATCGGGCATCTGTGCTTGGAGCCTTCGTGCATCTTGTGTTTGCACGTTCCTGCCTTGTCGAGGTTCAATAGCCTGTATGGGACGGGGTTCCACTATGGGTGTGCTCCTATAGCTGCGATTGGGCCTCCTCTCCACGTTTCTGGGCTTAGGTTCAAGCTGTTCACTGCTTGCGATAGGTGGGATGTGTGGGCAACCACAATGTGTGCGTCTTCTACCACAATTGCCTTCTCTACTGCCTCAGCCAATGTTTGGGGGTTACTCTGACGTACAATCATTTGTATGTCATTCTTGAGCCCTCGCAGAAAGAAGGTCAGTAGTAATAGGGCCACGTGGTAGTAACACAGTGGATTCCACTTGGCGTGACAACTTTGTCAAACGACGCCAATATTGTCGGATGGTTTCGTTACTTCCTTGTTGTAGGGAAGTCAGTGTGAACAGTAGGCCATCAGCCGTTCGGTGGGGAGCATACTCAATTAGAAACAGTCTATGGAATTCCTCAATGGTGTGAATCGAGCCTCTTTGCGTACTATGATACCAATGCCTAGTCGTTCCAGATAAAGTGGTGGCGAAAAACATCATTTCATGATGTGGGTTTGTGATGGCACTGGAAAAGCCGGTGGTCCAAAAATCATCAATATGCTTTTCGACACTTTCATACGGTGCTCCATGAAACTCAGGAGTGGATCCACTAAGCTTCGGCAGTCCTCCTGTCTCCGGGGGTACTACGACTGGTTCAGTCAAACGTCATGCCATTTTGTTGGCAACAGGTTCTGTAGCAGCAGGTGTTACGTTCACTAATGGTGGTTCTGTAGCGTCGGTTGGCTCAAGTTCTGGTAGTTCTTCTATAGGTTCCAACCTATCATCCAAGTCCATTACAGGTGGGTGAGACTCATCATCTAAGGCTGGTGGGATAAAGAACCCACGATTGCTTCTTCTAAGCCCTAAATGCTCTCTCTGGGGATTTGAAGTCTCTCCGTGAGGTGCTCCCTTAGACCTAGGTTTCCTTGGTATACCTATGATGTCTCATCTAGGGTGATACTAATGATTGCTGCATAATAGGTTTCTCACTTACAAATAGCAATCAATTGTCGCTGCACATGCGTTTTGTGATTTTTTCACGTTATCCCATAGGTCATCCATCCTTCGTCCACTAATACTGCATATGACCTAACTAGCTCTACTTGATCATTTTTCTACTCAATCCTAATCCAACCATACTTATGTACAGTTTTTCTTGGTTCTTTGTACTAGGTGCCATTTCTACGGGATGCTAGGGTTGGTGGGTCATAGGATAATGACTTTCGACTCAGGGCTCTGGTTTTCACTTTCACCCTAGGCTTCATACAGAACCCCATTCTCTGACCTGTCCCATCACTCTATGAAAGATTTCTAGTAGTACTTGGCATCACAGCCTAAACTCCCTGCTGATGAAAATTGTATGCAGTCTCTAGTCCAAATTATTGGAAGTAGAATGGCCTTGGCGAAGTCGGATCACATGCAGCTAGGGTTGGATTGTGAACTCATAATGTATGTTCTAGGTGTGGGATCAGCACACATCATTGTGTGATGCTAACCACTTCGTCTTGTGATCAATGTGTGGTACTAGCCGCTCGTACGGTCATGCTAGCTTGCGGCTGATGATTTAGATAGTGGAATTGTTTCAACACACGCAATCTAGGACCTACAAAACTTGTAGACTATTGGTAGTATTGTGAAAGATTTCAGATCCTTAAGATCGAATCTACTTGAATGATCTTTGGTTAGAAAGAGAAATACACTACCAATTTCACCAATGTAGAAAAATCAGCATCTACACACAATTTGGGATGCAAACACTAATAGAACTTGATCAAACTTGAATGAAATGATTATGTACTGTTGTTGTCCGTACAAAACCAGCAAGCTACTGTATTTCACACGTGTGGATCCAAAAATAGCAAATATAGATCATTCTACACATAGAATTGCAAGCAATCACCAAAATAGTGCACCAATGGATAGTAGAACCCAAGAGAACCATGTATAAGCATGAAATGAGATAGATAAGAGAGAAGATGACTCTCTCCACGAGTTACATCCTTTTATAGCAGGTCCAAACCCTATTTTGCCACTTGGCTTTCCCACCAAAATGCTAACCCTACCAATTTTGGGTCTAGATTCAATGTACCCAACTTATTCAAATTGAATCTACTCAAACTCGCATTCTATCTTTCCCACACTTTAAAAAAGTGTTTATTCAAATGAAATTTAGACTAATGAACTTTGAAAAGTCAACCTCTAAGTCTAAAACAAGTTTTGGCCTCAATATGCCAAATATGGAAATATTGCAAAATGTGATGAAACTAGTTGAATCTTTCACAAGTATGACAACTAGTTCGTAGACCAGTGATATGGATAACTACTCTTTCAAACAACATCTCCTGAAAATATTTTGACTCCCGGCAGACGCACCAATGTTAAGCGTCTGGCGGGTCAAATAACATAAGCAACCCGCAAATGGCTAATCCGTATAATTCACAACCCTATGTATAGATAATCGCCCTTCAAACAATAGCCCATTATCAAATTGCTCCCGGTAGACGCACCAATGTTAGGCGTCTGGCGGGCCAAATAATACTATTGATCATAAATGGCTAAGTCATACTGTTTATAGCCCCACAAATAGATAATCGCCCTTCAAAGAATAGATCCTTATCAAATTCCTCCCGACAAATGCACCAATGTTAGGCGTCTGGCGGGCCAAATAATACCAATGATCATAAATGGCTAAGTCATACCGTTTATAGCCCCACATATAGATAATCACCCTTCAAACAATAGCTCCTTATCAAATTCCTCCCGGCAGATGCACCAATGTTAGGGCCTATTTTGACGGGGGGTTGGTCCAGCCAAAACGTCCTAAAAGGGCCAAGGGGCCCCACCTCTAATGACGGTTCGGCCCTACGTGAGCAACAGAGGATTTGCCACTTCCAACCCTGATGGCCTTCTCTATTGCCCTGTGCTCCCCAACCGATGAGAGTTTTCCAGGTTCTCAGAGATACGGTTGCAAGGAGGGGGTGCTAGTACTTTTGGCTGCAATGATTCACTAGCTTTCTAGGGTCACAGTTCCGTAAAACTTCTGATCACTAATTCGCGTTAGGATCTTGCTAATATCTCTTTTCCCATTGAATTCGACTTACAGTTAGTAAAAATCTTACATGGGCTGGAAACCGATTTACTGTCTATGATGTGCTCGTGGGGTGCAAGTTATACGCACCGCTTTGCTTGCTAAGCGGCGGTATTTTTGCCGACCGTCGGGTCTAGGTATTTTGCTAGACAGTACCGACGGCGGGTGTGACTAGTGTGACGCTTTAACCAAGGTGGTGTATTTCAACCACGGATGGTGGACGGCCCGCTTTGGTGTTTCACAGAGGCCGGGTCCAGTTGACACGCTTCATAATTGACAAACTGGAAGAAACGCTTCAAAACTTGACGATTTCTTATGGCCGTTTAATAAATCTAACTCAGCAAAATATAAACTACCCAACCTACAATTCTCTCCGTACAACACATTCTAAATCAGTACAAAAGAAAGTTATTTACTTAACACTTTCACTAGACAAGTTGGAAATAGGCACTCATTGTTCTAATTAGCCATGCCACATTTGTTTATAAAATATTACAATTTTAGACTGAGTTTGAATTAATGCTAAAACTGATTCACTATAAAGGCTCCCAAGTATTCACTTGGTTATATAAATACAACCTCAAAAGGCAATCGTAGCAAAACACAATCAGTATGACTCGTTCTTTTAAATCGATGTACTTGATCCCTTAAAAACTTGCTTTACTACAACATTTGCAAAAATTTCACTCCAATCACAAGTGATTAAGGCTATAATATCACACTACGAAGGGATTGACCAACGGAACTTCATGGAATTGAAATGAATAGACAGTGCAAATAGATTAAGTAAACGCTTACCTCAATGAATAGTTAGGTAGCCGGTTTGCCGTAAGAACCCCTTAGTCATGAATGTCTCAAAGTCCCGGTTGTTTTGCCTTTATTGTCTCGCATGGCTTCCTAGAAGGCGATGGGTATGTCCTTGAATGCTGGCTGAGTAAAGAAGAATGATAAAAATTAGCAACAACAATGCCTTGGATCTCTGCCTCAAAGGTAAGGTGGATTCGCCATAGCGGTGCGCTCAACTTAGCTGGAAAACAGCAGAGGTATTTTGCGATGGTCACTGAATTAGATTCATAGACTTGACCCAGCATTGGACAACAGGGTGGAGTTCATACTCCCTGAGTCCCCATTATGCTCTCTCTGTCGATGATAGGATGCTCTTGGATTCACAACGTTTTGCATAGAAGGGCTCTCCGTAGTGTAATGAATGCCTGATGGGAATGATGTTGGTAGACAGACAATGCACAGGCAGAAACAAAAGGTAGATGGCAGGTGGGCACACGGCAACGATGAGGGCAGCAAGCAGTTGATAGGGCAGCGAGGAGTTGCAGTAGTCTGTCAGGAATCTGTCTAGCGAGCACACAGAGGAGTGCAGCAGACAGTTCGCAGGGCCAGCAGGTGAGGCAGCGAGCAACTGCAGGTAGGTCGCAGGTGAAGCAACGGAGGCAGAGGCAGGTGAGGCAGCGAGCACTTGTAGGAGCAGCAAACAGAGGCAAACGGGCAGACAGGTAGAAACAGCCTCCAATGAGTTGTTCCCAAATCTCCACAGGCACAGTGAACTCTCCACAGGTGCAGCAAGGTCTCCACAGATTCAGCAAGGGCACTTGGTTGTAGGCAACAGGCTTTGAGTCTGATTCTTCGAATCCATCTCACTATTTATTGGTATTCAATTCTCTTGATTGCTAATACACTTTTCGAGCACCCAAGGGTATCCAAGCATTCTAAAAATATAGACATTACGCCAACGGCTTGAACACAAACCAATCACTGCTTACGAAACAAATCTCCAACACGCATTCAAAACATTCCACTCAAGCGCGCTCCGCCGCAACGCATCCGACGGGGCGCCCCCAGCGAGGCTGGGAGCACTTCGACAGCCGCACCTCCGGATGTGGCTCCTCATTGGACAATCCTCTTGAAGAACCTTTCATTCCATAGGGATAGTGGACTTGTCCATTATGAAGAATTATCAGATCACTAAGATCCAATATGTCCCTTTGATCTTTGGTTAAGAATGACAACACATCTAGCACCATTGACAATATAGAAATCTAACATCAACTACACATAAGTGATGTAAACTCAATAAGATCTTGATGAAACATAAAATATATGATAAAATGAAGATGTTGTCCATACAATAATAGTACGGTACTGTATTTCACACGTGCATCCAATACACAACATACAATTGCATTCTACACACAAAATTGCAAGATATCAACACTATAGTGCACCAATGAGTATAGAACCCCAAAGAGAACTCATGTATAAACATGAATTAGATGAGAGAGAGAGAGAGAGAGAGAGAGAGAGAGAGCTTTATTAATGTCTTTTTCATGCCAAAAGGCATATAAGACTGAAGAGGTAGTACAACAAAGTAGATGGAACTCGGATGGGACAGTGTCGTCAACAGAAAGCTAGACTAAAACTAAAACGTAAAACGTAAAACATAAATCACTATGTAAAGAAAGCTCATCTCTTACGCAGGAGAGAAAATAAATGGCCATAGCTCAAAACATCTCTCACGTAGGAGAGGGAAAAAAATATGAAATTTTAAGTTCTGCAATTTTAACCAAGATTGGGCGTCCATCTCGAAAGAGATGGAAACCTTTGGCCTTAGCATCTGCAATAATTTCTTTCTCTCAGTCCATTGAATGGGAGTCAAGTCTTCATCCATAAAAATAGTAGACCCCTTCAGGCAACCTCTTTTACGCAAAACCTTTTGATGAAGCAAAGCATCCTTGAATCGCAGAAACACCGTGGTGGGTTGGAGCTTACCCACCCAAGCAACATATATGACATCCTCTTTGAGACCACATGTGGAATGAATAAAAGCATTTGCCTCAGCCACGAGGTCCTTACCCACAAAAGAAGCTCCCCTAACCCTGATAGTGAGAGCCTTGAGATCTCATTTTTGATGTTCTTCAATAGATTCAGAAATAACCTGCTTAGAACCCTTGAGCACGTCGGCCCAAGAACTTTTTGATTGTTGAAGTTGCTGCTCCAAGGAGTGAACCCATTCTTGCAGCTGCTTTGCCTTGTCTTCTAAATCTGTATTGCTGCTTTCTTCTTCTTTCTCTTCATCTGATTCTAGTTCATTCTTGAGGTAAGTAACATCAACCCTGTTCTCTAGAGTGGAGATTTGGAATGCTTGTTTCTTGATAATCACAAGCAAGGATGCATTGTCCTCATGAAGAGAATCAATGATATGGGAGAAACCAGATAAAAATCAGTTGAAAGAGATGGAGACAATGGGGGGGATGAAGATGAAGGGATGAAAGAGGGAGAGGAGGAAGAAAGAGTAGAGGGGGGTAGTGGCAGTAGGAGAAGAGGTGGAGCTTGTAGGAGTGGAGGGTAGGGGTGAGGGAGAGGAAGCAGGAGAGGGAGGGGGCAAGGTAAAGGGATTTGGAGCTGTAGTAGGGATGGCTAAGAAGACAAAGGGAGATGGGAGAGGGGTTTTCTTCTTCCCCTTCCGATTTGCAGATTGCCAATTAGCCATAATACCACAACTAGATACAAGCACACACTCAAGCACCTCATGCTAATGTACTCCATTTGAACCGAGCAAGTCATGATCATTGTTCCATCACTCTCCCTCTTGAAACAAGTAACCGAAATATTTTTGCATATTCAAACCGTTAACTAACCTCACCATTGTTATTGACCAACCATCAAAGGAAACCCTACTCCAAACTCTCAAACTTTCAACCAATCCACTCAACCATTTCTATTTATCAACCAACCACACATGAGTGTCAAACTCAATCTCCACGAATCAAACAAAACATTCCACAATTAACATGGAACAAAGTAACCACTACGAACATCCAATCAAACATGCCATGGGGTAAGTAACCTCAAATCTCTCTCAAACAATCAACATTGAACAAGTATCTCTCAAAATTTAGCATTCTACGTTCTCAATTGACGATACTAGCATGGGAGACCAGGAGACCACAAAGTGAAGTTAACTTCTCACATCCCATACAAAGCACTAAGAAAGTAGGCATACCAAATCTCATTCTCAAACTTATCAGCCTTCAATCAACAACCCAAATGCATTTCAAGTCACATGACTTCTAACTAACTCTCAACAAATGTAATGAAATTCTCAATCGACATGGCATTCAACTACATCAATCTTATCAACTCCAACTATCAACATCATCTCATCATCCAAAATTTCAACTATCATCCAACTATCAAATTATCAAATCACAAAGGCACTAACTCACAAAAGCACTAACACACAAAAGCTCTAACTCACAAAAGCACTAACTCACAAAAGCACTAACATCCAAATACACTAACATTTGAAATACAAGGAGTTGGCTCCTTCTTATAGGAGATCCAATGCATCCCCTTCACAATGCCATCTTGCCATTCTTCATGTCCTTCAAGCCCTCTTTGCCATTTGTCCTCAACCCATTTGATAGTACACCTAGTGGCCTCCATAAGAGAGTGGGGGAGTGGTGCATTCAAGGCCCTCTTCCAAAACTTGCCAAGATGCCATTTTTGTCAAAGGCTAGGGAGGCCATTCAAGTTTCCCCTTCTGTACACCCTAGAAGCCCAAAATGTCAATGGCTAGTGGGTGTACCTCCCAATTTTTATAGCCTCCAAGGTGTTTTGGCATTTAATATCCAAAATTTGATATTAACTAGTATTCCTCGACTCTCATACTCGGCTCTCAATCTTCGTTCGTCTCATCTTCTTAGAGACCTCCTCGATTTAAGGTGAGAGGTGCTCGTGGGTAGCTCTGGCCTAGGATCTTGGGAATTCGTCTTAATCAGCCAACAAAGAATATTAGAGTGTTTGGTTGCATCACTTATGCTCAGATCTCTGAAGATCTCAAGAAGAAGCTGTATGACAAAAGTATAAAATCGTTTTTTGTTGGCTACTCCCCATATCACAAGGCATACAAGCTCTACAATCTAGAAACAGAAAAATCATTCATGAGCAGAGATGTCATCTTTGTGGAAAATCGATTTATCAACCACAAGGGGAAAGCCCAAGATATTTCTGATCCAGGTATGGAAATTTTTTTCGATACAAGTAGTGAAAAATATCCCAGGATCAAAAATCAAGAAATCAATACAAACTCAAAAAATGAGCCAGAACCTCAACAGGACAAATCACATCAAGGGGTCGAAACTCAACCAAGAAGATTAAATCGACCAAGACAACCTCCATCTAGACCTATGGACTGTTACTTCGTGTAGGAACCAAACACAGTATCAAAGGCCATATCTATACCTGGTGCTGATCAATGGAAAGCAGCGATGGACACTGAATTTGATTGTCTGATAGAGAATCAAACGTGGACAATCACTGTGCTGCCAAAGGGAAGAAATCTGATTCCATGCAAATAGATATTCAAGGCGAAGTACGATGCTGAAGGAAGGCTAAATCAATACAAATCCAAGTGGTCGCCAAAGGCTATTCCTATATTTCAGATCTAGATTATTCCAAGACATTCAGCCCAGTCGTCAAGCATGCTTCGATCCGTTTGTTACTCTCCTTTGAAGCTATAGTAGATCTCGAAGTCCATCAGATGGATGTCCAGACCGTGTTTCTCAACGGAACCATTGAAGTGGAAATCTTTATGTCACAACTAGAAGGATACGAGCTGAGGGGTAATCAACACCTTGTGTGCAAAATCCTCAAGGCACTCTATGGGTTGAAACAATCTCCCAGGGCCTGGTTTAAGAAAATCAATGCATTTCTTATTGAGAATGGCTTCATTCCAAACTCAGCAGAGTCAAATGTCTACTTCAAGTCTATATCAAATTTCTTCATCATCATCACTCTCTATGTGGATGATACACTATTATTTAGTAACAATCTGAATTTGATGAAGGAAACGAAATGCATGCTGGCCCAGGAGTACAAAATGACCAGCCCACTATTGTCTCGGAATCGAAATTTTTCGAATTCAATCCAAGCGTATGATTTCCATCAGCCAATAGAGATATCTGACAAACGTGCTAGAAAGTATGGAATGGGCAATTGCAAACTGAGTCTCTTTCCACTCAACCCTGGACTGAAGTTGTCAAATGAACAATCTCTTCAAACTGCCGGATCTGTGAACATGGTTCTTCTTCGTTCTTCTTACTCTTCATTACTTTAGATGGTTACAGTTCTTTACAGTTAAATCTTCTTGTTTAGAGCGGTTTCCAGGCAAAAGTATTTCTCAGATTACAATGTGTGTTCTCAGCTTGTCAATGGGATGAAACGGTTACGTTACTCAACTACATGCATTTACAAGTCATGCAACTAGTCCTAGCTCAACATAGATCAACGTTATGAAGAGAGAGCAAATCTACAATCTATCTACCAAGCTATCTCAAGAAATCAGAGAATAATGCAAAAACAAGATCAAGCTACTCAACAAGAAAAAGAAACAAGAAACAAGAAAGTTAACTTCCTAACGACATTCTAGCAGCCCAAGGATCAAGAAACACCCATTTATTGATGTTTGGAATACCCAAGAACAATCAAGGACAGGATTGTCAGAGAATATCCAAATCAGATTCACAATCTCAGCCTCTATAGTTTACCTGCATGCTGAAACTACAAAATCAAGAAACAAGAAAGTTAATCCACATCTACATTCCACAAAGCAAGAAATCTAATTAATCCACAATCACAAAGGAAATCAGAACATGCTCATAGGAAGAAGATTGCCATGAACAAGGTATATCATGTATACATGTTAATAATGCAGTAGAACACAATACAATAGCGGACGAAACCGCGTGCTCTACAAAGCTTATTTCGTCTCTAATGAGAAAAATAAACCTCTTCTCTTAGTCTCTTTTTATCTCTTCATCTCGATGCATTGTTCATCTCTCGTCTATGAATACACAGATGGTATCCAATGTATATACATAATATTACAGGTGTGCAGATGTGAAAGTACAGAGTGGATGTGCCGTCTGTAAGAGATCGTGGGTGGTTGCAGTTGTTGTCGAATCTGTTAGCGCATCTGCATAGGGTGAGCATGAAAAGGGTGCGACGTCAATTAGTATTGAAGTGAACGTTGGTGATGATGCAAAAGTGCGTCATTCTTACGAATGGCCTTAGGATAAGATTTGCAAGGTGCCTTAGCTTTTAGGGCACTTTTGGCATTCAGTAAGGTAGTGTCTCCTTTTTGCCTATCACCATAACCTGTGTAAGAACACAGTGTCGCGATGCATTCGCCTTTTCTTCGTCTGTACGAATTTGCGTGTAAAAATGCAGACTGCGTGAAACATTAGTAAATATGCAACATGAATGGAGGCAAATTAGAAATTGGAATTTTGGAAAGTAGAAGGAGTAAATCCAACACCCCCCTAATCTGGATCCGTGAATGCCTTGATCTTCAGACTGAGCAATGCACAAAATCTATTGTGTGCATTAACACTGAGTGCTTTCATGAAAATGTCTAGAACCATGTCCTGCGTTCTGCAGTACGTTAAGCTCACCTCTCTGTCGAGAACCTTGCCCCTGATGTAGTGATATCTTATCTCAATGTGCTTACTCCTAGAATGAAATCTAGGGTTGGCCGATAAGGCAATAGCACTTAGATTATCACAAAACAAAATTGTAGGGTTGTACTAATACAAATTGATGTCTAACAGCAAATTTCTCAACCAAAACGCTTCCTTCATAGATTGAGAAGCATCAATATATTCTGCTTCAGTAGAAGAAAGTCCGATAGAGGTTTGCTTACGACTGTTCCATAAAATAGGACCGCCATTGAAGGAGAATGTAAATCCAGATGTGGACTTACAATGGTGTGCATCTCCTCCCCAACTTGCATCAGAATAACCATTGAGTTGATGAAGATTGTCGTTGCTGACCTCTCCATAGCATATGCACTAGTCCATGGTAGCTCGAATATATCTCATGACTCGAATAAGAGCCTTCCAATGGGTAATTCCAGGATTAGCCATGTATTGGCTGAGTGAGCTGACAGCAAAAGAGATATTTGGTCTTGTACAGACCATTGCATACATGAGAGATCCAAGTATCAATCGATACGAATAATCTCTCATCTGCTCTTCTCCCTGCTTGGTCTGGGGACATTGGTCCTTTGACAGATGCAGGCCTGGATCCATTGGTGAGTGAGCTAATTTACAGTTTATTAAACTGTATTTGTTAAGAACATTATGAAGATACCTTTGTTGAGTGATGTAGATCAGTCGATTTGCTCTGTCTCTGTGGATTTGAATTCCAAGACAGAAGTGTGCTTTGCCCAGATCAGTCATGTCAAATTCGGAGAACAGCATCTATTTCAAATCCTTGACCATATCGGTCGTTCTATGTTGTCACATGCTTTTTCATCTTTTGTCATTTTGATGTTACTCAGCTTGACAAAAGGACTTTCAATCAAACGAAATAGCTTAAAACATTTGATGAAGGCTTCCTTCAAGAGGGACGAGCCTTGTTTATCTTCACGATCAAGGTTAAAAAACCATTCTCGTGCGCGATCGATCATGGTCATCGAGAAGAGCTGAACCATGGCTTCTGGTAATGTCTCGCCATAGAATCACATGCGTTCTCAAAAACTTGAAGAAATCTTTAAGAGTCACTGTTGCCGTCGTACTTAGCTAAATCTAACTTGGAAGTATGTTTTTCAGTACGCGAAACATTATTTGCAAAAGCACCGTTTAAGTGAGCTCGTGCATGTGAAGATTCTACAGCATGAAAATGTGGTCGATCGTATGGAGCTTCAAAATGCATGGATTCCCATCTGTCAAAGGGGTTTGTTGATGGATCTTGGACTTGGGATTTCATCCTAGAATATCTATTGAATCGAGCCTGTTC
>CM055109.1:18849282-18859282 GCA_029204225.1 Diphasiastrum complanatum | reverse complement strand
TGTACAGTGGCCAGTGCATGCATGCATGCATGATGAGGAGGGCCATGCATGCTCCTCCCCATACATACATCTTCTTCCCCACCTTTTTTAGTTCAAAAAATGTGTATGTATGGGTGGGGGAGGAAGATGCATGGGTGCACCCATACACATGTGCAAAACTATACATAAGTTTAAATATATATATATATATATATATATATATATATATATAGATGTATATATAAAGATATTTGTGTGTTACATTTGTGTCTATGCATGGGATAGGAGGACGCACGCATGGTGGCATGGGTGCATCCTCCTACCCATGCATAGGCACAAATGTAACACACAAATATCTTTATATATATATATATATATATATATATATATATATATATATATATATATATATATATATATATATATATATATATATATATATATATATATATATATATATATATATACACACACACACACACACACATACATACATACATACATACATACATAAATATATATATACTAGTAAAGAGTGCCTGTCGTTGACGGGCAATGGCGGCCGATGATTTGGAAATTTAGTATGTCGTTGACGGACGTTGATTTTCTGATCTAGGTGGCGGCCGATGATCTAGTGAAATGCATGGCCTAAAGGACCACAAATGGCCTAAATGCGGTCCATAAAAAACTCTAAGTGACGTTTTTTTGGTTCCTTTACAGTTCGTTCCATCACTGTGAATGACCATAAGTGATTCTCTTTCGGTTTGCTTATGGTTCTGTTTCGGAACCAGTTATCATAAGCGACCGCAATTAACGCACTTGCGGGACCTTAAGGTCACTTTAAATCCACTGTTGTAGAGAGAGAGAGAGAGAGAGAGAGAGAGAGAGAGAGAGAGAGAGAGAGAGAGAGAGAGAGAGAGAGAGAGAGAGAGAGAGAGAGAGAGAGAGAGAGAGAGAGAGAGAGAGAGAGAGAGAGAGAGAGAGAGAGAGAGAGAGAGGGGGGGGGGGGGGGGGGAGAGAGAGAGAGAGAGAGAGAGAGAGAGAGAGAGAGAGAGAGAGAGAGAGAGAGAGAGAGAGAGAGAGAGAGAGAGAGAGAGAGAGAGAGAGAGAGAGAGAGAGAGAGAGAGAGAGAGAGAGAGAGAGAGAGAGAAGCCACATAGGACCACAAAGGGACCGCAAACAGTCTCATTTGCGGTCATTTGGGAGGGTTCAAGGGAGGGCCAAAGGGTGGTCCATTGCGGTCCTAAACGGTCGCCTTTTTCGGGAGGGCCAAAGGGAGGAGTAACCGTGAGAACCGAAGGGAGGGGCAACCATGAGAACTGTGAAGGCCGAAGGGAGGGGCAATCTTGAAAACTGTGCTGGAGAGAGAGAGAGAGAGAGAGAGAGAGAGAGAGAGAGAGAGAGAGAGAGAGAGAGAGAGAGAGAGAGAGAGAGAGAGAGAGAGAGAGAGAGAGAGAGAGAGATGAGAGAGAGACGAGAGAGAGAAGAAGATAGAGAGAGCATGGGAGGGGCTGCATAGGATCACAAAGGGACTGCAAATGACTATAAGTGACATTCTTTTGGTTCCTTTGTAGTCCGTTCCATCATCGCCGAAGAGAGAGAGAGAGAGAGAGAGAGAGAGAGAGAGAGAGAGAAGAGAGAGAGAGAGAGAGAGAGAGAGAGAGAGAGAGAGAGAGAGAGAGAGAGAGAGAGAGAGAGATGGAGCTCTGGAGTAGAGATAATTCGAAAGAGAGAGAGCTGTAGATTGAGCGAGCAAGAGAGAGCGACCCAGCAATCTGAGAGAAATGTGGTCCCTATGCGGCGTAAATGCAGTCCTAAATGATTGTAAGTGACTCTCTTTGTATGTGAACGGTGTGAAAAATGCAAAAATAAGCTTGGTAGAGGCCAAAAATCATGTATATAGGATGATTACACATGTGTGGAGCCTGTTCCCACGTGTTAAAATAGTGTACTTGTCATGTACCATAATCATATAGGTTGTACATATGATTTAATTCAAGTTCTAGTGGCTAAAAAGGCCAAAAACTGGTTTTCTAGACATATGACACATGGCATCAATCTATTGATTGCATGAGCCACATCCTTTGGTTAGGTGTCATATCACATGTGTAGAGAACAGCTCACATGTGTGGAATAAGCTGAAGTAGGCAAATTTTGACTTCTAGAAGATTTCCAAGTAGATCTCCATATAGAAGGAAAATGGACCAAACGTGCTCAAAATAGAAGGTTTTATCCAAGTGTCAGTTTTGCATGATGAATCATCATATGACAAAGCACCTTCACACATGTGGGATCATAGAGATGATCAGTACCACGAGCTCCCACTTATTGTATATATAGAGCCACATTTGGCCATAATCAATGTGAGACACCAATCTTGGTTTTGGAAGCAATTTTGAGTGATTCTCTCCATTTGTCTACATTTGTTTTGATTGTTTTGAGGTTCTATCAATGTGTACTTGATTTTCAAGTTGGATTCCGTAATCAGACAGTGTTTCACATCTGTGAAACCATAAAGTACACTTACCTTCAATCAATGATTGTTCTTGTTAGGATTTTGAGTCTAGAATTGATATAGATTGATCTTAATCTGAAGTAGATTGATAGATCAAGTAATCTGACAACCAATCCCTCTTGTGGATTAGATTAAAATCCACTCTTGGTCCTTTTTGTACTTTTTGCACATGGTATCAAAGCCAAGTACAAGAGGTTTTGTTGAAATTGATAGGGTTAATCCAAATCAAAGCCAAAATTAGCAGTTTTTTTTGGAAACTAGTCAAATTTTGTGTAGCGAGTTGGATTTGATAATAATCCTCAAAAGTTTTGGTCCAGACCTTGTTGTGGGCTGTAGGAACCCTTTTCACACGTGTGAGGCCTTACAGCTCAGGTTTTGACTGAGAAATTTCAAAAATTTGTAGAATTTGACTAACATACCCAATTTGAGTGATTTTTGGTGCAAAATCAAGCATTTTCTATAGTGAATCTAATCCCTTGATTAGTCTTGATTAGATCAGCAAAAAAATTAAAATTGAAGCTTGAAATAGGTGCATTAATTGATCTTCTCTGATTTTTGAGTGTATGTTGAAGTTAAGAGAGATTTTGCTAAAAATCATAGATTAAGGAGTGAATTGCAAGGTGAGAGGATGAAATCCATTGTACCATCACTCTAGATTTGTTCTAGAGTGATAGGGTCAAGTTAAGAAGCATAAATTTGCTAGAAAACATCCTTGGATCTGTCCTCCAAGTGAAACCTTTAAGAGTTTCTAGTGCATATAGAGCATCTATGCAAATCTTTTGTAGAATTTGACATAGATTGGCTTAATTTGAGAGTTCTAGAAAAGAGATTGAGATCCAAGTCACATTATTCAATCCTACTCGATTTGTTTGAGTATTTGTGAGGTTTGAAAAGAGTCATTAAGGTGTCTATGGCAAATGTGTAGAGAGAGATCCAATTTTCTAAGAGTTCCTTCCTTTGTAGAGGGCAAGATCTAGAAGCTCATTTTGTGTTGTTATTGGTGAAGAATTTGTCTTCTCCTATGTGATCAAATCTTTCTAAGTGGCATTAGCTCTTTGAAGCACAATATCTTAGTGAGAAAAATCACAACTTTTGATTTTGAATTTCATTCCAAGTCTTAAAAGGTAGAGTAATTGGTGGAATCCAATAGGAGTGATTGAATTCAATTTGTTGAGCAAAAATTGACATAGTATGTATGAAACTCAAATTACTTCTATTTAACTTTCTTTGTGAGAGTGTGAGGGTCAATTTGTGATCCCATTTGATGTCTAGAATGAGGAGGAGTCCATATTTGAGTATTCATGTATGGTTGAGATCTTTGTGAATCTCTAGTTGTCTAATTTTTAAGCTTTGTGAAAAATTGGTGGTATAGTTTTCAAATCAAATCAAATTCATTCTAAATCTCAAGAGTGAGATTATTTGGGTCAAGAGTGAGTCCAAAGTAAGTGATTAAGTTTGATTTTCATGTGTCTGAAACAAAACCCATCTTTTGTTCAAGAATCTCAAGTGTTGAGAGAACTAGTCAAGTGAAAAGGAAAATCTAGATGTCAAATCTTATCAGATCCATTTAAACTTTCAAAAGAAAGAGTAATTGGTATTTGATGAGTCCAATATGAGATTGGATCTGATTTCTTTAGTGATTTGATTCAAAGATTGTGTGCTTTTGTCTTAGTGATCAAAGCAAAGTTTCCAAGTGACTAGTCATTAGTGTGAAGATTGATTCTTAGGTTTGTGAGCTAGATCTTTTGTAGATCATTCTAGATTATTGAAGATGTTCAAATCTAGTCTCTTGAAAGTCACAAATTACATTTGTAGAATCATATTTTATTCACATGGCATCAATAGGTGGCATCCTATTGAAGGAAAGAAAGGATCCTAAGTGCAACCTTTGTGGCAAGGGAGGATATATTTTCTCAAGATGCTACAAAAAGAAGACCAATCCATCCAAGGAGAACCAAAGCAAGGGGGCCAAGGAGAAGGATGGAGCTTCAAGTTTGAAATGAAAATACAAGAAGGACAAGTCCAAGGAAAGGTGTTTCTTTTGTGGAAAGGTGAATGAGGCTTGGATCCTCACAAGGACTTGCAAGATTTGTCTTCAAGAGTCCATCACAACACATGTCAAATCTTTTGAAATTTTTCATTCGAAAGTGCATTGTTTGGTTCAAGATGCAAAGATAGATGTCACTTTTATGAAAGTAACTTGGATTTATTTTATGTACTTGGAAAGTATTTTGCTTGGAACTTTGGACAAGTTCGAACTTATTGTTACTATCCAAGAGAAATCAATCAAGAATAAAGAGCAATCACAAAATGAAAATAGTTTCATTTATGCTCTCATGTCAACTTATGAAGATCTATTTTGCTTTGAAGGGATTTTTGTATCTCAAAGGTGGCTTAAGGCAATACTAGTTGAGTGTGATGCCTTAAAGTATAGCAAAGCATGTTTTCCTTGTAAGCTTACATTAGTTATGAAGTCAAGGAAATGAAAATGTCTTCATAATGTAAATTATTTTAGTTTCAATAAGATCATGAATGATGTGTCCATTCATAAAGATGAAAATTGCAAGTTTTCAATCTTAAAGGCAAGTTGTAAACTTCTTATGAGAATAAGTGAAGCATCCAAAGTGGACACTTATATCCATAAGCAAGTAGCCAAGTTGTGGTGATTTTTGGACTTATGTTTCTAGCATAAGTAATCTTGATAATCATAGGAAGTGCATATTGAATGGTCATACTTGTTGTGATCATTATGAGACATGGAGGTCTCGGATTTCCATCAAAAAGGAGCACCACAAAGAGGATCTTAAGGAGTCATCTCAAGGTTCAAATGTGCCAAGGATTGAGGAGGAGAATCCTTCTCAAGGTTCAAGTGTGCCAAGGATTGAGGAGGAGAGACCTTCTCAAATTGTGATTCCAAAAAGAAACTCAAGAAATATGGTTGAGTCCATGTGGCTCACATTTCAAGGGAAAGAGGAGCATATCTCATGCGGTATACATCTCATACTTACTTCTCTTATGTCATTTGATAAATCAATTTGTGTTAGTGAGATTATTGCATCTTAAAATTGGAGTAAAGCCATACTAGTTGAGTATGAAGTCTCTCTTGAGAACATAGATGATGTTCTTAAGGTTGAAATTGATTTTAAATCAATTGGAAAGCAACTGGTTATTTCATCAAATGATGCTCTTAAGTCATGTAAGAGCAAAAGTGATTTGTTCACTCATAGTTTGAAAATTTGTATTGAGACAAATTGTAAACTCTTTATGAGAGTAAGTGAATCATCTTCTAAAGACACTTATCTCCATAACGTATTTAGCCTCATTGGATCTGAGATTAGCATGGTAAACAAGCATGAAGATATGATGCAAACACTTTGTTATTATAGCATGCATAGTCTTGCCAATTTGGATGAGTCTAATTCTCTAGATCGTGGTAACATGATGTTAGATCTTTGTGATACTAATAAATAAAAAAGAAATCTTTATTTTCTCATGAAGGAGCATGCACATGAAGAAGGAGCAAGCCTCAAGGTCAAGCGTCTACATGAAAATTGGAAGGAATCAATTTTGGAGGTGCTAGGATGGTGCAAAGCTCTCAAGCTCATCAAAGATGTCAACATCAAAGAAGCACTATCATGGATATGGTGATTTCAGATCAACATCAAGCTCATTGGCTGATCTTCACACCTTTTGAACCAGCAAAGTCCAATTCAGCCCATGGAGTCAAGTTCAAGATCATCATGTTTTCCATCAAGCTAGATTTTGAGTGTGAAAAATCCAAAAATAAGCTTGGT
Source organism: Diphasiastrum complanatum (assembly GCA_029204225.1). Taxonomy (NCBI): domain Eukaryota; kingdom Viridiplantae; phylum Streptophyta; class Lycopodiopsida; order Lycopodiales; family Lycopodiaceae; genus Diphasiastrum; species Diphasiastrum complanatum. The sequence goes on along the minus strand of CM055109.1, from coordinate 18,852,994 downwards.
AGAGGCCAAAAATCATGTATATAGGATGATTACACATGTGTGGAGCCTGTTCCCACGTGTTAAAATAGTGTACTTTCATGTACCATAATCATATAAGTTGTACATATGATTTAATTCAAGTTCTAGTGGCTAAAAAGGCCAAAAACTAGTTTTCTAGACATATGACACATGGCATCAATCTATTGATTGCATGAGCCACATCCTTTGGTTAGGTGTCATATCACATGTGTAGAGGACAACTCACATGTGTGGAATAAGCTGAAGTAGGCAAATTTTGACTTCTAGAAGATTTCCAAGTAGATCTCCATACAGAGGGAAAATGGACCAAACGTGCTCAAAATAGAAGGTTTTGTCCAAGTGTTAGTTTTGCATGATGAATCATCATATGACAAAGCACGTTCACACATGTGGGATCATAGGGATGATCAGTACCACGAGCTCCCACTTATTGTATATATAGAGCCACATTTGGCCATAATCAATGTGAGACACCAATCTTGGTTTTGGAAGCAATTTTGAATGATTCTCTCCATTTGTCTACATTTATTTTGATTGTTCTGAGGTTCTATCAATGTGTACTTGATTTTCAGGTTGGAGTACGTACTCAGACAATGTTTCACACGTGTGAAACCATAAAGTACACTTACCTTCAATTAATGATTGTTCTTGTTAGGATTTTGAGTCTAGAATTGATATAGATTGATCTTAATCTGAAGTAGATTGATAGATCAAGTAATCTGACAACCAATCCCTCTTGAGGATCAGATTAGATTCCACTCTTGGTCCTTTTTGTACTTCTTCCACAATGGCATCACTGACTTTGCGGTCCTTTGCGGAGGGGAGGGCCGAAGGGAGGGGCAACCGTGAGAACTGTGAGGGCCGAAGAGAGGGGCAACCGTGATGGGGGAAGAGAGAGAGAGAGAGAGAGAGAGAGAGAGAGAGAGAGAGAGAGAGAGAGAGAGAGAGAGAGAGAGAGAGAGAGAGAGAGAGAGAGAGAGAGAGAGAGAGAGAGAGAGAGAGAGAGAGAGAGAGAGAGAGAGGTGTCGCATAGGACCACAATGGGACCACAAATGACTGCAAAAATGACCTCCTTTGCGATCGTTTGAGAGGGTTCAAGGGAAGGCCAAAGGGAGGTCCATTGCGGTCCTAAACGGTCGCATTTTTTAGGGAGGGCATCTGAGAGAAATGTGGTCCCTATGCTGCATAAATATGGTCCGCAAACGAATGTAAGTGAGTCTCTTCGTACGTGAACGACATCATTGACTTTGGGGTCGTTTGTGGAGGGGAGGGCTGAAGGGAGGGGCAATAGTGAGAACCGTGAGGGTCGAAGGGAGGGGCAACTGAGAGAGAGAGAGAGAGAGAGAGAGAGAGAGAGAGAGAGAGAGAGAGAGAGAGAGAGAGAGAGAGAGAGAGAGAGAGAGAGAGAGAGCAGAAATAATTTGAAAGAGAGAGAGAGAGAGAGAGATCTCTAGATCGAGCGAGCAAGAGAGAGCGATCCAGCAATCCTAGAGAAATGTTGTCCCAATGCGGTTCGTAAACAACTGTAAGTGACGATCTTCGTATGTGACCGCAATCGTTGACTTTCGGTCCTTTGTGGATGGGAGGGCTGAAGCGAGGGGCAACCATGAGAACGATGTTGGAGAGAGAGAGAGAGAGAGAGAGAGAGAGAGAGAGAGAGAGAGAGAGAGAGAGAGAGAGAGAGAGAGAGAGAGAGAGAGAGAGAGAGAGAGAGAGAGAGAGAGAGAGAGAGAGAGAGAGAGACCATGAGGAGAGGCAACCGTGAGAACTGAAGAGAGGGGTAACCATGAGAACCATGAGGGCCGAAGGGTGGGACAACCCTAAAAACCGTGTTGGAGAGAGAGAGAGAGAGAGAGAGAGAGAGAGAGAGAGAGAGAGAGAGAGAGAGAGAGAGAGAGAGAGAGAGAGAGAGAGAGAGAGAGAGAGTGAGAGAGAGAGAGAGAGAGCATAGGACCGCAAATATAAATGCAAACGACCTCCTATGCGGGTGTTTGGGAGGCATCAAGGGAAGGCCAAAGGGAGGTTTATTGCGGTCCTAAACGGTTGCATTTTTCAGGGACGGCCAAAGGGAGGAGTAAGCGTGAGAACCGAAGGGAGGGGAAATCGTGAGAACCGTGATGGGCCGAAGGGAGAGAGAGAGAGAGAGAGAGAGAGAGAGAGAGAGAGAGAGAGAGAGAGAGAGAGAGAGAGAGAGAGAGAGAGAGAGAGAGAGAGAGAGAGAGAGAGAGAGAGAGATGGAGCTCTGGAGCAGGGATAATCCGAAAGAGAGAGAGAGCTTTAGATTGAGCGAGCAAGAGAGAGCGACCCAGCAATCCAAGAGAAATGTGGTCCCTATGCGACCTAAATGCAGTCCGTAAATGACTATAACTGACTCTCTTCGTATGTGAATGACATCGTTGACTTTGCGGTCATTTTTGGAGGGGAGGGCTGAAGTGAGGGAAAACCATGAGAACCGTGAGGGCCTAAGGGAGGGGCAACCGTGATGGAGAGAGAGAGAGAGAGAGAGAGAGAGAGAGAGAGAGAGAGAGAGAGAGAGAGAGAGAGAGAGAGAGAGAGAGAGAGAGAGAGAGAGAGAGAGAGAGAGAGAGAGAGAGAGAGAGAGAGAGAGAGAGAGAGAGAGAGACAACCTTGAGGACTGTGAGGAGGGGAGGACTGTGAGGAGGGGTAACTGTGAGAACTATGACAACTGAAGGGAGGGATATCCGTGAGAACCGTGAGGGCTGAAGGGAGGGGCAACTGCGAGAACTGTGCTAGAGAGAGAGAGAGAGAGAGAGAGAGAGAGAGAGAGAGAGAGAGAGAGAGAGAGAGAGAGAGAGAGAGAGAGAGAGAGAGAGAGAGAGAGAGAGAGAGAGAGAGAGAGAGCATAGGGAGGGGCCGCATAGGACCGCAAAGGGACCGCGAATATGAATGCAAACGACTTCCTATGCGGGCGTTTGGGAGGGTTCAAGGGAAGGCCAAAGGGAGGTCCATTGCGGTCCTAAACGGTCGCAATTTTCAGGGAGGGCCAAAGGGAGGAGTAACCGTGAGAATCAAAGGGAGGGGCAACCTTGAAAACCGTGAGGGCCGAAGGGGGAGAGAGAGAGAGAGAGAGAGAGAGAGAGAGAGAGAGAGAGAGAGAGAGAGAGAGAGAGAGAGAGAGAGAGAGAGAGAGAGAGAGAGAGAGAGAGAGAGAGAGAGAGAGAGAGAGAGAGAGAGAGAGAGAGAGAGAGAGAGAGAGAGAGAGAGAGAGAGAGAGAGAGAGAGAGAGAGAGAGAGAGGTGTCGCATAGGACCACGATGGGACCGCAAATGACTGCAAAAATGACCTCCTTTGCAATCGTTTGGGAGGGTTGAAGGAAAGGCCACAGGGAGGTCTATTGCGGTCCTAAACGGTCGCATTTTTCAGGGAGGGCATCTGAGAGAAATGTGGTCCCTATGCTGCCTAAATGAGGTCCATAAACGGTTGTAAGTGACTCTCTTCGTATGTGAACGACATCGTTGACTTTGCGGTCCTTTTCGACGGGGAGGGCTAAAGGGAGGGGCAATTGTGAGAACCGTGAGGGCCGAAGGGAGGGGCAACCATGATGGAGAGAGAGAGAGAGAGAGAGAGAGAGAGAGAGAGAGAGAGAGAGAGAGAGAGAGAGAGAGAGAGAGAGAGAGAGAGAGAGAGAGAGAGAGAGAGAGAGAGAGAGAGAGAGAGAGAGGTGCCGCATAGG